>JAEAOA010000748.1:2022500-2495628 GCA_016746295.1 Potamilus streckersoni | reverse complement strand
AAATATGGTAAAATCTGCTCAAAGTAATCTGGCAGTATATCAGGAGTAAAAGTATACTGGGTTATATATTAAAGCCTAAAATAATACATTACATGTAAAATAAGATATGAATAATGGTAATTATGGTAATTAATGTAAAATAAGATATGAATAATGGTAATTATGGTAATTAATGTAAAAAAAGATATGAATAATGGTAATTAATGAAATGCCATAAAAATGTACATATGAGAACACAAAAATATCAAACACTTTAATATGGCAATAACAGCAACTGTCAAACTATCAAGGCAAAGCCAGACATATCAAACTTGCTTTAAAAATTCAAGAACTTCAATTCTGATAAACATTTTATAATTATTCTCTGCAAATAACATTCATAAACTTGGAAATGGTCTTTAAAAGAGACATGTCCTTATTAAAACAAAATCTTTTCTCATTCATGATTAAATATGTAAAGAAATTTTGATGTTACATTTTTTGGTATGCAATAGAAAAACACAATGAAAGTTTGATTTGGTTAAACCGACTTTAAGTTGTTTTGCATAGAGCATATACTGTGTGTTACTGTAATAAATATAGTGTTCCTTATGTATTGGAGTCTTTGATCAAAGCAAATTTTATGAATATAGGAATACTCATTTATAACTGGTGGGGGTGAGGTGAAAAAAGTAAATTCAGCACAATACATACCACTCTTTCAAGTAACTGATCATTTGAATCAATCAGAATGTCAAGTTTCTCCTCAAAGTCCACACCCTGTTTGGAATGGGCAATGTTCCCCTTTACATTTTGATGCTTCATCAAACTTTGCATCCTGAAGAATAAAGAATAAGATATTAAAATACTAAAATATAGTCAAACATAATTGTATTGAAACATCTGGTGTGGACTTTATAAACTAGTATTTGTTTTATGCCAGTAAATATAAAAAAGAGGCACAAATGGGTCTGATATTTACAGGTATGCCAAATGCCAATTTGAACATAATAAAACTGCAGTTTGTCATTTTCCCTCTTATATATATATATATATATATATATATATATATATATATATATATATATATATATATATATATATATATATATATATATATGTCTTGCTAGGATTTTAAAACTAGGAGTCCATGACTCCTATTTGGTGAAGAATAGAAGTCTCACCAGAAAAAGTTGCAGTCCCCTCCCAGAAACATATCAGGCATAAACGAAGTGTCTATATGTCCAGAGGAGAAGAACCAGTAGTTGCCATTGATTTTAATTTTCTAAATTCTTTACACCTCTGACATATATGTCTTGTTTGTCCATTAGAGTGTGAATCACTTTCTTGCATCTGGCTACTGTTCCAACAACTTTATCTGAATCTCATTAGAGTCTTCTTCAGATTGTTGTTTAACCAAATCTGCAAATGTTTCTTGATTGTGATGTCACATGCACTACTTTTTACCTACACTTGGAAATGAGCACAATAATCAAAGCAAACAAAAGTTGTGCATTTGATGTACTTTTATAATGACATGTACATTACTGGGTCGTTCTGCCTCTGAATTCAGACATTGTAAATATCAGCAGATTTTCCACCACTCTCTGAACTTGCCGCCAAGCTACTGTGTGATGTACTCTTACAATGATGTGTACACCCGAGGACCTTTCAGCCACTGAATTCTGTCAATGCAAATATCAGCACAACTAAAATTATCAGCTGATCAAAACAATTTCCCACTTAGCAGGTGTTTGAAGCAGGACTGCAATCTTCTAAATTTTGTCCCCAGCTGTCATGAGATCATTAGCAAATACTGTCAAACAAAGAAACCCTGGATCACAACAGATGTCCTTGAACTATGTGACAAAAGATGAGAACTGAAAAGGAGAAAAAGAGATCATGCAGGAGCTACAAAATACAGAGATACCAAGATCAGGAAAAGCATGTAAAAGCATGTAAACAGCAAAGGAATCCTGGATAGAAAGACAATGCTGCAAAATCGAAGACAGTCTGAGTAGAAATTACAGCAAAATGGCATAACTGGTGAAGAATCTCACAACCCATAAGCAAGGGAAAACTATCACCATCAAAGGCAAAACAGCAAAATGCCTCACAGAAGATTAAGAGATCCTCAAGCGATGGACAGAATTGTACAATCATAAGATCCAAGGAGATCCAGCAGTACTAATTGCCCTCAATCAGAAGAAATTTATGACAACCCCATTATTCATGATTAAGTACAAATTGCAGTTGAGTCACTAAAGAAAGCAAAGTCAGCCAGCATTGTCAACATAACAGCAGAGGACAACACTGGTGGCTTTGTCATAGAGATGCTCAACAACCTGCTCCTACCCTCAGAGTATATACCCTAACTTGGCAATACATGGGAGTTAATCTGTTCTGCCAGCATTCCTGGGTTCTTCCCATTGAGGCATAACTTGGAAACCCTTGAGATCTCTACTAAAGGGACTTGAGGCCTATCAGTGGTTAAAGTGAGGTTTCTGAGTGGTTATAGTGTTGGACACATGACCAGAAGGCTGTGTTCATTTTCCATCATCTAATTAGCATCTAATTAGATCTTCATTAACATGTGAGAATCCCAATCATAATATGACCCATCTGAGATTATGAAAATGCAAGCTTACATAAAATCTGTTCAGAAAGAATTTCAAGAGTGTTCACACACTCAGCCAATCAGATGCAAGATGGCCTCCTTAATATATGTGAATGATGCTCATAATCAAACTCACCTGATGTCTTGATGATCTAATAATAAATCTGATCAAAATCTAAATATAGGAACTTTACAGTGTTTACAAACTCTATGAACTAGATACAAAGACCACATTATTTTAAGCGTGGATGTCACTCAAAACCAAATTCACATTATATATATTATATTCAATAATTCACACCCTGATAACTCACAAACCCACTTATAACGAGGGGTCAGATGCAGATCCCCGTTTTTAAACTAAAAAATACCAAACAAATTCATCCCTATCTGTTGAACTTTAAGAAAATGGCAATCAAAATTGGTAACAGAAACTTTGATATATCACTCATTTTATCATCGAAAATGGTAGATAGGACTTGGACATTTTAATCAAAATTATGAAATATCAACTTTTAATAAAAAGTCATATAATTAGTTCCATTTTTTTCAAACAGCATTATAAGTACACCATAATTAACCACATTCAAGGACATTTTGATCAATGAAAATGTCACTTACTAAGTAGAGGCAATACTTTAAGTGTAATCATTGTAAATGCAATGTGTCTTCATGTAATTAAACATAAAATGTGTCAATCTACAGTAACAGCTATGTCCATGGTCATTTCTCTGAGAACCTAATTAGGTGTCCATTGTGTTATGATATTAGACTAGTGGAAGCTTTTGTTGTAATGTTGCAGTAATAAAAACCAGGCCTACTTTTCTATTATCACGTTAATCACTAATCACATCATTCACTTAATAGAGTAATCCCTCTGAAACTTAATTTGGTCCAAAACAAATATGTGTTCTGTATTACACTGGTTTAAAAATTACGGTAGGTAGCAAGTTTTTTTAATTACAACATGATATATTATAATGATTAGTAAATATAATGTACATAAACCATATCAATTAGATGCACAAATCAATTCAGAAATTTGTTGGGGTTTTTTTACTTATTTTTTAATTGGGGTGGGGTAAGTGCTGGAGTCAGCAATGAAAATAGGGATCTCAGCCAGCCAAATACACATTTTTTGTTTGCCCTTATAGATGAAATAGATATGACTTAGAAATAGGGTATTTGCTCTCAAACTGCTAAATATTATTCAAACAGTTTAAGAATAAGCTGATGCTAACTTCAGTAATGTTGGTCACAAAAATGCCATTTAAAATGGTAAAAATAGTTGTATGATTTAAAATTAACATGACATACAAGTGTAGACATCTCCGTCCCTCAATTGCCATAACATCCTGAAAGCCTTGGAAACTTGAGTAGTAATCAAAGTCATCCCCTTCTGCTGGTAATTCATTGGATGATTTTGTAGCCTGCAGCACAGCCGTCAACAGGTACTAAATGCCCAAATATTTTAAAAAGGTTATAACACTTCTAAGTATCAAAATATTTAAAAACTTCAAGAATTTGTGTCATATAAATGTACATGTATTGCGATTATGTGTTATAACTTTCTTTTTTGTTGAGGTATTTTTATGAACTTTGATATTCTGATTCCATTTTTCCTGCTGAATTCAATGCTCCCATTAAATCTTTTGTTTGACTTTTTAAACTGAAGTTTCAATATATAGCTGCAAAAAAATGTTACTTTCAGACATTTTTGTTTTGTATTCTGAAAGCATCATCGATCCTATCAAATGTTATCAATGTGTTGTGATTATTATTTTTAACATAGCTTTAACCATTTTTCAGTCATATCACTATGTTGTCTGCAGTGTGGCAGTTTATATATAGTGATGTCTAGCACTGGGGCATCATGCTGCAGACATGTAGCATGATGTCCCACCCAGTCACATTATCCTGACATTAGGCCAACCATCCAACTCGAGCCTCATATCTGACATCAAGAAGCCAGCAGCTTTATACCATTTTTTTTAAAGTCTTTGGTTTGATTCACCGGGATAGACTCCCACAACCTCCCCATCCAGGCCAGCTCTAACCACTAGCCACCAAGGTAAATATGTTGGACTATGCATTGTGTATTTAAGAACCTTCTTTAAGTGTGCGTATAGTTAATTTGCTACACTCATTAAAGTAAAAAAATAATTAAATAAAAATAAAAAATAAATCTCATAATTTCATCAATATACAATTACAAAAATTTAAACTAATGCAATAAAATAATGAATATAAGGTTGAACACATTTTAAAACCGATTACTGTTTGTCATTTCAGATATTTACAGCATCGACAACTTGATTCTATTCATAGTGGTTGAAAATATATGGTTTGCTTGCTCATTTTGCGACTGTACACTGTCTAAACAAATACAAGCGTTATTACAATAAAACTATAAAAAAATAATTCATCTTGCCATGTTCTTGTGGCACACCAATTTGTAAGAAATTAATAATACGTTTATTATGAAACTTTAGTTGTAACATCCTTATCAGCTATATGAAAATTAAAATATGGCAGAACTGTCAATATAGGGAGATTCAAATATTTTAAGAATTCAATGCTTGTTGTGGTTGGCTTAAAAACATTTCCAATATATAAATTTGGTAGCAAAATAAAGATGGAAATGGCCAATTGTAATGTTAAAAGGATCATTATTTAAATTCAAAACTTTGTCATATATCGTCAAGTTTGAGTATTATACATTGCAAGTTTATCACAGAACATGCTTACTAACCACCTACTTTACCACTGCACTGATTGAATTTACAATTTCATGAACATACATGAAGTTTTAATAACCTGTATTGTATGACAACGAATAGAGGTATCATGCGACCCCGGCACGATCAATGCTTATTTCCAATGACATGAGAAAGCAATTACTTTCAATGATATAAAGTAATAATTCATTAATACAGCGTTAAATATAAAAAGAAAACATGCCCAATATAGATGATTTTATTATCTTTTACAATATATAAAATGTGTTGCAATTAGATGACATGTATTTGATACTGCAACAAAAATTCTACACTTGGTCAATGGCTTCATCAGATTTCCAGGTAAACTGTTGACTCAACCACGCTGGTTGTTATTAAAAATCTAGTCAAACTGCAATATGCATAGACCCAGATCTGCTGTCCACAAATGCACAGCTTAATATGAGCTAATCAGTTTCTAGAGTAACAGAGAAACAGAGACTGAAATGCTGCCGCAGAGTATGTAAAATGGCATATCAGGGTCTATGTCATTTGCAATTGGACTCAACTTATAAATATACAAGTCTGATCATTGCTAAATACAAGCAGACAATATCAAGAAAATAAATGGATAATTTTATTGTTCCATGGTAAATTAAGCATAGTAGTGCAGATAATGCTAATTATAAAAATGTTCAAACATGTTCAATATCCAAATTTACCAAAATCAATATTTGTTTTGGTCACCAAAATTAAAAATGAATCACAATGTATATTAATGATATTGACTGCAGATTCATGATTGTTCTGATCGGTCAACGGTAAAATCCAAGATTATCCAAATGTAAATGGCACTTCCAGGCCATCATTTATTAGATGTCAAAATCAGCAAACAATTTTTGCATTTTCTCCAATATGTCATAAAATGAACAAAGTGTCAAGTTGTTTTTAATATTTAACCTTTTTTATTATGTCTGGCTTAATTTGGAAATTAGCAGCTGCATAATGTATCATGGCTGGAACTACTGAGGGGTGCGGACCAGTGTCTTCCCTTATGTTATATTGTTACAGGTTAGACTCAAAATTTTCTTTGTAAAGAACCCCTGTGTTGTTGAGGACTATCTAATGATCGTTACAGCCAGAACTGCTTTAAATTTTGTTTCAATGTTTTTTTCAAAAGAAAGCCTTCATTACTTGATGGAGTGGAAATACTGACATCAAATTTAAACATGCAAAAAATTATTTTATGTGTTGATTGGTAGCTATGGAAAAAAACAACATTGTTCTGGAATGGATTTTTCTACATTTTCTTTCTCCGTATACTAATATCAAATGCATTCCATATCAATAGATGTAATGCTTCTTTGAAAGTAAGTGCTTATGATAAGACATATATAAAGGATCATTTTTCTTTTCCTTTTTTTTTTTAATTATTTTTAAAAAGAATCTCAGTAAAACTGATTACTCATTACACTTTTTTGTCAGGTTAATCAGCTAAATAAATAACATATATTTACATGCTATTTACGATTTCTAAAACGGGGCTAATATATTCTATTTTAATCAAGAATACATAATTATAATAATAGCTCTGATCGTTGAACAAAACAGTCTTACGAAAGCTAAAGACGTCAAACATTGGCAACTTTAAACCGAAAATGCGTTACTCAACGAATTTAAATAACATCATGTGTACATCGAGGATAAATATTGCTAAAGATCTGTTTCTGCATTTTATATTGCAATTATAACCCATACATTTCTTCATTGATAATGTTAGTAATATAAAGTATCAACCTGTTAGAGGCATAACCCAGTGAAAACGGGTAAGAAATTCGCTAATTTTCAGTACTACCAAAATGCTTTGGTTCCGGTCCGCCATGGCCGACTTGTGTTTTTGTGTTTTATATTCCTCTCAACAATCTAGCACAAAAGTTGGGTATCGTATACTGTATAACCGGTAACAGTCGATATACAACATACCAGTTGTATAAGATCATAGGAGAATACCATACGGCGTTGCGATTTAAAATGTAATAAGAAGATTCCCTGATTCATATGCTTAAAACTAGTTGAATCTAGCAAATGCAAATAACAAACTATCAATGCAGTCTTAATCTTGTTTATACAACTCCGTATAGAACATATATAGTGAAGGGGTAGCTTACAAAGAAGTTTTTTTAAAAAAATGTTTTTTTTTTATTAGTTTACCATTTTTTGAAGTACTTAAGTATCAAGTTCTTTACCCACCTGCTCCGTCGTTTAGATAAAATTTATTGCTAAAGATATTGGTTACACTGACACAAAAATTCAATCAATGATGTATGTTTCTTGCAAAACCAAGATTCTAATTTTGACTATTCTGTTGAATATAGGCACAACGAGCGCTGTTTTTTCAATAAAGCAACAACAAATTGCTACGACTGAATCCCTAACGGTATGATTTATATTTTTATAGTTTTAGAATAATCCGGAAAGGGATTTCATGTGTCATAAATTTTCCGTGCGGTATTGAAAACTGCTAATCTGTATAATCGGTACATTGTAGGGGTATTTATGCTGACGTTACCAATAGTTTTACTTTGATTTTAGTCAACTTGTAACCGGATTATTTTGCTTTTTTTTTTTACTCGACTCGCGAAAGGAAATTTAGTTAAAATTATCTTGGCTGTCTGATTATAGATATGATAATCCCCCATAAGGGGTTTTTATGTGATGCTTAACAATATCGTCATAAGGAAAATTGCATAAAACTACAAGACAATATTTCAATATTTCCTCGAAATCAAAATGTTCTTTTTTATAATAAAGGGATTAAGGATCAGGTTACAGAAATAATCAGTAAGAGCGTCCCTTAAACGGTGGAAGGCTCAAAGTTCAAAATCTGTAAACTATGATCAGTTTGTATAGCCTAATGGTTATATTTATTGTACATAATCTCTCCACGACGAAATTTAAAAAAATATTGCATTGAAGTATACTCAGTAATTGCTATATCGTTTCGTCAGTTGCTGCCCACGCTGCTCAGAAGAAAATTCATGGAAACCGACATGGTTGAAATTTCTTGAAGATGTCCAACGAAGTTATATCGAATACCAACATAGCAAATTATGGAATACTAAATACGATTATATGATTGTTATCTCAGACGATATGGTTATTTGGTATCTTGGAAGTTTTCTTGGAATGGGAAGCTCGGATATTCAAAAAAGATTTGTATTCCACACTTGCGCGATGATATACTGCGATAATGTGAACCCTTGAACCAGTTTTTAACTTACGGATTGCGCTGGATTGCAGTGATCGATGGGCCGGTGTGGTTTGGAAAACATTGTAACGATCGCGGTTGGGCTCCAATAGTTTTATTACGATATATGCTTGTTGTAAAAAAAAATATTGATATCATTGGTTGTAAGTGAAGTAATTATATCATATCGTCCTCAGAAAACAGTTTGGTTACAACAACATAAAAAAATATTCCTTTGATGAAAATCTGGAATATACCGATCTCGAAAATGAACTGGCAAAAGATCTTGCAAAAAATTAGTGTCGCTGTGCACTAGGAGGATCCTAGACAATGACGACATTTGCATTAAATTTTGACGAACTTCTCATTTCTAATTCTGATACTAGAGAGGACACATTATAAGTCATAATAATGCGACTTACCGTAGGAACTAAATTAGTACAATTGAGCGTCCCGTTGAGGGACTCACCTACATGTTACGCATTGAAGATCTTCAATATTTTGCATACGTTCGATAAACCTACATCTATGATTAACATATGTTCAGAGAAAAAATCCCGGCCCGGGGGGGGGGGGGGGGGTTTTTTTAGAGTCGCCACAGATTCATTTTATATCAGTAAAAAAAATAAATACAGGATTGCTTAAACAATTACATATCGGCGCTGATGTATCATGGGGCGAATAAAGAATAAAATGGAGAAAAAAATTCTTAATTATTCTGATTCTCCCGACGTTGAATATAATGAAATATGATATATAAATAAACAGATGTCGAAACTTTTATCGGCTCCATCGGTATATGGTCCCATGGCCAGACATAAGACTATTTATCTCAACGGACTGGAGGTTCTGATAAAACAACACGTTAAATCGAATTACTTTTGCAATTTTGAGATGGCTATACTAACTCCAACACACCGGCGTGTCAGAGAAATGAGCGAACGAGAAGTTAAATCTCATACTTATCACAGCTTCTTTAAATGGAAAGGAGATACATGACTCCTGAGTGAATGGGGGAGAAATATATTCCTAAGATTATTATCTGGGATGAGATATGCACGGTATCTATGGAGGTATTAAAATGTTTCATCACTGATTGTTGACGAGAAATGCTGCTATTATCAGGTGTGGCTATCATGATCAACTACCACCCTTTGTTGGTTCATCTCCGCATGAATGGCTGAAAAAGTTCGAAGACTATTAAAAGGAAATAATTGATGATCATATAGCTATTGATGAATCGCTAAAATAACTTAAATGGTTAACCAGACTACAGCCATATAAGATTCAATGTGAGATAATGCGTGAAGTAATTTCAGAGACTGTTTTGAGTGATTTTTGGAATTTGTGAAGACCTGCTGATTTGATAGTTACAAGTCGGAAAAGAGTTTTTCGGACACCACTTGTAACAGCATGATTCTTTACATAAAAGTAAGTGTTTAGATTCCATGTCAGTGTTTATCGGACCAGCAATACATCAAACAATATGGTTGAAGTTGAATATCCGATACTGATATGAGAAACGAAACCTCGTTCTTAAAGAAATTAATTTGAATCCTCTTGAGCTGTTGAGAGCGCGTAACGAGGGACATAACTCCTGACTCGTTGATGCTATAAGATTCATTCACACACGATTAACTTATTTTCTGAGACAATATCTAGATTGTCATGTCCCATCGAAATGTGAAATAAATTATGTACGGTTCGTTCAGAAGAATATTATGACTACTGAGGGCTATCAGAAATGCATTATGACTCAAGAAACAAACTTGCAAAATGATTTTGAATCTAATCGATTGCATGTCTACTCGTGGATCTTACCACACTGGAAATTTTATGTGCGGTAACACTCCAAATAGAATCAGTTGCTCTTTTCTTTTTTATCTCCCTTCATGTTCATCAGGTTCATTTAAATATCTTACTATCACATTACCTAGTACTGGTTGTTTTGAGAAAGACTCACGTCTTTGTACTGGTATATCTGTTTTTGTATTTTATGTGATCGCATTAATGGGTTTCATAGAAGTTTCACGTGTAATTTCATTAAGTAAATCAGCTATTACACTTGGTAGTCTGGCAACCCATTCAAAAGATATCTGGATTTTATTTAGGGATATTTCCTGCACATACAAACAATCGCTCTGCAAGTGTTCGATTAAATCGCTCAACTGTTGCCTGACCAAGATGAATTGCGGTGTGTCTTCGTCTGATTTTGACGTTATGTTGTTTCATCAGAGATGTTACTGCACCAAGACATTCCTCGCCAGAATCAACCTGTAGTAGCTGTAGCCATCGCAAGGGTCATTGTTGATAAATTCGTTCAAACGCAGGCAACTTCAGTTGCTGTCTTTGTTGATAGTGGTTCTGCTTCTTTATACCTACTTGCAAAGCTAGCGACAGTCAAAGCATATTTGTATGTGCACGATTGACGTCTAAGTGTTTTAATAGTAGCATGCGGTAAAAACAGAATATCTGCCAGATTAACTTCATTGGAAGCACTGACACCAAAATCTGCGTACTGACTTTTTAGGTGGTGGTAGATAAATTTGCCATATTATCTGTCGTGCTAACCAATTTGTAGCAATAGAACGTATGACATTTACTGCATCCGCATGTTTGCTAATCGTTGCTCTACCATTCCAATATCCTTTTGATAAAATAAATTGATTCTATTATATTATTCTATTATAATAGTTATCTATGATTAATTACCAGCCCCTAGCACTAGTTTACCTTTCACCACAGATTATTAGCCTATTAGCTAGTGATTTTCTGAGAGATTAATGTTTTACAGTCTTGTACGTGTGTAACAACTTCACGTCTGCAATATGTCGTTGTTGCAGATCGGGATTTTTATACGCGACATCATAAACGTGGCGCGCTTGATCAATCACATTTTATTGGATATTCTCCAGGTCTTGGTTTGTCTCGTTCGTCGAGTCGGATGTCAAGTCGGGTTCCAGGATCACAAGAATAATATCCTAAAAGATGTTTTTCGCCAGGATACCTAGCCCATGGAGCTCCTGGTAATTTTCCCAGCCAAGCTGCTATATCAGCGCCTGTTTCATTAGAGATATATCTGTGTTTGTTTGTACATAATTTGACAATTATACAACACACTTGCTACATGCGAACGTTTATTTTTGGGCTTTATTATTGGTTATGTCATGTCTGGGTGGGGATACTCTCACGGAACACATATAAGAGTCATATTATTTCTACAACATGGATATCATTAATTTCTGAGCAACACGAAAACAAGAACATGTCAAGCATCATCCGACCTTTATGTTAGCAAATGCGAGCTGAGCAATTATCATAGGGCCATAGGGGTCCGTATGGCAACAATTGTTGCTTAACTGATAATGAGTGGCTCAAGGGATATGTGGTTATTGTGTGCACCTTCCGTAATGGGATTAGGCATGCTAGGATGTTTTTTAGGATTCTAATGAAGAAGCGAAGTCGTCTGATTAAGACAGTAATGATATTATTTATTTTATCACCGATATTGATAAAGTTCCATTTGTAGATGACCCCGATGGATGTATTAATATTCATGTAGCATACGATGATGTGATGCTGAATAAACAATCAAATCCAGCTCAGATATTTTCCCGATGAAACACAATAGCACCGATGTTATATATGTTACTCAGCGATATACACAATTATCTAAAGTGATCAGAGATAACTGCAATCTTCTGGTTGTATTTAGAAGAGTTGATACCCACACATTAAGAAACATCCATCAGACGTGGTGTTCTGGGGACATGGATATAATTAAATTTAAAATCTTCTCGCAAGCTCAAGCTACCTCACTCGAATTTATTCATGATAAATTTACACGACCCCAGATCTAGGTATCATGTAGGTCTCAATAAAAATTTTTGTTGAGAGAGTAGTAGATGAAAAGGCTGATTCTGGCGCAAAAGTTATCCCCATCCTCAAAACAAATACAAATTACTTCTCTTAAGACCTTAAAACACCAAAGTTTTTTCACCTACACAAAACTAAAGGCTGATTCTAGCGCAATAAATTTATAAGGTAAGGACCGCTCCAGTAGATGAAAAGCTGATAAGTGTATAAGTAATTACCTCACTTATAATGAAATGGCTGAAATTTATAAAGTAATTAACTCTCTCATAATATAAGGCTGAATATTTGTACCAAACGGTGCTGGTCAGTGCACAAGTAAGTGAGATTATATCTCATCACCATTGATTAATTTGCAACTGATGAGAGTAAAAATATTTCATCTCAAGCATCAGTGAGTTTCAATGTTTTGTTTGATCTGTGTCGTGATTCGCGACGGGTAATATTCACCATCTGTTCACTTTGAGATAAATTTGATAATGTTTTGGTGAGGTTTGCGAAAATTAGTGTGTAATGCTGCTGTTCGCGTTAGCGTACAATAGGATAATATCTCCAATCTGGTCACTTTTGAGGAGTGATGTATTGCCTTAACGTATGGTTACAATCCGTTCGCTTTAAAATCTAATGTATCAGGAGATCTATACGTCATATCATCTACTGGTATAATACCCTGAGAATAATAATTGTAAAAGATTTCAGCATGTTTCATCTGAACTTCCGAGAGTCCATGGAAGCACTTGAAAATTCGTCATTATTTAAATAGAAAAAAATTTTTATATAGCTAATTGATGTTATGTTATATCATACTTCTTTGATAATTCTTTCCATAGTTGCTGATCCTTCATGTAAATTATCGGTTAACATGTGGGCTAATACGATATTCTCGTTATTAAATCGTCCATACTATATTTACTCCGCGAATAAGATCTTATGATCAAGTAGTTTTTGGTTAGTTATATTATTTAAGAGCCGTGCTTTTTTATCAAAATTAAGGTCAACTTTTTTTTGTTTTTTGTTTTTTTTTTACACAAGCTCTGTAAAGAAACACCAAACAACCGGATATTTTAACAAAACGGCTTTAATGTTATACCACTTAATTTATGCCCAGAACTAGCTTAACATGGTAATTATGAGATTACTCGAAGATCTTGTTATAATATTTTAGCATTTTTTTACGCACCAAAGTTTTTTGTGAAAATATTGTATATTGGTCTTGTGCGTCCAAATCCGTCTGGTAATCTTTTGAAATAAGAAATTGAAATCAACTATACTTTTGTCATTATAATAGGTGTTCACATTATATCTCAGGCTTGAAGTAAGTACTAGTTAGTTTCAATCAGCACAATTTCCAACAATACCAATATGAAGAAGCTGTTAATTTTTTGTCAGCTCGATTAGCATAATAGTTTCTTTCAACATCTTTGTTTAACACAATAGATCACGTTCCAGAAAAATTATCATCGAGTGGACGCAATGAAATTGGGTAAAATATATTAAACGTTGCACTGCCAACAGGACAGATCTAACACACAAGTGACCGCTGCAGTAGTTGAGATGTTTATTTTCCGGGCGACCAAGTAGACTTTCCAAAGACAACAGATAGAAATATTGTTAAGCGCTTGTGAGATTTTAATCATACTTGTTTTCTCACAATCAGGAATTCCACCTAAGAATAGCCGTTGAGTTTTGTGTTAATATTATCGTGTGTAAGTGCAACAGATGGGGACTCCAAAAAATATCGTTATTGTTTTGTTTTGGGGTTCTGCGAAAATTTAAAAACTGGTGATTATAGTAAAAGCAGTGTGAACTTGGTGATATCATTGTTGATATCATCAACTTAAGTCTTTGTTACAGCAGTAAAATCAATTCTGGTGTTTAAATTAATGTTGCCATTAGTTGTTCTATGTTAGAAATCATGCATGATACCGCCACCACCGACACTTCTTTGATTCCTGATCACAACATATTTCTTATAGCAGCGTCATTATCATCAGTTGGGTTGCCTCCAAGGTAATGTGATCTGTTCTGTTCATAGCAATTTCCCGTAAAGAAAATCACCTGCTTTTCTAACATAATTGGTGGGGGGGCGTTACTGACCACCCGAATCTGCTATCGTACCTTTGATTGTTAAAAGTTACAATATTATTAGCAACTGCAGTAGGATTCGTACTATACATCTGAGAGTTGTACATTACTCGTCCGTTAATCGTCCTTTTGGTCCGGAAAACTACACTTCAGTTGGAGCTACACTTGTTTGCTTCGTTTAACAAATTGGGGATTTCATTTTTGAGCTTATCAAGAGTCGCATACTTGTTAATTCACCCTATAAACTTCGGTTTATAAATCTACCTAAGTTCCAAATTTTGTAGATACGCATTATACATTCCTTTTCTAAACACAAAATGGTGGGATTAAATAACATAAAATTATACGATGGCGAAGAAATAAAATTACACCGACGATGTGGTAAGCATAAACAAAACATGAACTTCCAGACTGCCCCTTTAGCTTTGTTGGAATACGTGTATCTGGTAAATCTAAGTTTGTTATTAAATCATTTACTCATTAATAACTTTAACATATGAAGGTTTATATTTTACACCACAACCCCTCAAGACCAAATATACGATTAATAATGAGTATAATGAAGAAACTTCGTGAGAGCTTGGCATGGTGGAAGATTTGTGGATAAAACAACAAAAAAAACGTTTCCACAAGTGTATGAACTCGATCGTCAGAACTGAAGATAATCGTCTTTGATGATATTCCGCTAATAAACAATGAAGAAATGAAAAGATTAGATCATATTTCACGATCCACTAATAAAAGATGTAATTCTGTGTAGCTTGCCCATTTTAATAATGGTGATATGGTTTTTATTAGGCAAATACGGGTGTTTCATATTTTTTTCCCGACTAGATAATGTGGTGTTGATAAATATTGCAAACGAACATTGTGATGTTACAAAAAGAAATTTATCCGAATTATGTCATCGAGCAACTAAAACGATAATAGTTTCTTTTTATATGACATGCTAGCGCGTGATCCATCAATATGTTTCTTGTTGCCTGAACGTTGCTACTGATAGAATTTGGGTAAAAAGCGTAGAAAAAATGACCAAACACAACAAAAATCGAATTTAAACTAAAAATTTCTCGATACTCGAGGGCTTTTATGAAAAAGGTGGAAAAACGCGACGTGGACAAGTTCATGCATAGAAGAAAAAACCTAATTTTTCCAACCGTTACTGAGGCAATGCCTGTGCAAGCAGACCAGAAATACCTACATGTCCCTCCGGAAGAACGACAAAAATGAAAGAAAAAGGATGGTAGGTTTTACTAGGAGAATGAGCGAAAGAAGAAAATAAAAAAATTGCAGAAGACGTGTATAACATGTTGATCCTATTGCACTACAATTGAATTGATAGATTAATAAATCGACCCGCTTGCATCTTCAGCAAGCTATACAACAAGGCTGTTTAATTCCCGAAGTTAAGGTGGTTAATAGAAAAATTCAGAACAAACTGAGGAATTAGCTGAATACAATAAACGGTAAGGGGGGGGGGGGGGGGGAACAAGAAAGTATGATAAAAATAATCCTCCTTGAGATCCTATCATAGGATAGAAAAGAAAGCTATAGAAATAAAACAGTCCCGAGTATGACGGTTTAATGAAAAAAATATAAATCACCAATATTAATAGGATTCGAATTGTCATAAGAAAACTATGATAATTTGCTGGCAAAAATTAAGAGAAATTTATTGAAAATTTCCTGCTGAGAAAAATGTAAGATCAAATATAAAAAAAAATTTTCTAGTATTAGTGATCAATAAGATAGGAATTATTCTGAAATTTAGATAAAACTGCAAAACGATATCGAAATAATCCAGGAGGTTAGAGTATAGGTTGGATTTTAAAGATGTTTGATAAATACGAAATGATCGAGAGAAACGATTACCAAAAAGGAGGTGGATTAAAGTTTTTTTACTGCAAACCAAACATATCGACGACTAATGCTTTAGATCCTCTAAAGAAGCGGTTATTGAAAGGTAAGATTGATACGACATTATTGATAACTGATCATCAGATCATGATTACAACACATCCGAGTACAAATTTTACAAAACACCGCGATCTATCTAACAATATAGATATCATACAACATGAGGCTTATGCATCTCTAATAACAATAACGCAATTGACAGAAATACAAACCCACCAAGAGTACTAATCCGGCAATCATATGAATGGACTAATTTCTGGACGTGTTGAACGCCATCCGAAATATTAAAACTGGGATAATAGAAATTTTAATCGTAATAATGTTTAACAATGCCAACATCACTAAAAGGTGTTATGATATAACCAATACAAACTACATGAAGCCACAAGGAGCTATAACATACGATCTAAACAGACAAAAAAAGCTTCTAAACAAAAGCTTGTGGGAATGCGGATAATTTCGAATTACGGCGAATTATAACACCTTACGACTAATAACATGAAAAGAAAGATGAAAGTCCTCTGTGTAGAAAGTAGTTTGGAAAGATTTAGGTGTGACTAGAGTTTTATACTATACGACCGGTGAAGATAAATCCTTTGAATTTGATGGTGAACTACCAGTAATATCACAGAAGTATATACAATACTCATCAATTGCTTCTATCGCATCTGATCTTATACTCAAAAGCAACCGCGGGCCAACGAGCTACAGTTTCTCACCAGAAGTCCCATCCAGTTCCCTCGCATGCAAATAAATCCGCGACAGATTATCTACTACCATATCACCTGAGAATCTAATTACAAGCATTACAAGGCAACACACAGACCAATCTGGACGACAAATAGACTGAACTACGAGATAGTCACGATTACTTACACCTAGCTCTCCTGGCAGGGGCTTTTGTTTACAGAATTTTATATAATGAGACAAGAAATGTTTTCGAAGAAAAAATCAAGAGGTGATTGTTTTTGAAAATATCTTTACAACATTTGCAGAGAATATCCAGAAGGCGCTATAGTAGCACCATTGCACTTGACGCCGTAAAGCTGCGCTACCAGGGCGCAGCTTCAGCAGCACTGCCAGTAGGCTAAAGATTGCTGAATAGATTAAAGGACCTTCAACAACACCTACGTGTCCTGAAATAAAACGATATTATCAGATATGCGCCAACAGAAAGAAACAACCACTAGATTGCGACAACAAAAAAATTATTATCCGCCGAGTGGTGAAGAATTATACGTAGACTTGTAAAGAAATACAAAAAAACCGACGCATGACCCCTGCTCCTTTTAATGTGTGTAACGATTATTAAATAAACAGCAAAAACTATCTCGACCTTGCAAAAAATTGATACTACAGATGCTGTACAGAATTATGATATTCGAGATCTCGTGAGAACTCGAACAAACCGAAAAAAAACCGGAGGTTTTAGAACTTTTAACACAAGAGACAGGACGTGTTTTTCTACTACACCCCCATAAGAGTGGTTGAAGTCTGTCCAAATTTTAACTGTGATATGTTGATTCTGCTGATCAGTAATCGCTATCTCGCATTAAATGTGGAGCTTTTAATGCACGTCAACGGCCAATCTACCGAAAGAATTTCAATGCATTTACCCTGTCGAGAAACACGATACAGCGTTTCGTTTATAGCGATGACTAGTCCAGTCAATTTGCCACTAAGATGAGTGTTTCTAAAGATACTCTTCGACAGCTGTTCGATGAGTTCGTACATGCTGTAACCTGCTGCTGATAATAATAATCGTAGCGCCTATCCGGTTTGCAATTGGCCGCTGCGATAGTTATTTCAGCATTAGCCGTGACACAATAAGACAACAACGATATATCAAATTTTGAAACAAATCTGTGCCCTGAATTCTCGCCAATAACGATAGCTTCCGAATACAACTTTGGATCTTTTGCCGGATTTTACAAAGGTTTCGAGGAATAAAAAACCTATATTAATCGACTGATCAAATCTTTATAATGACACGCCGTGGTGTGCTGAAGACATTTGCTATTACAAGATTAGCTCTTGGATTGCCTCGGGTGTCCCTCATTAGCAAAATGAGGGACCGCAATCTGTTACTAGCCACCGTTACAAAAAAGATACACTTCCAACAAACAAGTGTATCAAACACCATTCCTAACGCGACTGATTACTCGTGCCGTGAACACCTACCCCAGCGAACGAACTACAGCGACACTGTGCGTCGTATGCTTCTACGACAACCGTCCGTTTCCATCCAGAAAGAACAACTCCGTATCGATAACCCAACGTAGACAATATTTTTTTTTTTTTGTTTGGTTGTGGAAGAGTTAAATTCAAAAAACAGTATCCCGGAACCAAGCGAAGTAATTTTTGCCTAACGCTACCAAACATCTCGCGCCGTAATGTATCTTATGAAACAAGGCAAAAATTTCAGAACCGGACAGGATCTCAAAATACATAGAAATTTCCGACGCGCGATCCCTAGCGGGACATTCACGAGCAAATCTTTGGAGCGGGTTGTGGGATCGCGCAGAATATAGCACGACACTGGGGCGATGGCCAGTACACTTATAACTATACGCGCTTATTGGTTTAGTGATCGTGTCTGACCATCGAGTCAAGAATAAAGAAAAGGACAAGACAAGTGTAATAATCTAACAACGATAGTATACAGTGATGAAAACTAGACACAACTCGAATAATAACCTAACCATCTGCAAGTTGAAAAATTATCACAGCTGTTTGCTAAACGCACTCTGTTTCTGTGATATCTCTCCTTGACACGTCTCTGAGACTTCAAATAAGTGCAGTAAAGCATGGCTAACGCAACAACAAATCAATAAACTCGATCGCAACAAACCTGTTGTGTTAAATATCTGGTCTCATAACTGCAATGTCAAAAGAAGTGATTTTTTGGACCACGGATCAATCATAGCGTGCAATTTTACCATACTTGTACACTTGACTTGCGCTGCGTCAGAGCATCCGCGCCGCAACGATGAAAGCAGTCAAGTCTGTAGCAACAATCCGATCGTTAATTTTATGTAACATATATAAGAAAATGCCGAACAAAAAAGTCGCCGAAAAAAACAAATCATCGAAAAAAAAAAAGAAAACAACAAACGCAAACAAACAAAACAAAGAATATTCTTCCTCCACGTTCGGACTACGGAATTCCTGCTGCCAAACTGACTAGGAATCGGACCGATTAACGCTACAAGACACAAAGTATTGAGCAATTGTTATACATCATGAATAAATTGAAAGACTTGTTTTCGAATAGGTCAAGATGAAACCGAGGACGGCCAACAAGCGTCTGTGTGTAAAAATGATAACTTCAATGATGCTCTGCACCCACTGTGATGTCCCCACGATAACTTTTAGTTTTGATGTCGGTCGACTTCCTCCAACATCTCATAAAAAAATATATTTTTTAAAAAAGGTGAGTAAAATAATATTCGGCTCATCATCTTCACCGTTTGAACATCAGCTTGTTGAGTTATGGGATCATTTGGTCAACAAATGCAACCCAATAATTACTCCTGAGTAAAAACACTGAGTAAAACTCTTAGTAAAACTTTTGAAGTGTATTTTTACAAGTGAGACTTCCTGTTCATCGAATGAAGTAAATGCAAATCAATTTATCTAAAACTCCTTGATTAAAAGTATTCAACATACTGTCCTCAATTCAAATCCGAAACTTAAACAAATGAATACGAAAAAACGAAAAATAAAAACATTTAAAAGTATTTTGGCAATATTGTAGAAAGAAGTATGTTTTTGAAAAAAAGTAGACTCTTGATAGAGTTCTCTGAGCGACGATATAAGCTGATGAAACTAAGAAAATAAAAGAAATCAATTGGGATTGTGACAAAAACTGTGCATAGAACAAGATAAAAGATACGGACGTCAACTGGTAACAACAGAGAAATAAGAGGTTATATAGATATACAAAAACTAATTTGTAAATTACCAAAACTCAAATCGTTTGACTTTGCCTGGTCCAAGACGTTATAAACCGTCCTTACACTCCTAGATCAACAACAAGAAAACGACAATCCATTGCCAGACAAGAGCCTTATATTCCAAGGTGATCAATACAAGGCGTCTTAATCTTTATCTACTTAAAACGCGATACATGGGTGATGAAATATTGGGTCAATTACCATATGGACCTACAAATCTACGAGTACGGTTTTAGAAAGATGGTTCAGAACGTTTGACATATAAAACTCGCTTTGAAACCTCGATCGGAAGGCTCGCATCCCTCGCTGCGAAAGAATTATACTATCTTGCAGTCGACTGCATCAACCTAAATAAAAAGTTTCCGAGACTAAAGTGTGGCTAACCCTTAAAATAATCGCATTAGATTTGTAGATGTATCCTATCTACTCAGTTTAACTTCGCAGCCGTCCAAAAAGTTTTTTTAACGTAAGATTGTTTTCAGCAAATACCTTAATGCCATTGAATAAAAAACAGAAGGCTCTCACTGATGCTTAAAAACAAAGATAACGAGTTACTGAAAGTAAACCAAACAAAATCGGACTGATCATGACCGATTCTTCAACAAAAAGTGGACAGTTTTTTCTAGAACAAAATTATATTAAAAAATACATGACAGAAACGAAGCAAAAGCTTGTTGTCGAGAGATTAATCGCACCGATCGAAAATTACAACAAACATAGACTCTATTACACCAACAGTACAAATCATACCTGTCGCTAAGCTTGGCTATATAAATCAACACGAAACTGCGAACCTGCAAAATGTCACCCAATGACGCTATCAAAAATCCCAATATTAGCAAACGAAAACAGTTCCGCAACATAAAGTTAGGTCGGTGGTTAATTTAATCTCTTTACGAAATATTTGAAAAAAAGATTTACCTCCCAAACTGGAAGCGAGAAGTATTTTGTGATAAAGGTACTCTTAAACAATACCTTTACGTACGCTTAAAAATCGGCTGAAGGGAACCTATAGTAGATAGTTTTGAACAACATACTACAAATACTGAACAAAGTTTTCTTATCGAAAAATGATTAAAAAAGAGATAAAAGCTAGTCATATGGCGTGGGTATAGCGATAAATTTAACAGCTGGATTCCAACCTGTCGATTTTAATCGACTGTAAAGATAATGCTATTAATTAGTCCCCATACCTTTCGTTTGAGAGATTTGCATTTACTTTTTTACATAATGATATTAATATTGTCTGCGTTCGTCCAGAGATATCATAAGATAAAAATCTTAACAAAAGAAATCATTTTTATATTTTTCTTATGTCGTCTGGTATTTTAATTTTTAAAAAAGGTCTGATTTACGTAAAAATACCTCTTTCGAACGGTAAAATTAAATTTATTATTGTTTTAGCAAGGATACTTGACATGATATTTTTTCCATGTGGCTCATAATTATTGCGTTAACGACGTACCTAGGTCACCATCACAGACCGTTGTTAGATAAAATATCAATTCTTCGTTAAACCACAATTTGTCTATCATATCATGAAAGTTTGTGAACCTTATAGCTGATATCGCGGCGACTTTGTCCTCACTGTGCCTATATCTTCTCGTCGTCGATATTGATCGAGTCGTTCATCAGACCATTATTATAATATACTTTTACAATTTGTTTTGAAGATGACTGACAAAGTATATTCTCCAAAAAGTTAATATAAGAACGACTCAAACTGACCAAGCGTAAAAAAATGCTTGTCATTATATTCAATTCCGTTGAATGTTGTAATGCTAGTATTCTCATAAAATTATTACTAACAAAGCAGAAAAAAATAAGTAATGATAAGGCATAACCCTAAAATTTTGATGCCGGATTTTAACATTGCTCAGCATTGTTTGACTAAAACCGTATTACAAATTATTATTGATAATCATATCTAAAAATAATACAGCATCATATGTTGGAAAAAAGCGATTTTGGGTCTCCTTCACCTAAAATTTACTGCTCTGGGATTGATATTATATATTCGCCGCAGCTGTATTTGATTTAATTGGAACCCCCCCCCTCCTCATCCGATTTCAAGGTTTATTTACGAAATAACATTTATTGGCATCCGAATAGTAGACCAGTTCTAGGGGGCCTTGACTCACAGTTTTCCTTTGGGGCACTACTCCATTTTCCAATCAGTTCGTGTTGTACATTATTTGTTATGAGTAATAACCAGACCAATTGGTATAATCCCGTTGAACACCCTCGTAAACAAACTATGACCAGGATAACAAACTCGATCTTCATGACCCTCTTTACATTACCTTGATATATCCCATATGGCTAATAGGACTAAACCTTTGTTTCGTTTTCTGTTTTCTTATAATACCCCACGCGAATCGTAGCCTCTAGAAATCAAAACTCGTTGGGCTGAAACGCTCTTGTAAGATTAATGTTTCAATATTATCATCATGACTTCTTTCCTTAATAATGATAGACGCGTTTCCGTCCCCTTCCCCCGCTGACTTCATCGCATAAAACGGGTAAAAAAAATATGTTCTAAACAGCGTAATTGCTTTCAGTATTATCCCCCGGTAACCTAATCTATAACCCGCGGCGTGGCTTTAACCACAATATTCCATAAGAGATGAATATAACCAACCAAGTCATTGCCACGTACAGGTTTGTAACTTGGATAAACATGAATATACCTCTTCTCACACGGCCCTGTCAGATTACCTGTCTTGTATATTTAGGGATTTTTTTTTATCTCTAATTTTTGTCTACCGCATCGCAGTTGCGTAAATTAACAATAATATGATTAGTATACGATTTGAAATTGCGTGATTGAGCTAAGAAGTGACTTATTGTGATCCGTTTTAAATAGCGACTGCTTACATGTTTTACATAAGTTATCAGTGTTGAAAAATCAAAACGTTTAAAAATTTTTCGGAAACAAATCTCTTTCATCTCTACAACGACTGTAAAACTAGCTTAAAAACACAAGGTTGTTAGGGTTACAATATCGTGTTATATTTTCAAACTACTTGTGACGAAATAATCTACTATAAAAACGAAACTACAGTCCCTTATATTTAATGAAAATCAAGCGCGTTTTGCTTGACTGAGCTTTTGTCACTACTAATGAAAAAACCAAAAATTGAATAAATATTAATGAATGTAACCGTTTCGGGGGCAGGGTTGGCAATTTGAATATACAAAAAAGTTTTTTTGGTTTCACACAATGAAATATTACGCATTACCCACGGCCCGTATTACCGGTAATCACCTGCCACCAAAAATAAAATATAATAAATGCTGCATCAACGAAACGGTTAGACAAATGTTTTCAGAGTGCTGTCGGCCGATGTTCCATAATAAAGACGCTGTCTTTAAAGTTTAGTATCACTACAAAAGAAATTGGAGATATTCTTCTTGTCCCGGCAGAAAATCATATACGACCAAAGTTTGAAAAGCAAAAGAATGTGTCGTTAAACGTTGCGACGAAGAAATAAGAAAACTCTATCCCAGCTAGTTTGCAAATAAGCGTCACTATTTCACGTTATACTTACGGGTGGATAAAAATCATTACGGTAGGAATCAAAAACTCAATGAACTATTGGAAACATACAATATAATTACTAGATAAAGTTCTTTTGTGATCGCTCGGCACGTGGGACAGTCATTGAAAACATTTACAAAAGCAGTTGCATACTGTATGTCCAGACAACGAAGAACATGCCATCTAATAAAGAGATTTATGTATTTTGTCAATTAATAACCACAAACTAAAAATTCCCTTTCGTTTGTTACGCCGATTTCAATGCCTACTTCATTCACCGTTCGTGTTTGAATATAATCCAAACCAAGCGAGTACAAAAATAGTTCTAAATCATGTTCCGGAGGCTTACAATGAGATGGTTGATCGAGGCAAGTTTCTTTACAACTCAAATTACATCGAGTATAAATCCAGCTGGCTCTTCTCACATGGATTAACAAGGATAACATATTTGATGTGTTGAAAAGAGAACTTCCAAGGATTAAACTAACACCACAACAAAAATCCGATCACACTTCGAAATTTGTGCAGATTTGAAAAGCTGTGACCCTGACAACATAAAAAGTACATACCATTGTCATTGTCCGACAGTAGCTATGAGCCTCGCTGGCTGAATGGAAAGTTAATCTCCAGATTTTATCCAGTTATTCTCTCAACTTTCGATTTGACAGCACATATCTAGAGAGCTTTGGATCCTATTAATATCTCGTTTAAAACTCGACAACTCGATCAAGTGCAGTCCAAATATTTGAAAAGTATAGTCAGTTACCGCGGCAAATTAACGTTTCATGACACCTGCATTTATGGCACATCTTAATAGCTATAAACAAAGCGCTGGTTTGCCGTATTAAATGTAATAACCGACAAAGGTTTTTGGAACAAATTTAATTTACTTACCAAAAAGATATTTCCCATACATACTCGACGATTGATATTTATAAACCAGCGGACCTACATAGAGAAATGTACCGCCTACCTATAAAGAAAATATCACCGAGCATTTCAAATACGCACAAATATCTGGAAAATTGATTGTGAGACTTTTGTGATTATCATGAATTGTACTTGAAACTGTACCCGTGTTATTATACAGATGTTTGTGGAAATATTTCCGAAAGTGAGTTATAATAATTACGGACTAGACCCTTGCGTATTATCTGCCCCTGGTGTCTATGATCTTTCTAAAGTTTAGTAAGTAAGTTGGAATTAGCTGACTGATGTTGATAGGTTCAATTTTATTGAGAAAAAGTATCCGAGCGTAGTAGTGTGATTACCGAAAATATGCTATGCAAACATCATATTTAAAGAGAAATCCTGACCTTCCGTTCGAATGAAGATAGTTATCCTAAGTAAGAACTGTTCGTTATTCGATGGCAAAACAATCCTTTTGTGATTCAGGGAGCTCCGATCATGTTCTATCGAAAGATAAAAAATACCCGACGATGGTTCATACTTCGTTGAATTGATCTCATTACCTATTTCACTACACAGAGGACATAACAGTACCCTTTCTGCCAAAGCCATGCAAGATTAAGGGATTATCTATTTCAACAGGCGCACTGCACCTATCAAAATTCTATGTACAAAAACATACCAAATTTGCTTACTATAATATATGTTTTGCATTATACAGTTTTAAACAACAGTCGATCTGTCCTTGTTGTGAAAAAGTCATCTGTACTAAAAGGACTCAGTCGCCTGATGAAGGACATTAATTCAAACACTTCAAGAAAGCTTAGCTAAAACGGATTTTGAAAAAAACTTTTTTCCAAACGATGAACAATTCCGTTTTGTAAACATGAAAATATTAGGAAACTAATATCGAACCTATCAATGCTTCAACGCTAAAACAATCTGGGCTACATGTTGTGTCATAAATGTTTAAGTAAGCTGGCGCAGACAGCGACAAAGACAAATCTAAAACTTAACAAACCGATCTATTGGACTGCTTTTTAGAGTATCGAATGTGGTATGTTTGATTTCAATATAAATTTTTGTTAAATATCATGGCTGGCCCCAGAAATTATATGTACTGAGACTGATTTCGCTCGATAGGATATCTAAGTAGACGACTATCAATAACATAAATAGAATTTCTATGATCTTTCTATTACCCACTAAATAATATGTTTCATGACGACACAAACATAAAGTTTGTAAATTCAAAGACGATATGAACTCGAGCCTATCAAATACTTTATCGAGTAACGCAGCTAAATTATGCCGTATTGTTAACAATAATAAAATAACAAAAAAAGCAAAAGGTCTGCCTCCATTTTGTATAAAGTTTATAAATTGATGACTACAAGTATGCCTCGCGCTACGTTGTGTTATTTTTAATAAGTTCAGGCTAATACGGACTAATCTTCATAACTTGATCAGATGCTTTATCAAACTTGTTTGAGTAGGTTGATATAAACGCATGTGTAAATGGGGTAATACATTTTGCCCGTGTTTAGTCATGAGATAGATCGATCCGGACATTACTTGCAATCTAAATTTATCTAAACTTATAATATATTGTTGAAAATTTGACAGTAACAAATAGCTATAATTAACTTTATAGTCTAATATGGACTATACATTTGGACATTAATTTAGTAGAAACCATCAGTTGTGTTTTTAATGAACACAACAATGAAAACTTTTCGCTCACAGTTCTGATTGACACAGTATTTTAATTCTCCTCATCACTTGTATCAAAAAGTTTGCCTACGGAATTTAACCCAACTTTGCAGCCACTTCCGATGGAGCACATAAAATATACTAAACTTACAATTGATCTTGATCGGTCAAAAGTATATTTTATCGACAAAAAATATCCTCTAAACAAACTAGAAATGAAAGTTTTGTTTGAGTCCCGTCGTCATGTGAGCGGTAAAGTAAAGTTTAGTCTCTATCACCATGATAATGAATTTTTTTTAATATCATCAGTTGAAACATTATTCATTGGTGATGAGATATAATATCACTTACTTGTGAACTGACCTGCACCGTTCTGGTACAATTATCAGCCTTTTCATCTACTGAGAGAGGTAATTACCTTATACAATTATCAACCTTTTCATCTACTAAGAGAGGTAATTACCTTATACAATTATCAGCCTTTTCATCTACTGAGAGAGGTAATTACCTTATACAATTATATCTGCGCTAGAATCAGCCTTTAGTTTTTGTGTAGGTGAAAAAACTTTGGTGTTTTAAGGTCTTAAGAGAAGTAATTTGTATTTGTTTTGAGGATGGGGATAACTTTTGCGCCAGAATCAGCCTTTTCATCTACTACTGAGAGACATCAGTAGAGAGGATGTCGACCAAACTTGAATGTCCTGGTAGGTAAACGATAAAATAACCCAATCACGGTTGGCTGACCTTGTATTTTCGTTTTCGTAGGAAGCCTTATTTTAAAAAGGACCTCTCTAAAACGTGGTCTGTTCACCCACCCACACATGCTGTTCTTTAATTTAATTTCGAGTTATTGTTTTAAGATTCATTGGAATTACTAAAGTGATCTCACTGGGGAGGGAAAAGTCTTTGGTTTATGTTAATTTGTTTGTTTTTTATACTTTTGTTAATTCCATTATATGCGATGAAATTTAACATTGTTACAGGACGACCTTTTGCAGAGCTGAATTTAGTTTCTATTTACCATGAGGACATGTTAGTGTTTTCTGTTTTTATTGATAAAACAACTAATATCGATACGTATTAGTTTGCTGACAGTGTTCCAAAAATCATGAATGGTTGGAAACAACATTTGTGGTTGTCGGTCGGGAGAGGAAGTTCTTACATCAGGCCAGATACTGGACTATTTGACAAACAGGCGTGGGGAATCCAAACAATAAATTTTGACCCTCATCCGGTAATCAGTTTTGCATCTTAATTAGACTGAATTTTATTTTCTTCAAATTATTAATTCAAGTGATTATTTTCCCTGGAAATACAAAAGTGCTCCGACAAAATCCTTGGATAAAGCGTCATTGAACTGGAATAATATTTTCTGAAATTCAACAAGAGACTGTTGACACATCTACACTTTGTATGATATTAGACATCATTATGACTCGAACTCATGATGACTTTTTTTCAGGACTTTTTATTAATAGGACTTCTATTTGTAATTCTTGGATTATTTTTGGATTTTATTTGTAAAATCATAAGTTCTTTTTTCTAATTTTTCACTGTGTTTTAGAGAAATAAATTGTTAAATTTTACAAAGTTTGTTGTCTACACTCTTTTCTGTTACTTATTTTAAGAGCATATACTCTTAACACAATACTTTGGATTTTTGTGAATTTATTTAAAGACATTCTGGACTGCATCAATGTGCTAACACAGGATATTCTATATTCTTGGACTTATGATAGGACATTAAGATTAATTGGAATTCAATTTACAACACTGTTTCTTGAATTTTCACTTTGTATTGTTGATAAAGGGATTGTTGATTTTACTTAAAATTGTTTAGTTCCAATAACAATAAAGGCCAGATGTAAACGCGGCTTCACTGATATGCTAGGCAAAGTATTCAGTGAGTGGGATTAGTACCGTACAAAAACCAATAAATGTCAGATGTATGCAGTTAGCATATATAAAAGTGGGAATAGTCTCTTGTTACCGGTATATATAAATGAGAGATCAATTTGCTTAGCATTTTTAAAAATTTTAAATTTGTCACGATGCCGAAGCGAAAATCATATATGGCCAACATTAAATTAGACATCAAGTTTCAGAAAGAGCATGGCAACAGAACTGCTGGAAGAGAATTTGGCTGCACATACATGAATGTACATGATTGGAGGTGGGATGAAGAGGAGATTAAGAAGATGAATCCAAGAAAATGAGCTCATAGAGGTAGAAATGCAAGATGGCTGAACTTGGAAGAAAATCTAGCCAACTGGGTGCATTCACAAACATGACAGAAAACTGTATCATTTCAACGATAGTGATCAAATCGAAGGCTCGAATTATTGTTAAAGAAATAAAGATCACAGACTTTGGCAGCAGTTTCATCAGGGTTTTCTAGTTCATGAAACGGAACACTCTTTCAGTCTGATCACGTACAACTGTTGGACAGAAGCTTCCGGATGATTGGGAGAATAAATTGGATGTTTTCTATACCTTTGTTCAGAACGAAATAAGTGAACTGAAGTTGGCAGATGATGACATTATCAATATGGATGAGATTCCAATGTCATTCGATGTTTCAGCTACTAGATCAGAGGCAGATAAAGGAGTGAAGACAGTTGCGATTGATACCACCGGACATGAACAAACCAACTTCACTGTTGTATTGGCCTGCACTGCTGCAAGAGGAAAACTTAAACCCATGGTTATCTTTAAAAGGATAACCATGCCAAGAGAAACGTTGCCAGATGGAGTCGTCTGCAAAAAAAGGGCTGGATGAACACAGAGGTGATGCATACGTGGATTAACAAATGCTTCAGAACAAGAAGAGGCGGATTTTTCAAGAAGAAATCTCTTTTATGATTTTTGATGCAATGACTGTCTATAAAGACAAAACTGTCAGAAGTACTTCATCAATGTGGAGCCCATAAATGTTATCTCAGGCCGACTTGCAAAGTTCATCCCTTGAGTCCGGCAATCACCCTGTAATCTTTTGTTCGTGAGGAATGGATCGGTGATACTAGTGGTAAAAAATAAAAAACCAAAAACCCCCCTTCACCCACGCTGAAAACTGCAAATATACATAGAATTGTAATTGGGTGTTCGCGGCATACAAATAAATTTGAGGACAATCATCAATGTGGCAAATGGGTTACAAGGCCCAAATCGTCTACAGATCTTTGCCGGACAATGACACAGCTGCATCCGATACCAATGACACCAATCAATGAGCATCAATTAGCATCAGTTATGGAGTTATTCTGTGACGACAGTGAATTTGATTTAAGTTCAGTAGAATTGAAGCAGAAACTGATGATGATGAAAATGAAGATGAATAGAATATGGTACATTGATTTCATTATTAAGTTAAACACAGTATTTTATATTGTGTTTAATATTAAAAATTTTGTAAAATGTTTTATAGCATAACTGATTTGCAATTTAAGTCCAAAGGGAGCATTTGCTTGTTTGTTTTTAACTATTTAAGCGTTCGTGGTTTCGAACTCACCCACCAAAGATACTATACTTTTAATAGCTTGGATCCCAACCTAATGTATAATAGTAACATACCTCCGGTAGGGCCCTTAGAAATCAATATCAAAACTTTTCTACAGGCTATATTATTATAAAGTTCAAAAAATTTTCACAATTTACTCTGACAAACTGCAATAATTATGGTAACAAACTTTGAAATAATGGAATGTGGTATTTGCAGCACTTATTGGTTGGTACATGTGTAATTACGCAAACTTACCATCTGTTTTACAACTAGGAATGAAAATAGTGAAATGTGATAATCAACCACAATTACTGTATTTTCACACATATAAGACACTCCTAATTATAAGACAAACCCGTATATAAAATGCAGGGTTTGATGATTTGTGTAAAAAAATAGTTTACATAAGATCCACCCATATATAAGACACACCCTGGGAGCGGAGCACATAAAACTTTGTATAAAAAGCATCTTATATATGTGAAAATACAGTATTTATGTTATGAACACTCCTGAAAAATTGCAAAATATCAACAAAGGCTATCACAGTTGATCAGAATGGATTGTTGTTTGCTGCCTATTATGATGTATACAATGGATTTGCTATTATCTTTGTGGATATAAATCTGACATTCCTAGTCATTATTTCGAGCCAGAAATGTAAAAACCCCTTGAACAATTATCTTTCTGTGGAAACAAAATGACCCCTTTTCCAATCAATGTACTTAAGTAATAACCAAAACAGACATTTGTTTTGGCTAAAGCAAAAGAAAAGACTCTCATGAAAGTACATAAATTCCCATTACACCTAACTTAGGCCATTCTGAAAACTGCTTTGGTCACATGACTTGATTTGATCATCCCTGGATTTTGTCAGTGGAATCTTCCAAATGACTGAATGAGCTGTATTGGAGTCTGTATCTGATATTACAGCAGTATGTAGCTACAAACACAGAAATGGTCATAGGACATAAAGTTTTGTTATTTCATATGGATCTACAACTTGTCAAATAAAGGACTGCATCCAGAACTATTCCAAATATATGATATCAGTGAAAGAATCTTTCTGCCAACCACAACTCAAGAGCCACAAGAAATAGCATTAATTGTACTGAGGACAGATTTGTTTGCATCAACTGCATGATTTAATGAACAGGTGACATCAGACCTAACAATTGTTCATCAGTATTAGCATAGGTTGGAAGTGGGGGGGGTAGGCTGATTTATCAGACTAATTGTTTTCATGCCTAAACATGTACAGGTTGTTTTAGTCAACAAACATAACCAGGATGAAATATTTTATAAATTGTTACAAGTAAAATTTAATTACAATCAGTACCATTCATGTCACAATATTTCAAGCAGTTCATTGAAACTCAGTTCTTTATATCCATGAATGGTCTTTTTATGATTATTCCATTTCTGCTTTAGAAACATTATAGAGAAACTCTCCTCTAAAGAATTTTGAATAAGCTTCCAGTTAATTTCATTTTCATTCTCCAAATTCTGTTCTCTCAAAGAGTTAAGTAAGACACGGTCCTGCTCGAAAGACCATTTGTTACTTTCCTGAGTCATCACTGTTTTTCCTTGAGTGACTAACCAGTGATACCGACATTGGTTACCATTTCGGCTTGGAACATGCAATGCAATTAGTGCCCAAGGCAAGTTTGTATCATTAATGTCCAGATGGTTTTGCTTTACAACAGACTCTATGGAATTCTGCAATAGTGTGGTTTCAGCCTCTGACCAAGGGCCTTTTACACAACCCTCCAAATTTTTTACTTTATCAATTACATTCTGTGGGCTTCTTCCCAATAATTCTGCAATCTTTTTCCATTTATTTCCATGCAGTTGTATCAATCTAATCAATTCTGATATCTCATCTTCAGAAAATTCCCCTTTCATGCCAACATCTGTATTTAACAGTCTGGCTCTTCTATAGCACGCATAAATCATTCTGTTCAACCTAAAAGCTAGCTTTTTATAAAATCCTGTTTGTCGAAGAAATTTTTGAATTTGTGTTTTTTCTGTAAAGTCTTCAGCACAAAGAACCTCGTGTTTAGTATACTGTGTATTTGCATTCAGGTATTCTTGCAAATTTTTGCACAAATGGTCATCTTCTTCTTTTGTCCATTTTCCCTGTCTTAAAAAGATTCCATTTTCCTCTAATATTTTCACATGCTTCATTTCAAAGTTTACACTATTTATATTGTATGGATGAATTATTGCATCTTTTTCAGGAGTAACAAGAATTTGCCGGCGTTGTAAGATTGCCTCAGCAGACAGATCAGTGGACCTTCTGTTCAAAACTTTTCTTCCAAATGCACTTGTGATGATTTTTCCAGTAACCAATACATTAGTTAGATCATCGTCAAATACTTCATGATTCATTTCCACCTCTGATGACTGAAGATCTGTTTGCTCTGCTTCCATCGCAGATGATGACTGTTGGATATCAGAAACTGAACTTCTCTCTTGTTCTGAAAAAGATTGCAGAACAATATAAATAATCTGATCAAAGAATATATATGTGTGTAAATATATATATATATATATATATATATATATATATATATATATATATATATATATATATATACACACACACACATACATACATACACACATATATACACACACACGCATACACTTGGTTTTATGCAAAATTTGCAGTTTTTAATGCTTTCATGTTTTTAATGACCAAACTTCAAGGTCCTGTATCATTAGTCATTTTTTAATGTACCATGAAATACACTGAAATGTGAATTACTAGAAACACTGTAATACACTTAAAACTGAGATACACATATTCTGTATCCTAATATTCGAGAAGATACATGTATTATGATTTGTATATGTTTGAATAATGATAAAAAGCAAAATAAAATTTGATTTTAGTAATTTGTATAGGATTTATTTACATTTTTCTATTTATCACTCCATTCATGTAATGAAGTCAGTCATACTTGATTGGACAGTTTTACCTTGTGTTGGATGCTTGTTATATCTACATCTACTTTAAAACAAATAAGTATATATATCCACTGAAAATGTGTGAATACACATAATGGATTCTCAGTCATAATCTCACTACTATATTTTAAGTTCTGACCGATTCGTGATTGATCCTACCTGTCCAACAGGATAAAATCAAGTACAACCAAGTGACATCATTAAATGCACTGTCCTCAACAATGGTAAAAAAAGCAAATAATTCAGATCCAATTCATTTAAATCAATCTTTGCTTTCCTTATTATAATTATTGAAACAATTATATATAATATTATATTATTATTATTTTTATAATAATATTACACCAGGATATACAACCAAATTTTGGTGTATTTCAGGTTTTGAGCATAGGAGTTCCTAATAACTGCAGAAATAATTATTTCTTTTTATACAGTGAATGTTCTCTCTAAAAACTAAAGAAATCTGGCAAATTATACCATGAATTAATTTGTAATAAATATATGACAAATAATATACAGTAAAAACTCATGAGCGACCTCTGCTATGAGCAACCACCTATCATTTCTGACCACAATTGTAATGCAGATTGATTTTATTATATAAATGCTCTGTTATGAGTGACCATCTGCTGAATGCAACCAGGGAATGAGATGTCTTGGCAAAATGTGCATTTTGACACAGCTATGAATGACTGTATCACTAAAACAAGGATGAACTCCACCAACCTTTATTTAATCCCTTTAAGAACAACCACTCATACCATTCTAAATAAAAACGAATTTTTTTTTTAAAAAATAGGCTGGCTACAGATGTCTCGATATTAGCTATGCTTATATTGATTTATAGTTTTTGTCGTTAAGCAGTCAAAAGTATATGTAGTTTATTTTTCTAGTCACTGCCTCATAAGCTCCCTGTGTTGTTCTCCGCTATTCATATAGAGAGCATACAAAGCAGGGAACCAGATTAATTATTCCCACACTTAACCTGCTTCCCGGGCTTAATCGCAGGACCCAATATCCATGTGAACGACATTATCCGACATTATTGAGAGAACAGACAGACACCACTGACCTATATGTAATCAGTTGTTATAATGACTGCTTGATTAGTAACGTTTGTTTTGATCAAAAACAAGCATAAAATGAATATTTTAAAAAAAAAGCATTGTTGCTACCGGTGATGGATACTACAGTCCACAAACCAGGCTAATGTACATGTCAGGAATTGCTGCTGTGGTGCCAAAGTTGATGTAGTGGTCGCAAATTATGTTTGTATTTAGAGTTAATTCATACTGCCTGGGGTGAACAAGGTTATTGTTTATTAAAGCAGCAAGAGAGAATCATTTGTGGGATTTGATTGATATTGTTCAAGACTTGTGATGTTTGCTGTTTTTTCCCCCCGATGTTAAGTGATTACAGCCCAATCACAAAGCTGTTGTCTATTCAAGTTGGTGCAACAAGGTTACACACTTAGCTTATAGAGTTTAATCTAGTATGTCATCTTTGAATGAAGCCATTGACTTTTGTCTTTGAGTAAATTGTTCTGTTTCTAGATGAGATAATTGTTTCTTTTTATTTCATTGTTAGATATGCAATGCACATGTATGGAGTTTGCATATTTTCTTACAGCCAGGTCAAAACCATCATTATGTTTGACATTACAACTGAGCACTAGTAATTTTAACACCTAGAACCTTAATGACAATGGATGAACCTCCAACAAAAAAAAAGAGACAAATTTTAAGGCTGGAGAAAATAATGTAACTGAAAGAAGTGAAATAGAGCAAACCACTCACAAAAAAGCAGTATAAATGTCGGTACAACAAATTTAGGTCATTATAAAGAAAATGAAGTAATTCAGAAAAGATTTCATATCCTTAAATTTGTGATCTTGAACTGTAAATATGATTCCATGTTTAATGACAAAAGTATATATAATTTTGTTGTTAGAGGAATGCATACAATATTTTAGCAAGAAATATTAATGTAGATTAGTTATCTGTATAGTGATTGTGCTTTTTTTTTTTAAAAATTGTTCTGAAACTGGACCTTGAAAACTGGTCTTGTTCAAGACTGCTGAGAGACCACCTGTCTTGAGAGACCTCATTGTTGGCAGAAGGGGCAGTCTCTCATAACAGGTTTTACTGTAGTAACAATGTACAAGACAACTTTAATTCTGAATCTCTACTTTTAACTTTCCATTTTCAGAACTTCATCTTTATTCAGCAATATAGAGAAAGTTGTTGTTGGGCTTAACGCCATTTTTCAGCACACGATAGGCTATTCATGGCGGCCAGTATTAATGGTGGAGGAAGAAACCGGGAAATCACCGGAAAGAACCATCAACTCACGAGAAGCTACTGGCAAGCTTTCTCACATATCCACATTTGCCGAATCCTAGACTCGAACCCACGCAGACAGAGGTGAGATGGCAGTGATCTGTCACGGACAGCGCTTTAGACCACTCGAGGCCCCGCAATATAGAGAAAGAATTTTGTTGATGTCCTGTTAATGACAATACATGCACAGCTATTTAAATCCCAGTCTGTTATATTAGAGCTATTTAAATCCCAATTTGTTATATTGTAGATAATGACTGGGGGTCTAAATGATTAAATTAATAATATAAAATCTAGGTTTAATTCCGAATCTGCTTGTTCTATTACTGTAATAATTGTGGGTCCAAATGATTAAATAGATACAATAAAATCCAGGCTTAATTCCCAATCTGCTTGTTCTATTAATGTAATAATTGTGGGTCTAAATGATTAATGTGACAAATTTTAACAAAATTTCTGATAATATCCAGCATATCCAAAATTTCCATCAGTTGCTTTTTTATAATAAGAAATTCAGAAACTGTAGCAACTTTAGCTTCTTCTACAGGTTTAACTTGACTGTGTCCTACAACATGTCCAAAAACTGTGACCCAATCACTCACTTTTACCTAAATTAACAGATTTGAAATGTTGATGGAGAATTTTTAAATAAAAAATGACATCACTTCACATTGAAAAACTTGTTCTGGAGTTGCAAGTGCTGAAATTTCTTTCGAATTTTGTTTGCTCTTACTGTAAGTGAAATTTGCCAGAATCTTTTTAAAAGGTCAAACTTGGTGACATTTAGCATTTCCAATTTTGTTGATGCAGTCATCTGTTCTTGGCTCTTGAAATGAATCCTTTTTAGTGATATAGTTGACTTTCCTGCAGTCAGTACACATACGGAAAGTATTATTTGGTTTAAGTACAAGAATAAATGGTGAACTCCAGTCACTTTTACTTGGTTCAATTTAATCATTCTCCAGTAATATATTTAATTTCATTTTTCAAATATTCCTACTTAAAGATGATTTATCCTCTATGGCTGCTATTTCACATAATGAGAAATTTTGTGTTGGAAAATCAGTAATCAAGTACTCATATTCTCTTCACAGTTGTTTTACTTTACATTTTCTTAAAGTTGTAAAAGTTGTTTTATATTGATGAATTCTGAAGATTGGTTAAACAGGTCATTCACTATAGTCAGATTGCATTTCATCGTTATATCTGCACTATGTGGGACAGGTACAACTAAATTGATTAAATAAAGTTAGAAATGCCTGGACTCACATTTAAACAGAGAAGCTGATCCCTACTGGTTGTAAAGTATGTAATTGGTGAATCCAATGAAGTTCTCTATCTTTCCGATTAATGTTACTATGTCATTATATTTCCTCTCATGAGAGTTTGGATGCTCTGGTCCCAATGTATTTGCATTTGAATGATTGTATCATAAACCATGACCTACTCCTTTTGCATCACGACCGCTACACATCAAAATGAATCATCAATGTGCAGCAACATTTAAACATCACCGATTCCTGGAGTGACAAATAAACATTACAATATATGGGTTTAGTGTCATACCAACAGTGTAATAAAATTTTCAAAATGAAGGAAGATCATAAAACACACAACAAGAAACAACATAGTTCAATTAATGCATCTTCAACTGAGCTAAATATGGAGTTACTTGGAATACAGACACATGCAATGCAATCCTTTTAAATCCAACTGTGCCTGATACTCCTAACACGATGTTAATTGTTTCTTATGAAGGACACTCTTATGAGGACATAATGCAGTGGTTCCCAAGTTTTTTTCATCAACTCACCCTCAGCTTTAGCCCCCCCCCCGCCTATTAGCACCCCCTCCTCAGTAATCCCAATGACATCAAAGTGCAATATTGCCCACTTTAGGAACCACTGACATAATGGGTTCTACATTGTACAGCAACTTAATACCAGTTGAGACAATTTTACAAGAATCTTTCAGTGACTTTCCCAAACAATTTCAGAAAACGTGCCATTCAAGGATCCATTAAAAGACGTTACAATTCTTCCTTAATCTCATAATCCCACCAGGCCTGGTATTACATAAACAATATGATAACCCGATGGACACAAAAATAACCACGAACCTATATACATTACCACAGTGGTTTATGTTTAGTAACACAAGCATTAACTGTGTTTATCCAAACACATTATTATACACAGCAATTGTAAAAATACACATTGCACTCAAGTTTTCAACCGACTTTTCCTTTTAATTTTACCTGTTGAGACCTAATGCTCAAGCAGGATGTAAACCACTTTAGAATACCTTCACTACATTGATAAATTTGTAATATTTCAAGAAGAATTTCATGATCTACTAAGTTGAAAATCAATCATTACAATGCCAACTAACTTTCCTTCACATCCTACCTGAGCAATAGGTCTCAATAGGCAACATTAAATGGACACATACCAGAAATAAAAATGATAAGTTGTGGACTGCCACAAGGTTCTATCCAGGGGTCCTTATTTGTTTTGTTCATAAATGATCTACCTCTAAAAACAGGAGATGCAGTCTCATCAATTGACATGTATGTTGATGATACTACTTTGTTTGATGCTCCAAGTAACCAAGCTGAAGTTGAAAAAAGACCTTCAGACTGCTCTGTCTTCAAATATGGTGTAAAGGAGATGGTATGATCCTTAATATGGACAAAAGTCTTGTTGATAACTACACAGCAGAAAAGAGTGAGATTGCAAATGCAATCTGATATTCTTGGAATATTTGTAGATAATAACCTGAAATGGTCTCATCATCAGTGTATCTCCCTAGGGTGTAAAATTGAGGGTAACCGCCCCCCCTAGGTATCAGAACTGTGGGTCAAATGAAAAATGTGGGGGTCAAAAATGACAAATTTTCATTTGACCCATATTTTTTTCTGCTTGAAATAGGAAATTGCAACTTGCACGACATATTCTCTCTCTCTAAAGATACAAAAAAACCAACATGCAAAATTATCAAACAAATGTCTGTACAAAGAATATTTTCTCTCTCTCTAAAGATACAAATAAACCAACATGCAAAATTATCAAACAAATGTCTGTACAAAGAATATTTTATTAATTTATTTTCCTTTTAGTTTAAAGTCATACTTTTAACAGTCTCTTTATAATCTTTCTGCAGCAATATTATACACCAACAAATTACTTATAACATATATAAGCCAATACAAAAACTAAACAATTTTTTTTTTACCAAATGGCAATTAATTTACTGTCTGTCATAAAATGTGTAATATGATGAGTTACATTCAATGTTTTCCTTGACACACAGTTGTGTCAGGACTCAGACTGGAGAAAACTAATGCACACAATTTCTTAAGGTGCATTTTTTTATGCAAAGGATTTACCAAATACAATCAGGATTTATTTAATATCAAATGCATTGGATTAGGGATGACATCAAGTATACTTCAGTCATAGGTATATTCTGGTTTCCTGTTTTGTATGCTCCCTGTGTTGCACTCTGCCATACTGAGCATATGAAGCAGAGAACCAGACTAGCATCGGCAATGTTATGACAGAGTAGCTTCCCCATATCTTGCAGGCTTTCATGTGATTCTATCGAGCTCAGATGTCATCCAGATGTTTAACCTCAATGCTTGTTGCACTAAAATGTGATCTTGAGATTAAAACAAAAGGGTAAATGTGGATCTGACTTAATGAAAAATAGAGAAAATAATCTCTTGATTAGAATACAGCACATCCATTGGGATTACTGATGCGACTTCTGATCTCATAATTGTGAAGACTGCTCAAGTGAATAATCCTTTTGTGACAGCGTTTAAAATCTTTGAAAAATCTGCTCTTAATCACCACAAGATATCTTTGGAATACATTATTACCTAAGACATTATTTCAGAACAAAGAAATAATAAATTTGCAGAGACAAATCCATTATTTAGATTACAAATTCAGGTGGCCATTGCAGATTTTGTTAACTATGCTGCAACAAAAGAAAGATCTAAAAGTTCAAGTGTAACTTGTTAAAGAGAAGATGAATCATCAGCCTCTTTGATTTTTGGATAAATGTGTTTTAGGACGAAGTACAATGAAACTGTTAATAGTACACATTTTATGACAGGCAGTAAATTAACTCTCATTTGGTTAGAAAGATTTATATGATTTTTGTATTGGCTGATATGTAATGTGTTGGTCTAAATTATTACTACAGAAAGATTATTAATAGACAGTTCAAAATACGACTTTAAACTAAAAGGAAAATGAACTAATAAAATTATCCTTTGAATGGACAACGCATTTTGTGTGTTAATTGTACCTATTGGCTTATTTGTATTTGAGAGACAGAAAGAGAGTATGTTGTGCAAGTTGCAATATCCTATTTCTGCTGAAAAAGTATGGATCAGATGAAAATATTTTAGTACATCTTTGACCACCACATTTTTTATTTGCCCCCCCCCTGACACCAAGGATTTTTTGGACCCTCAGTTTTACACCATAGGGGAACACAGTTTCATTGTACTTCATCCAAGAACATATTTATCCAAAAATCAAATAGTTCTATCTACTATATTACACTCTAACTTTTAAATCTTTCTCTTATTGAAGCAAAGTTACAAACCAACAAAATCTGCAATGACCCACTGACTCTGTAATGCAAACTTTGTCTTCGCAAGCTTACTGATTTCTTTGTTGTGGAAAAAATGCCTTGGGTGATATGTTCTCCAGATACCTTGTACCAAACAAGAGCAGATTTTTAAAATTCTTAGACCCTGTCATGAAAGGATTATTCAATTTTGCAGTCTTCACAATTACGTGATCAGAATCACACGATTGAATGTGCCATATTTCAGTCAAGAGAATTATTTTCTACATTTTTCATTAAAGTTAAATCCACAGTTCAAACAAGTACTGAAGTTAAACACCTGGACAACATCTTGCTAAGCTCAATGGCAATTGCATGAGAGCTTGCGAGATTAGGGGAAGCTACTCCATCATAACCATGCCTACACTTGAGGTATACACAATACCATCCCTAATCCTATGCAAGTATGTTGAATAAATCTTGATCACATTATGCCAATCCTTTGCATCAAAAAAAGGCAACAAAACGTGTCAATTTTCTCCTACATGTATCTCTGATGCACAAATATGTGTAAGTAAAACAGTGGATCATACAAATTATATTTCAAAAAAAATAAACTCTTACCTTAGTTCCCCAAAAATGTCAAGGCCTTCACTACATTACATTACTTTTTACAAAAGTTACATTCAAACCTCTCTTCACTACTATAATTTGCTACAAATACGAAAAAACTGCTACAAATAGGAGAAAAACTGCTACAAATAAGAGAAAAACTGCTACAAATATGAGAAAAGTTTCCAGACTCTAGAAAAGGCATGTTAATTAATTCTTTTTTAACAAACAGAAAATCTTCAAATTGCAATGCCTATATTCAAAGAATTACCAATACATGAAAGAATTTTTTGGAGAAAGGCCATAAAGATACCCTAAACCTGAGATCTTTTTAAGGGCAAAGTTTCAAAGGACCCAGGCCATAAATGAGCTATTCAAACAAAAATAGCCTGCAATTTTTAGGTACACTTGTCTGAAATAACATTCCATACGATATTTAATCAACTCCAAGTATCTCTTCATTCCACAATAGGTGTATTAGATGGATGAAATAATTTTAAAAACCATGTACTTTTTAATGTTATACCACCCACCTGGTTGCTTCATTTTCATTTCTGAAGCAATGCAGCATTTGTATGAATAGTTTTTTTTATATATTGTGTATCTGTATTTGCATGAATGTTTGTGAACATATTATTAGCTTGTATCATGTATGTATATAATAGAGGGCCTCAAAATAGATTAGTTTCTCATTTGTAACTAAGTCACCCTCTGAAAATAAAGTCTTTACTATCATTATTATTATTATTATTATTATTATTATTATTATTATTATTATTACTATTATAATATTACCATAATCAACATCACTTCTTAATTCTTGATCTTTCTTTTTCCTCTTGGTCTTTTTCTTCTTTTCTTTTAACTGAACATATTCATGAATGTCTGATGTAATACAATTTTCATCCTCTCCATGGGTATTTGGCTCATCATCTGACAAAAAATGTAAATGTCTCCATCATTATTGTGAATATTTGATGACAGCTGGCTGTTTTTTTATGTTTCTCCTTTCTTGATGTAGTTTGCTCTGAAAATTCAGTAGATGCTGAATATACCATTTACCATTAGTCATTTCAATTTCTTAAACTTCTTAGGATTTCATAAACTATAAAAAAAAAATCTACATAATTATGGACTGATCTTTAAGCTGCAAATGATAGCTGCCATTTGCAATTCTCTGTTTTCCCGTCTGTAAGATTAGGAAAAATAAACTGCTAGGCAAGATGATGCTAATAATAAAATAAGATATCCCCCGAAGGGTGCTTTACTGGGTGAAAAGAAATTCCAGAAGTCAAGATAAGACTATTTCTTCCTTTTAAAAATCAAGCATTAAAACAAATTTTAACAATAACACTTTGCCACCATTTTCATACAAGATAAAATGTACATCATTAGAAGTCTTTTGATGAAAATCCCATGTCTAAATATTCATCCATTCTAGGGGTGTAGTGACAACAAGATTTTTAAATCAGTTGTCATGGCTGCCATACTTGATGCAGGACACATTTTTTTCATTTAGGACTTTGTGAAACCACCATCATAATGATCACTCATTCAGGGGAGTTATGATGAGATTTTTAATAGTCACTGAGGCAGTCATATTGGATGTGTGACTTAAACAGATCAGCTAGGTATCATAAGAAGGATTAGAGACAACAATCAGACATACTAGACATCGATTTTCATTTAAGACCAATTAGACATCATGCAAAGTATTTAGTGAAAAGGCCATGTTGACATGACCATCCATTTGGGAGAAGGAGCAATAGCAAGATTCTCAGGCTGGCAGCAGTGGCAACCATACTGGATACCCAAGCAAAACCATTTTCATTTAAGACCAACCTGGCCTTGAAAGTGCATATATGTGTGTGATTTGAATTTTTAAACATAGCTTTAACAATTTTTCAGCCATATTACCACAATTCCCCACCCAGTCACATTATCGTGACACCAAACCAACCAGTCCTAACACTAACTTCTTAATGCTGAGCACCAAGCAAGGCAGCTGATAGTACCATTTTTATGTCTTTGGTATGACTCGGCCAGGGATGAAATCCACGACCTCCAAACCCCGAGTCGAGTGTATAAAGTTTTAAGACACTCCTTCAATTAGTTTTTTTCTCAGGAGATGTAGAAGTAGAAATAACAAATTTGTGCTGATAGAAGGATACATAACTGATACATTATGGAGGACAGATGATAGACAACTGAACGACAATGGACGACATCACATTAACTCTTCTGGTCTATGACCATTAGGGCTGATAATAAGGAATAGTATCATATATTGACTTTTAATACCGAAAGATGCTTGACCAATAAACACATATAAAAGAAGTAGGACTGGTGTTTGACCTCCTTCTAGAGTATATAAAAAGCAAAAGTCATATTAAATTAATATCAATTTCAATGACTATATTAAAAAAAATGAAACAGAATCAGGATGCGCCCACAGACCGAATAAGCAATGATGGGGATAAATGACCCAAGCTAGAACATGGAATAAAATAAATCTCAAAGACATAACATGTTATACTAATACCCCAGGGGAAGGGTAACCTAAATGCAAGGTTGTGAGGAAATAAAAAAAAAAAATCAATGAAATTTTCAGTAACCTGAGGGAAATGCCCAATTCACGATTTATGACTCCATGCCTAGGCCATATTCCCATAAAGTATCTGTAGCCAATATAATGTGGTGTCAACCAGGAAAAGAACGAGGGCTTGAGCTGACTCATTTTGAGATTAATAACTCTAAACTAAATTATTTTATGCAATATATAAAGTGAAATTATAACAAATAAAATTTCAAAGAAAAAGCCTTACTAAATAAATTACCATAATCAACAATGCTAATTTCCGGATCTTTCTTTTTTCTCTTGGTCTTTTTCCTCCTCTTTTCTTTTAACTGAACATTTTCATGAATGTTTGATGTCATGCAATTTTCATTCTCTCCATGGGTATTTGGCTCATCATCTGACATAAAATTGCAGCCATCATCGTGAACATTTGATGAAGGCGTGCTCTTTTTATGCTTCCGCTTCTTTCTTGCTTTAGTTTGCTCTGAAAATTTAGAAGCTGCTGCCATGTCATCATTATTGTCTCCCACAACTGAAAAAGAATTACCAATATTTTCAAATGGCATCTCAGCATGATCACAGTATTTCATGGAATAATCCATGTCTTTGTTTTCCTTCCCTTCACCTGTCAAAGACACTATCCTCATCTCTTTTTGAATGTGGTTTATTGCTTTTTTTTCTCTTGACACAGCAATTTCATCTTGTGAAATCCAATCTGTCTCTGCATCTTTTTCACATATTACCAACTAGACATTATAATAAGCCTTCAGTGAACATCTCATGTCTAGAGTAGTGTTACAAATATGTAATTTAATCACTTATGTTAGTTTTAAATTCATTTCTTTTTTGTTTCATTACATTTTATTGTAATGATTATTTTCATGGGATTTAATATTCCAATTAGAATGAAAAAGATATTACATCATCATTATTTTTTAACTTACTTTGGTTCATAGATCTTATAAACATCGGGTGAACAAGATTGGCTATTACCAAGGTCATTTTTGGCCTATGTGTTAGTTGATTTGTAAACAAGCCTTTCTTTTTTATTTCCAGTGTGAGAATTTGAATGTTAGGGCTATTCTAGCATACATGACAAATTACATTTTTTTATTGCCCGGTTTGATGATTATGTGATACTGTGACCCATCACATGTTGAAATGATGTTTTTAGTTGGGTTTAATACACATCTTAGTGAAATCGAGACGGTCATATTCTTACACATCAGGTGTTCTTGATTGTTGATGCCAGCTTGTTTTGAAGTTCATCTATTTTGTGGAATTTAATAATTCATTCTCAAGAAAACTATACAAGTGCTTCATATTTATAAAATTTCTGGGAGAAAAATATTCAGTGGAAATTTTTTTATAAACATTATAAATTGTGTTTCATTGAGGTATTGTTGCTGTTAGTACAACTACCTCATCTGATTTCATCACCTTCCATATTGGAACTTCATCGAGATTTGAACCTGGATTCAATTAGAACTGTTTAGTGACAGGACTTATATTTTTAAATTCTAGGATTACCATATTTTCCCACATATATCCCGCAGATACAGATAATCTGCACCCTCATATAGCCTGCAGGTCTTGGGGTTTTGTGTAAAACAAAATCATTTTTTTGTGTAAAAATGGAGATCAAAGTTTGCCTGTCAAGAAAAACTCTACAGCATTCAGCAAGATGTACTTTGTGAAGCTAGCCATAAAATTTGGGGAGGTATTTAATTTTTTAAAAAAAGCTAGACGCTTCAGATGTCAGCAAAGTTGATATTTTTACATTTGATAATGCTTTTTTTCAGATGTAAAATAGTCATCATCATGTAATGATTTATTTTATAATATTATAGCTGTACTGATTGTTGTCAGTTAGGTAATAACTTTCCCTTGTTTTTCAATTTTCATAGTCTATAACATTAACAGACTTGGAAAAATATTCACTATTTATTCTTGCGACACTTTTTGAAAATTGGCAACAAAATATTGCAGTTGGCGATTTTTTTGGGCAACAACTTTTTAAAAGCCAGGACCATCCCTGCTACCTACACTATATTCTGGCTGTCAGCTAGCAGATTTGAATTTTGAAGTCAGGTACTTGTGAGCTGGATATGCAATGGTGTGAGATACTGAGGCTGAATGCCACTATTGTCAATTTTGAATGTATCTGGCATGACGTCAATTAACTATTCAGGCTTGGTACACAGTGCTTGTGCACATAGGCTGTCTATAGGAGCTGTGCCTCAACTACAGGTTACATAAATGCGGACATTTCTAAATAATATTGTATATTTGTGAAGTGTAGATTCAAGTTTCATTAATTTATTTCAGTAAAATTTAAAAAAATGCTGAAACAAACTTCTTACACAACCAACTTCAAGCTAACTGCCATTGTGTATGCTGAAGTGCATGGCAATAGGACCACAGGCAGAAAATCTGATATGGATGAGAGTGTAGAGGTAATCAGAGGTTGGAGAAATGAAAAACGAGGATTGGAGAAGATGAATCCATGAAAACGTGCTTGTCGTGGACCTAAAACAAAATGGCCTCACCTTTAAGCTGAACTGAAGCAGTGGATCGTGTCTCAGTGGGAAAACAACCTACCAATTTTGACAGCTGCCATCACAATGAAGGCCAAACTCATGGCGGCAGAGAAGTACATTGATGATTTTAAAGGAGGAATGCATTGGGTATATAATTTTATGAAGAGGAACCAATTGTCAATCAGAACATGAATGACTGTTGGCCAATGTCTACCCGAGAATTGGGAGATGGATGATTTGCGTGAATTCGTCGCCAGGGAAATTCAAAAGCTTGACCTTTCCCATTCTGACTTTATTAATATGGACAAAGTACCGATGTGTTTTGACATTCCGGCAACAAGGTCGGTGAACAAAATATTATGTGTAAAAAATTTGCGATACAGTCCGCACCCTCCTTGTGGGATTTATAAAATCTGGTATAATCCATGGGATATAAGAACTAGACACTGGATGGTGACCATGTGGCTTTTCTTAGCAGCACCATTTTCATTTAAGACCAATTAGACCTTGTGATGAATGTGTGTCAAGTTTTATTTTAATCTTCCAAGTAGTTTAGGAGGAGTAGTGATCACAAACTTGTGCTATTAAATGGACAGACCGACGCTTCTGGCCTATTACCATTTGAGCTAAAAATGATTGTTGTTATAGGGTTTAATACCATTTTTCAGCACAAGATAGACTATACATGGCAGCCACTATAAATGGTGAAAAAAAACCCCGGGAAAACACCAGATAGAAGCAACTACACACGAGAAGCTACTGGCAAACTTTCTCTCATACCAAGATTGGCAGAGCCTTAGCATGTTATGAAAAATGGTCTTGTCTATTGTTTTGCATTTCCTTTATTGAAGGATCAACCTGTGTCAAACAACAAAGCAGAGGATTCCAGACAGGCCTTTTGGCTTATTCTACAGCTGTTGGTTTTGGTCTTTTTTCATAAATAATAATATATACAATGAAAATGATCAGAAATCCCAATGAACACTGACAAAAGAATTCCAACATATTATAAAAGCATCGGAGAAAAAGAGCAGAGAAAGCAAATGAGCAAGTGATAACAAAAAATGAATGTTGAAAAACAAGTCATTACTTTTAACAGGGCACTTACTATCTTGAATAAAACTTGATTTACATATTTTTCCTTCAATGTGGCTCATATAAATATTAAAGTTAGAAAATACTCTATAATCATGTTTCTCTTGAATGTACATTTCATTATTCTTTCCAACAATTCTCATGATTTTTTGGTTGAGGGATTTATTTCTTGATATATCAGTGACTTCGGAGTCTGTCAAAAATCTTCTACACTATGGATTGATCTCTAAGCTGCAAATGTTTTCCATTCACAAATTCAAGGTAAATCATACAAATCATACCTAAAATCAGTGTTGACTTTTGGACTACTTTGGCTATTTATGAAATAAAGATTGAAGTTGCTGCTAAGAATAATTAAACTATTTTTTTTTCATCTGTAACATCTTGGTCAATCCTACAAGCAATCCAATCACAGAAATAACCAAGATGATCCAAATAGATTGGGTTTCTTTTCTTGTTAAGGTATTTATGTTGAACATAATGTATGATTTTTTTCTGTAAATCACTGCCCTGATATACATCTGGGGCATAATTTGGTCTTGCTGAATTTCGCATTTTGGTATTGCTTAGGTGAAACAAGAGCTGTTCCTCCCTTACATGCATGCATTACCCACTCCCAGCCTTATGGGACTGACAAGTGTGCAACTCCTCGATCACATGCATGCATGACCCACTCCCAGCCTTAAGGGATGGACGAGGGTACAACTCCTTCACATGCATGCATGACCCACTCCCAGCCTTAAGGGACGGATGAGGGTACAACTTCTCCTCACATGCATGCAGACCCACTCCCAGTCTTAAGGGATGGACGAGGGTACAACTCCTCCCTCACATGCATGCATGACCCACTCCCAGCATTAAGAGATGGACGAGGGTACAACTCCTTCACATGCTTGCATGACCCACTCCCAGCCTTAAGAGATGGTCAAGGGTACAACTCCTTCACATGCATGCATGACCCACTCCCAGCCTTAAGAGATAAACGAGGGTACAACTCCCTTCACATGCATGCATGACCCACTCCCAGCCTTAAGAGATGGACGAGGGTACAACTCCTTCACATGCATGCATGACCCACTCCCAGCCTTAAGAGATGGACAAGGGTACAACTCCTTCACATGCATGCATGACCCACTCCCAGCCTTAAGGGACAGACGAGGGTACAACTCCTCCCTCACATGCATGCATGACCCACTCCCAGTCTTAAGGGATGGACGAGGGTACAACTCCTCCCTCACATGCATGCATGACCCACTCCCAGTCTTAAGAGATAAATGAGGGTACAACTTCACATGCATGCATGACCCACTCCCAGCATTAAGAGATGGACAAGGGTACAACTCCTTCACATGCATGCATGACCCACTCCCAGCCTTAAGAGATGGACGAGGGTACAACTCCTTCACATGCATGCATGACCCACTCCCAGCATTAAGAGATGGACGAGGGCACAACTCCTTCACATGCATGCATGACCCATTCCCAGCATTAAGAGATGGACGAGGGTACAACTCCTTCACATGCATGCATGACCCACTCCCAGCCTTAAGAGATGGACGAGGGTACAACTCCTTCACATGCATGCATGACCCACTCCCAGCATTAAGAGATGGACGAGGGCACAACTCCTCCCTCACAGTAGGAAGTGACTCACTCTCAAGCCTACCGGACTGCAGGATATTGATTTTCTTTATAGGAGCTCATTGTCACCTCTATAGTACTGTTGGATGTCCTGCTGTTCCCTCATGAGAGGGCATGACCCTGTACCCTCTTAAATACTCCTTAGGGAGGGGAGCTAAGGGCTTTAAACAACATGAAAGAGACCTTCCCAATCAAATGCTGAGATCTAAGGGATTTGGTGATGGAAGAACCAGCTATGGTATATATATTGAATGGCAGTGTAGCACCATTTTCATTTGTGATAAAGGAGACATCATTAGAAGTATTTTTGTAAAAACACCATATAATGATCATCCATTCTGGATTAATAGTGACAACAAGATTTTCAAGTCATTTGTCATGGCAGCCACATTCAATGCACGACATGCTATTTTATTCAGGACTTGATGAAAATCCCATCATAATGTTCATCCATTCAGCAGAGTTGTGATAAAATTTTTAAGACAGTCATTGAGACAATTATATCTGATGTGAGACTGAAAAGGTTTCATTTATGATTAACTAGGTATCATATCTATGAAAATCCCATCCTGATATAGCCATCTAATTGAAGAGGAGCAGGCATAACAGCAATAACAAAATTTTCAAGATGACTGCTGTGGTGGCCATTTTCACTTAAGATGAAATGAAGATGAGAAAAAGTCTTCCATGAAAAAAAAAAAACATTTGAAATTTCTGTTTAGGTAGAGTTGGGATAAGATTTTTAAGATGGCTACAATTATGCCCACAATGGATATAGATCAACACCAGTTTTATTTAGGGCCTGTCAGACACGACACGAAGTCACTTAGTGAAAACCACATGCTGACATGACCAACCATATAGGAGTAGTGACAAGATTTCAAATTGTCTGCTGTGAAGGACATATTGGTAATCAGAACAGCACCATTTTCATTTATGGCAATGAGACATCATGCAAAGCTTTTCATGAAAATTCAATGTTGATACGACCGTCCATTCAGGAAAAATAGCAAAAACAAAATTTTCAAAATGACATCAGTGGCAGCCATACTGGATGTCCAAGCAACAGTTTTTTTTTAGGACCAACCTGACCATGGAATGAATGTGTGTGTAAAGTTTCAAGACATTCTTTCAATTAGTTTAGAATAAGCAACAATAAAAAATATGTGCTAAAAGATAAATGGATAATTGATGGGTTATGGAGGAAAGATGACAGAAAACTGATGAATAATGGAGGACAGATGATTAGACAAATGGTGGACAATGGATGATGGATAATGGACAAATGTCCATCCCATAAGGTCTTCTGGTCTATCACCAGTAGAGCTGATAAGGAATACTATCCTATACTGACTTTTAAGAACTAAAGATGTATGACCAATAAACAGACATAATAGTAGTAAGAACTGGTATTTGACCTCCTACTTCTAGAGAATATAAATAGCGAAAGTCAGATTAAATGGAATATGAATTTCAAATCTAAAAGATAATAAGTGTTATACTGATACCACCCCACTGGGGGAGCAAGGTTGTGAAGAAATAAAAACATTAAATAAAAATGTCAATAACTTTAGTGAATTTAAATGCTCCATTCATGACATTGTCTGGTCCAGGTATTTTAGGTCTGGAAAAGAGTAAGCTACTCAACAGCAATAGGTATAAAACTTTTTTGCAATGACAGCCATTATGACACTGAGGACTCTAGTAAATTATTTTAAGCAATTTATAAAGTGAAATTACAACAAATAAAATTTCAAAGAAAATGCCTAACTTTATATATATGTGTATATATATATATATATATATATATATATATATATATATATATATATATATATATATATATATATATATATATATATATTACCATAATCAACAGCATCCCTAATTTCTTGATCTTTCTTTATTCTCTTGGTCTTCTTCATCCTCCTTTCTTTTAAATTACCATGCTCATGAATGTCTGATATCATATAATTTTCATTTTCTCCAGGAGTATTTGGCTCATCATCTGACATTAAACTGACACCATCATTCTTGTGAATAATTGATGAGAGCTTGTTTTTTTTATGTTTCTTCTTCCTTCTTGCTGTAGTTTGCTCTGAAAATTCAGATGATGCTGCCATGTTAACGTTATTGTCTCCCACAGCTGAAAAAGAATTACCAATATTTTTTTTTCAAATGGCATTTCAGTATGATCATGGTAATTGATGGAATTTCATTCTCATCTTTGTTTTCCTTCCTTTCTTCTGTCAATCAAAGACACTATCATCATCATCTCTTTCTATGCATTGCTTTTTTTTTCTCCTTTTGTAAGAAATTTCATGTTGTTAAATCCAATCTGCATATTTTTCACATATTACGAACCAGACAACATAAGAAGCCCTCAGCGAAAATCTCATGTATTGAGCTTTGATTGTTATAAGATGGCCACTTTGGTGGTCATTCTAGACATCAGTTTTGTTTGCTTTTTGTTTATAAAAGAACAACTAAACATTGGATTGTTTATTCATACTGAATTAGGACCAATTGGACCTTGTGTGAATTAGGACCAATTAGACCTTGTGAGTGTGTGTGTGTGTGTGTGTGTGTGTGTGTGCTAAGCTTTATTTCAATCCTCCAAATAGTTTCTTCAGATTACTTAGTGCTATCAGATGAGAAGACAGGAGATGGATGGCACACAACATGCTATCACATATCTTCTGACCATTTGAGATTAAGATGATACTTGTGCAATATTAGTATATGGTACAAAATTATTCTAAAAATATAGACTCGTCTACTGTTTTCCATTTACATTATTGGGAATCAACCTATTATAATGTGTCAAACCACAAAGCATTACATTTCAGACAGTCTGTACTGTTCATTCCATTGTTGTCATGGTGTTTTTAAAAAAAAAATAAAGAATAATATAAGCAATGAAATGATAGAAATTCTGATAAACACTAACAAAAGGATTGAGACAGATTATAAAGACATTAGCGAAATGAGCAAGGGAGAAAAAAAGAGAAGAATTTTGAAAAACGTCACTGTCTTTAAGGGCTATGGTATCTTAAATAAAATGTGATTGGTAAATGTATACAGTATATAACAAAGATTACATTATATTAGGAGATATTTGATCACATTTAAACCTGGTAGTGTGCTTCATGTACCATTTCAAGGCACTACAAATTTTTTGAGGTGTTATTGATAATTATTGGACAAAAAAAGTCTAATTGACTTTTCTGTTATTGTTGTTTATACAATTATGAAAGTTAGAAAATACTCCATGATTGTGCTTCATTTAATGTACATTTCACTATTCCTTCCAACAAATGTCATGATTTGCTTTTTTGCTCAATCTATCAGCAATCATATCATGTAGCATTAGTCATTTAAATTTCTTTAACTTCAAGATTTCATAATCCATCAAAAATCTACTAAACTATGGCTTGATTTCCAAGTTGCAAATGTATTTCATTTGCAAATTTGAGGTTAATCAAACAAATCATACCTTGAATGAACATTGATAGCTGCAATTTTGAAAACTTTTATGTAAGGTTTGACTATGCTGTTACAAATGATAACACTATTATTTTCAAACTGTAACCTCTAAGTCAAACCTACAGTCAATCCAATCTTAGAACCAGCCAATGTAATCCAAAATAGATTGGGTTTCTTTTGCTTTTTGTGGCAACATTTCCAATTAACAAAATATAGATTTTTTCTGTAAAATTACTGTCTGATATATATCAGAGGCATAATTTCATCTTGCCAAAATAGCAGTGAGTTTAAAAGATAAATCATCAAATAAAATAAATAATTTTTATTAATAACAGACCTGGATATATCCAGAGTCAAAATTTGCATCGGATTGGGCAATAATAATTCCAATGTTTATATTTTTCAAGGTTCCAGTGAGTTTTTGGCTGAAATTTTGTGGATAGCAATGTAAATTTGATCACAGAACACAAGGTATCATTTGCCCTTTAAACCTTAATCTTTGATGGGAAAATAGATGCATAATTACATATTTTACTTTGATTATTAAATCACTGTGTTGAAGCTTAATAGAGGTGTAAGATGATATTAATGTGAACTTCACCTTTTGGGCCTGTTTAGGAGAAAAGATGGGCTCTGAGGTGACTATTTCAAATGAATCACCCTCCGGCATGGACCCTGTAATGTTGTTAACCAACAAAAGTGCACTTTGAAAAGACTGACAAGAATGCAGACAGCTCCCAATTTTCAAAATGACATTTATTACTAATTTAATTTAAACATTTTGCTGACTACCTCTTTGGACAGTTGACAGTTCATACTAAAAAATGCTGATATACATGTTTTCTGCTTAGAATTGCTTATATTCAGTACATGGCCTGAAATTAATCTGACAAAGCATCTAGCATCAAACTGTTTGTCCACTCATTAAATTTAGAAATAAACTGTCATTCTTATTAAAGAATAAATAGGTAAATTGCTGCTTTGTAATGCTTTTTGTATTTAAAAAAGATTTTATGTAATTGGCTGGGTAATAATAATGATATTATTGTGTCTTTTCTTGTTTTCTTATTATTTTATATGGAAACATAAAATTTCCATTTCTACCATGGGTTCAATGATGTCATGAAACTAATTTGATATAAAATGTTTAACTTGTTTTATATTTCAGATTGCATCATTTAATAATTTTTGTATAAATTTCCAGAACAGAAATATGTAGTTCAAGTTCTGATAGTACAAATAATGGTTGATGACATCACATTTAAAAAAAGTACAGCCTATATTTAAAATAACAGATTCTGTGCCATGTTCGGAATGATTATAGACATATTTACTGCAGGGTAAAAACTAGTAGAAATGGGCTACTTCCTGTAATGATAATGTTTTTCTAGGTTTGTGACCGTAATAGTGAAAATAATGGTTTCATGCAATGGTCGTCCGAGAGTGATGCATTGGTACGTTACTGTTTTTTGAATGGATATGGGATATGTGTAGTTTTTCAGTCTTCGTGCGATTCTAAAAGTCAAATCGAGCGGAAGGATGTGGTCATGCTTGCAATTCTTGTGTTAATTTATAATACCATTAAGGTGATTTCATGTGAGAAATTTCGTCGTGCTTTATTGATACAACTGCAGACTCCTGTGGTATTAGTGCCATTCTGGTGAAAGGTTAGAAATTATAAATCAATGATTTAATTGACTTAGTTCTGTGCACTTTTTATCACATTAAACTTTTTAGTTATTGAAATCGGTAGGAGGTACAAACAAACGGGGATGTAGCATCAGACTATAACTATAGAAACTAGGCACAAGAATCGATAACCGGCACTAGGTTAGGACGCACGACGATCATCAAGAGGCATTAAACCTTTATCAGCTATATGAAGTCTGTTTTAACTTACACGAACAACATTACTGATTACATACAACAATTAATATATTTAAAATACCAACACAATGTATGTGATGCACTCAGTGTAACTCAAAAACGTGGTATTCGGGTAGGGGGAGCTGTTTTGTCTCGCTGAAAAAGCCGAGGATGCTTCGATTGAAAGAAAGGATTACATTAAAACACGGAACAAAGATGCATGACAGAAAAACAGTGGCCATCAATAATTGCCAATAAATCCATTCCGAATAATAATAATAATAATAATAATAATAATAATAATAATAATAATAATAATAATAATAATAATAATAATAATAATAATAATTTTGAAGTCAGACAAACAACATACATCATTGAACAGGATGCTGGTGATTTGTATGGCAAGCCAAAATGGTTTTTACTTTTTAAAAAAACAGATATATACACAAGGTTGATAAGAGTACATGTATATCATATTTCTTATTAAGTTTATGATTTTTTGATCCAATATTAATTTGTTACTTGCCATGCATTGTCTTCCATGGACTTGTTATTGTTATTATTATTATTATTATTATTATTATTATTATTATTATTATTATTATTATTATTATTATTATTATTATTATTATTATTATTATTATTATTATTATTACAACTACAATTGATTAATTGGCAATATTGTTGAAAACTTTTAGAGATATTGTCAAAAATAACATCATGTTATATAAGGTTTTGTTTCTTGTAAAAAATAACATTTTATTTAAGTTTTTGTTTCTTGTCATGCTAATCCAGTTAAACAACAGATAAATTTAAAATTAAATTAATGTTAATATATTGTGTCTGTGTAGAAGTGTTTTTAAGTCAAATGCATTAAAGTACACTACAGCCCCATGTGCAAGTCCTACAGTAGGGTATAACATGGGAACATGTGCTGGTGACAATCATTGCACCATGCACAGTGATGCAGTAGGGTACATCATATAACACCATATAGTGGTGATACATATTTTTTTATATTTCCCCAACTGACATTGTTTTAATGTTACAACCCCATAACAACTTCTACTTTATCTTATTTATTATGCAGTGGACTGGGGCTGTAGGCTGGGATAGTGAGACAGAGGGATGGTATTGTAACGTTTTCTTTTTCTTTTCTTTTGCTCCCAATAAGGGCAACGTTTTCATAAGAATAAAAGGTTCATCCCAGCCTAGCACTTGACCAAAAGAAAACTAAGTCAGGATAAGTAAAATATAGTAGATTTATTTTATACAAACATTGGAATCACACAGTACAGACAGTCATATTACATATGCATATACATGTATATATATATGGTTTACCCATCTATGGATATTGACATGTATCCAATGCTGGAGAAATGTACAGATTTACAATTACTCCACAATTTCTTAAATACAAAACATTGTACATTTTGTGGCTTAATAAGGTTAGTAATTCCCTTACTTTACTTCTTTACACATAGACACATTAATACATACATTATATTTTCTTTGGGACTGTTACCCAGGATTGGAGATTAGAATTTAGAAGTATGTCTCCATACATGGAGAAATATGGTAATTTGAAATGTCTTTCCAAATAGGATACATTTAGAGTTCCTCTAACATTATTATGGGTGGTTTATCAAATTTCAGTGTTACCTGAATCATTGCCATAGCCATGGTTTATGCTTTGGTTTCTTTTTATCACAACCGCTTTAGTCGGTGTTTTAATGTATGGAAGTCTCTCGTCTGCCGATGCAGACGTATTTATATACAAATACGGTAGCTAATAAAAACTCAGTCAACCAATGAAAACGCGTAACGCATCCCGCCTCGTGACATAATTTCAATACCTCCACACTGGAGAGTGTGGTACTGAACTGACATCACCAGTCGTAGTACAGCTGAGTTGAAAGAATTAAGGTCTCACTGAATAGTTTCGTATTTTGACACCCCCTAATTTTTAAGGTAGAAGGCATGAGCCTGATTATCACAACCCTAGCATTTATAAACTCACACATAAGCTAAATCTGTAATGTGGTTTACATTTACTTTGAGTTAGGCTTGTAAATGGGTTGCCTTGTTGGTGACTGCCTGTCACAGTTAGACTAGCACTGGAGATCAAATGCGTAACTTAGTCTGCAAATGTGCATCCGACTTGGCTTACGTATTTACATGTGTCTGCTTCAGAGGTAAATATCTAAAAATCTACATGGTTGAGGGATGATGAAAAGTATGTTAATTTGTTATAGTACTAGTGAACTTTCAAGATCAATAAGGTACATACTGACTCTGTGAGCCTGCTTCTCACAGAAACAGGTTGAAAATAGCTCTTTTCTGTCAAAAATGAATGTAAAAAAGAGGGGTTGGTGGTAGTATAGGTTCAGTATCAAAACCACCAATTGCATAAGGAATTAACCTTAATACCTTAGTCAGAATCTTACAAGCATCCTTTCAACAAAAATCATTAGTTAGTTTTTATTTGTATCTTTATTGTAAAATTATGATCATTTCTCTGCAATTGGTCATTGTTGGATGAAAATTTGGCAAAACAACTGTCCGGTGAGACCTTAATGACCCAAGTCATTTTTTCAGTCTTGTCAAATTTGATTAACTATGCCATAAATCATTTCCTTATTACCTCCATGTCTTGAATCTGACAGAGTAAGGTATTTCAAAACAAACACTTCCTATAGGTTTGCCAATAAGTACATGCTAGTAGAGAAGGGATCTAACTTAGCACTGTCAGAGTTAACAGCTGATCCAATTTTCTAATGAACAACAAAGACCTAATAAGTTTGATACAATGTGGTTTAATGAAGTAATTCACTTACTTATTCATTTTTCAATATTTATAATACATGTTTTCTACATTTCTTATAATTTAAATGCTAATTGCCTTAATATTATGAGTTTACATTCCTATATGTTCATGACGTAACATTTCGACACATACATTTCATTTATTTACAGACATATTCAGTTATAATGGCCTAAAAATACACTACCCATTTAACACCTGCTGAAAAGCAGCAATTTCATGACATTTTAAGTAAGAAAACTGCAAAAGTGGACACATGTACAATTTGGCTGGGAGCTAAAACATCAGCTAGATATGCAATGATCTGTACACATTTCAGAGGGAAGAGAATAAAACTTCTAGCACATTGTTTACTGTTTTTCTTACACCATCCTAATGTGACAATGTCAAAAAATATACACATATTGCATATATGTCACAATAAATCATGCAGATAAATTTTGCATTTATCTTTGGAAACTGCATCAATTAGTAATAAGCGACAAATTTGTCGCAACATGGTTTAGTGTACAGAACATTATGCCTGTCCAACGTGCTTATTGTAAGGTAGTAATTAAAAATTATTTGCAGTTTTTCCATTTTACAGTTTGTTTTCATTTCTTCTAGGCCTCAAGGTGTTTGGTAGCACACTTGGTAAAGAGACATTGAAAGCCAGGCTGACAGCAAAGGTTTCATCAGGAGTCAGTCACATCAGATGTTGTGTGGCTTTCACAGGAACAGGTGAATCAGAATCAACTTCATTGGAATTTTGGTAACTTTCAAGAACTGCATGACCCTTTTTAAACTGTGTTTATCTTCTCTCCTGATTTCTTTTGCATGATTTTCTTTTTACTTTATGGTCAAGTGTAGGCATGTTACAATCACTTGGAAAATAAACTTGTCCGCAGCATCTTCAGCAACAATATAAGCTGGCCAGTATGAAAATGACGCAAAGGTGACCTTAAAGGTGTGAAACTACATTTTCCATACATAATGTCTACTCAGCAGATGTGCTAAGTCTGGGTATAGAATTTCACTGTTGAAGTTTCCTAAATGAATTGGTTCTGTTTACAAACTTTGGTCATTCACTTTTGGGTTAGCTGAGGAGTTTCCTCCCTTATACATTCACTTCTGATTTCTCTTTTTTAACACAGATATGACCTTCTTTATTAAATCAGGGAGGGAATACTGGTCAGTTCATATATGCTGTGCATCATTATTATTCTTTCAAGTACTTAGCATGTAAATTCTGCAGCTATTTTACAAGAGATTCAGCTTGGCTTCTTTTGCAGCTTTTATTCACTACAATTTCAGATTTCATGAAGAGTTGCATTATTTGTGCTGTCAGATGTCTTTGATATCACTTGGCACTAATAATACAGGTTGTATTGGTTATGAAAAATGATGAAACTGACATGTTATAAGGAAATGGTATGTTTCAGTGGGGAAAGTAATAGATGAAGTTTGAAGCTGTTGTCATAGTGGTTGCTCTGTTTGAAGGCTTTTGCTCATCGATTAAAGCAATAAGCAAAAGGAAACAAGCAAGCTTGAATTTTACACATGTAAAGGTTACATTTTATTTAAAATTGCCTAATGTTTTGAAAATAAGAAGATTTTCCCTTAATCAGACTGCTATTTAAATTATTAAGGTCTCACTGGATAGTTTCATATTTTGACACCCCCTTAATTTTTAAGGTAGAAGGCATGAGCCTGATTATTACAACCCTAGCATTTATAAACTCACACATAAGCTAAATCTGTAATGTGGTTTACATTTACTTTGAGTTAGGCTTGTAAATGGGTTGCCTTGTTGGTGACTGCCTGTCACAGTTAGACTAGCACTGGAGATCAAATGCGTAACTTAGTCTGCAAATGTGCATCCGACTTGGCTTACGTATTTACATGTGTCTGCTTCAGAGGTAAATATCTAAAAATCTACATGGTTGAGGGGTGATGAAAAGTATGTTAATTTGTTATAGTACTAGTGAACTTTCAAGATCAATAAGGTACATACTGACTCTGTGAGCCTGCTTCTCACAGAAACAGGTTGAAAATAGCTCTTTTCTGTCAAAAATGAATGTAAAAAAGAGGGGTTGGTGGTAGTATAGGTTCAGTATCAAAACCACCAATTGCATAAGGAATTAACCTTAATACCTTAGTCAGAATCTTACAAGCATCCTTTCAACAAAAATCATTAGTTAGTTTTTATTTGTATCTTTATTGTAAAATTATGATCATTTCTCTGCAATTGGTCATTGTCGGATGAAAATTTGGCAAAACAACTGTCCGGTGAGACCTAAGCATGTTAATCAAAGAATGACGAAGGCGATACGTTGATATTTACGAAAGTAAGCATCAAGGTAACTAAATATAGTAATATCGAGACATGGCATGTTTAATGTGTTTCAAAACGTACCTCAAGCTTGGCAAGCTTCCATAGCGCGACAGCCTTCGGTTACGTGAGGGAATCTTCGTTCTTCTTTCCATCACGACACCTCACGAAGGAAGGATGTATTTGCGTGACTTTATTAGGAAATGAGGACATAAGACTAAAAATTCGTTACAGTATATAGCTAGAAACACATGCACTTAATTATATTTTGATTTCAATCTAGAGACCAGTTTTACACCATATTATGAAAAATAACATCAAATGCATTTCTGTCCAAATTTGTTTCTCACAAACTAACATAGTTTTAGTTTTAAAGTTTATGGTTTTATCAAATTTTTATTCAACAGTCAATGTACAATTTGAACTTTGACTGGTAGGAAATGTCCTGACTTTTTTCAATTAGTTCTTCAATGCGGGTCTTTTAAATATTATGGAAATAAAAGAGAAACTATCAAAAATTATTAGCCAGTACACAGCACAGTGTTATCAAAAATCATTTATTGACAAAGAACATTGAAGTTGCAGCTTGATGCAAAACAGTATGCAAATTTCTACTTCTGTAACAGGTACATACACATGTAATCAATACATGTATGCTGTAAAAGGCAATAATCTCCTAACACATACTCTGTTGACACATGTGGGATAATCTACAAGAAATTTGAAACCTCATACATGTATTTTTTTCTATGTTACATGCATTCATCTTAATGTGTTCTTAGCTAGACCACTGTTAAATACCATAAAAAATGTTACCACTATATAGTTTAAAAAATTAAAGGTATGAAATTGACACCTGTATTGGTCAGGTTTATGGCTTCAGGTCTTCTCCCATCTGTTTCATGTGTATACTCACTGTGTGAATACAACAGAATCAGCAACATGTGTCACAGACCTACTAAAGCTGCAATAAAATCCATGACAGACTTCAAATGGACTGAGAGGATTCCCACTTAAATGGAGGGACCTCCACTACTTAGAGTTGGCACTTAATCCCTTGCCCATCTGTTCAAATCTATTTAATTGCATAGATGATCCATACTCCAAGGTGCATTTACTGTATACAAATCTTTATTTTGATAAAATATGCAAACTAAATTGAACAAGTCCAGCACACTTTCCTCCGTTTTAGTGCATGCTGCTAGCTATCCATGAATTGTCAGCCTATTGAAAATGACCTACCATATTTTGTATAGTAGTTAGATGTAAGATGGGTACTGATCCAAACAACACCAACATTTCCAAAAATCTAACAACCCACAAATACCCATTTTCTGCCTCACCTGTGGATTCAGAAGCACAATGATAGATTGGTGTCTTTTAGAAGTTTTAATAATTGGTCAACAAAAAGAACATCACCAAATACTAAAATATAACTGCCCTGGGTTGGGCAATGCTTTGGCCAACAACCTATGTAATTTTGTGATGGGTATAGGGAAATGTGCCATTAAGAATAAACACAAGTCAGTCATCTTTTTTTAAAACAAATTCATCAGAAAGGACACCAAAAACAATCAGATATAGACACCAAGATCAATCAGATATGGGCACCATAAACAATTAGAATGGGCATCTAAAACAGATATGGACACCAAGAACAATAACAATGGACACCAAGGACAATCAGATTTTGACACGAAGATTCAATCAGAATGGACACCATCAAAAAAAAAAAGAACAATCATTTATAGACATCATAAGCAATAATGGACACCATGATCAATTAGAATGGACACCAAGAATAATATTAGGTATCTTATTTTGGAAGCATGGTTTCTATGGAAAACTTTTGTCAGGTGAACAATGTAGCTGTTATCTTGCAAAAACCTGGTCATTACTAGCTATGTAAGGATTTAAAAACTGTATGTAAAAGATCTCTGCTGTCCAGCTCATAATACTTACTGATGCTATACCAGCATGAAAGATGTTATTTAATAGTAACAGACCTAATGGTTTTACTAATATTAGTAACGATGTTCAGTTCCATTGGCCTTTAACCATATGTCATTAATTAAATAACTTTTTGGGAAAACAGTAAAGTAGATTTTTATTGTGTAAAATAAACACTAGCCTCAAGGATTTAAAAAAAAGTATTAAGTATATAGTTCTAGTCAATAAAACCTTAATTTGACTGATATTGTTAAAGCCATGTTAATTTGTCCTATGCAACTACCTGTGCATAGTCATCAAAGCCATCTATTGGGGAGCCTTGACTACGACCACTATTTAAATTCACTATAAATGATATTTTATCTTACCATTAACTGCACATGTGCGATCCATTTGTATTAAAATTAGGAAAGTCACCTCTTATCAACAATGGGCATTTTCTGCAATACTTTATCATATGCAAAATAAAAATGAAAAGTATTTTAACCAGTGCTGTCACAGACTTTCTTAACTCTGCTTTTTCAGTCAGATAATACAGTATAAACTTAAGCACAGTATACAATTCTTTGTTGTGACCTTTGATATCAATCCTGATATCATGCACTGACTTGTCTCAGACATGTAGAGATATTTTGGGAAGAAAACAAAACAAAATGAAGTTATTAAAGGTAGTCATGTCTATCCATAAATAGGGTTTGATAAAATTCCATTCCAATCTTTTTATGTTATCTTATGATGCACACAAGCCAGGACACCTGAAAATTGAATAATAGTTTTAAAAAACCTAAGAAGTGTTTCTTAAGTAGTTTTCAATGAATTCTTAAAGTTTTGCAGAAAAACCTATGAAAAACCTATTTTCTCCATCCATTATAACAACAATAGAACAACACACAATGGTTCCACTATAGCACAGGGATGTTACTCAATATGGTTGCTACTGATGTTGTGTCTTTTGATCCAACAAATTTCATCCCATTTTTTTCTATAGCAAATTCACTATTTTTGAAAATGTCACAAAACACACATTCTGAATTTAAAAAGTGATACATTTTTAATCAGTTTAAACATTTTTAGACCCTCAGTTTTTATTTAAGGATTTGGTGAAAAATGAAGTGACTTCTTTTTCAAATAATTTCATGAAAGGTTTGAAAGGGCAAAAAAACTTTCAAAATTCAAACTTTTTCAAGACAACCCTTCAAATTCCAAGATTTTCAAGGTTATACAAACCATATGAATCAATGCCTTTGACCTAAAATTCAATATCAAAGTGCTATCAACTTCTTTATTGGAATGCAACTAAAAAAAAAGACATCAAAAGTCACTAATATATGGAACCACTCAAATGGCCTAGTGGTTAGAGCATCCAGCTCATATGTGGGAGGTCGTGGTTTCAAACCCCGGCTGCATCATAATAAAGGCTTTAACAGCTGCCTCACTTGGTCCTCAGCATTAAGAGGTTAATGTTAGGACTGGTTGGCTTGGTGTCAGGATAATGTGACTGGTGGGACATCATGCCACGTGTCTGCAGCATGATGCTCCAGTACTAGACATCACTGTCACACTGCAGACATAGTAGCAATATGACTGAAGAATTGTTAAAGCTACATTAAAAATCTAAATCACACACACATATGCACACTAATACATATCCAAGTTACTGTGTTTCTAAGCTTAATGAAGCAACAAATATAAGCAATAACCTTTGATAACTCATAGCCAATCAGATTTCGATTTCAAAACTCTTTTTTAAAAAAAAGCAGATATATTGGTGGTCTATTTGACCATCCATTTTAAAGAAAGTGCCACACCAAAATGGCCTGGTATCACAACAATGTGACTGAATGGGACATCAGGCCACGTGTCTGCAGCAAGATGCCCCAGTGCTAGACATAACTATAAACTGTCACACGGCAGACATAAAAGCAAATGACTGAAAAGTTGTTAAAGCTACATTCAAAATCTAAATCACACACACACACTGAATATTAAATGGGAGACAACTCTTGTCATGCATACCAAAATTTATGAAGATATCTACTGGTTCTAGATTTATTGACTGGAGACAAACGTGAGAAACAGATAGACAAACACATCTTGTAGAAAAATATAATTTTTAAAAATGCTGAGAGACTCCATATTTTAATGGATGCATAGTCTAGTCATGACACAAATGCATAACAAGATTGTGGAGATATCTCAAAGGAATGAGGGGATATTAAGCAAACAAAAAGGTCAAGGGCAGTCAAGCTGACTCCAGTATATCCCAGAACACTGGGTGGGGCATTACTGAAATATTATGAACCTTGACCTTGTTAGGAACTATATAATGAGGTCAAAAAACAACACAAAACTTATTTCTGTTAAAGTTTTTTTAATTAATCTATATAGAAATATAATGATCTATTAATGCATTAGTGTAATAAAATATATATTAAAATACTTTGCTATAAAATGAACACATTTCTCATTTTAATAGAATTCCATAGATTTAGAAAACTAAGAACAAATGTACAGAACCACAAAATGTTTCAGTTAGTCAAGTAAGCATTTTTTAAGTTCTGTATTTAGTCACTATGGTTTCTATTATTTTCTCCTCACACAAGACTAAAAGCTTACATAATAACCCCCTTTGTTATTGTTATTGATTTCATGCCATTTTCAGCACATAATAGGCTGTACATGGCAGCCAATATAACTCGTGGCAGAAGAATCTGGGAAAACCCCGGAAAAAAATCATTGACCCATGGGAAGCTACTGGCAAGCCTTCTCACATATCCATATTGGACGAGTCCAAGACTCAAACCCATATGGACAGAGATGAGATGTTAGTGAACTGTAAAAGCAAGTGCCTTTGACCACTCTGTCACAAAGAAATGTGTATGTAAATATTGTGACAGAACAATTCAATCATTTATCATATCCTATTTTGTCTTTTTAAAACTGAAGCATAAATTGTGAATACAGGATTTTATATATATAGAGTCACTGGATTACACATCACTATAAGACTACCTTATTATAGCTCGATACTTTTATGGTCCCTTACTAAAGTGAACCTTAATATAACAATTTATTTCATGTTTAGATCAACCAGAATTTCCATCAGGTTAACGCCAGAAGATAACGAATAGGAAGTAGAAAAATTATTTAAAAAATAAGTACATTACAATAACAAATCTTTATGAACTAGACATATGCTATTAAAACATGTATGTCCCCAATGCCAAAAAGAAAGTTTGAAATCTGATCAAGTTCACAAAATCCAAATAAATGGCAACAAAATCTACTCAGGTTATAACCTTTACCCTTTATATACTTGCATTCAAAACTTAGTATTGATTCATATGAAATCTTGCTAAAAAAGTAAAATGAGACTTATTTTTCAAAAAATTTCAAAAATTCTTCAAATAGTATGAAAAAATTCCATTTTAATTTGTTACAGTCAAGTGTATTTGGCTTAACTGAGTTAATAATGTATGGACTGAAAAAGTTACTTTTAAAAATGAGTCCTTGAAGAAACAAAAGCTCTCCTGTGCAAAAAGAATTTCCAGAATTGAACAAAAGCCCATTTCTTTCTTTTAATTGGCAAGTGTTGAAACCGTCTTTGATATTCTTCTGCAATAACAATATTTTTTTTAATAAGCATTATTTTCATCCAGGACAATTACTATCATATGAAGTCTATTTGTGAAAAACCCAATGTTGATATAGCCATCCATTTCGAGGAGGTAACAAATCTTGCAAAAACAACCACCACTGAGGTCACATTGAGGGTTAGTCACTTTCATTTCAAACAAGCAGACACCATGAGAATTTTTCTAGTGAAAAACCCATGACAAAATGACTTTGCCTTTAAGAGAAACAGCTAAAACAAGATTTTTAAGATCACCATATACTGGTTGTCAGATATGCACCATATTAATCTAAATTCAAAAAAATATTATAAGAATTCTTTTAGTGAAAACCCCATGATGGTATGACCATTCATTCTAGAGAAGTTGTGATAAGATTTTCAAGCTGGCCACTGTGGCAGCCATATTAGACCCCAGGTCAGCATCATTTTCATTCAGGACCAAGTATACATCATATGTCTTTAGATGGAAAACTCCATGTCAATATAGCGTTCCATTCAGAAAGAGCAGCAGTAAAAAGATTTTCTACATGGCTGCTGTGGCAACAATAGCAATGTCAGATTTACACCACTTTTACTCAGGACCAAGTACATCTGATGTGAACTCTTTATGCAAAAATCCCATATGACCATCCATTCACAGGAGTATCAATAACAAGATTTGTAAAATGGTTACTGCATCATTTTCATCTAGGCCCATACAGACCATGGGATGAATGTGTAGGGAAAGTTTCATGATAATCCTCCATGTAGTTTAGGAGGCGTACCAATAACAAACTTGTTCTGATGGGCATATGTCTGACAATGGACGACAGACCATCTCATCATCTCAGATTTATGACCAAAAATTTAAAGAAAGTCACAAATTACTATATCAGCCAGCAAACTCGACTCATGGCATGTCTACAAGAACAGAAATAAGCCTACCAATTGTATTTAATGGGTTTTTGCATAATTGTGCCAACAAGCTTCTAATGGCAGATGGACAAACCGACAGGACAAATCGAGAAGTTCCTGCTGCAAGTAGAAGGAGAACAAAAACAGATAAAATGTGCAGATAAAAATGTTTTTAACATTGGCATTCAGGACTTTATAGATAATTCTGGATACAATTTCCTAATATTCATCAAGGAAGATCTGACCTTTAGAACCGACATTTTTTGCTGATCCTACAGTCTTACTTTCCTCTTCCATACCATCATTTTTCTAACATTCCCCACCTCTATTTATAATTCCAAAAAACCTTGTTCCATACCATAATTTTATCTAATGCCCCACCTCTAATCTGGGTCATAAAAAAATTAGTTGCTTATCTAATATGTAAAATATTTATTTTTCACTACATACTAACTTTTGAGTGACAATAATTTTCACAGGGTAATAATTTTTATGAATCTTTGCATTAAACAATGAATTTAAATACCCAATGTAAAATTCATTAACTGAAGACTAAATAAAAACTTGCAATTAAAAAAAATGTCAAAAAGACCAAGCAATCAATACACTTCTACAATTAATAAAGTCACAGAAATTGTCCTAAGCAAATATTAATTTATCTTTAAATTCCACTACTGGGTTTTAAATCTACCAGTTCATTAAAAGTATGTAAAGGTCATCCATAAATACGTCACTGAGACATGGTAAAAAGGATAGTCATACAGGATGATGATGCAAATGACACTCCAAGAAGGAGCATGTTCTCATTTTAAACAGAGTACTGTTTCCACTGATACTCAATCCCCAATTCACAGTCTGACAACATACTCAATCCCCATTCCTCAATCTCACCACATCAACTTTCTTAAATCAGACTTCTTAAATGCACTGTATCAAAATTCAAAGATCATTCTACCCAACTATAAAACAGTCCCAAATATTGTAACACATTTTGTTAGTACATAACATGTACACAGCTGTGAACAGATTAGATCCAGATCTGCTGTCACATAGTGAAGAAGCAGATCTTAGTCTATGCTGCTTGTTCTACTAATGATTTACTCGTGAACAGCATAGGCCCAGATATGCCATAGCATTATGCCACATGCCCAGATATGCCATAGCATTATGCCACATGCCAGCTTATTCTGACACTGATGTTGATCTATGGCATGTTATGCCACAGACCTTGATCTGCCATCAGATTTTGTCATGGCAGTTCTGGATTTATGTTGATCATGATTTGGCAGGTATTTTAACATGGTAAATCTAGTTAATGAAATGGTTGAATAATTATATAATTATATGTAATGCTGTATGAAGAATGGGCAAGATCACGAACTTCCCACAGTGACTTTGAAAAATGCTGCAACAAAAAATTATGAGGGCAACAAGCTCAAAAATCATATTCAGCCTTGTATAAATTTTATTAGATCCTGTTACCTGAAAAGTTGTTCAATTTTTCCTTGACCTTGGTGTGTAAACCCTGCCATTCCAGAATGATTAGTTAATGATATAACTGACTATGTTACCTGAAGATGACAGATATTAACAGAAAATAGATGAAAAAGCATAACTTCAGAGATATTCCTATTCATCACCATTATTACTATCATTAACATACTGCTCAAAGTAATATGTATAACATTTTTCTCAATGTCCTTTATATGTATGTCATTAGAGAATTTATATCAATATCAGAAACATTACTGAAGGAATTCATGTTCTGATTTCCCTTCAAGAACATTTTTAATACTGTTTCAAGTTATTACCAACAGTGGTCTATCAGGTCTAATCATTTAACAAAATTTTAAAGTTGAGTTGCCACTCTTTAAATATATAATTGACCTGGATGGCCAATGGAACTGAACATCGTTACTAATATTAGTAAAACCATTAGGTCTGTTACTATTATTAGTAATATGAACTATAACTGGTAAAAGAGAAAAAACACTATGCCAAATACATTGAAGGATTGAAAAAAAAATGCAAAAATACCCCCAGAAAACTCAGAGGAACAACTCTCAAATATCCAGGTGAATGTACAGCTGCAGATAGATCAATTTGTATGTGCTATGTACAGGGTAGTAAACAATACTTTTCCATAACATATATATATATATATATATATATATATATATATATATATATATATATATATATATATATATATATATATATATATATATATATATAAATTCATAAAAATACAACAGGTATAAAAATAGAGGTTTTGTTGAACACATAAAGGATATCTGAACACATCTTGGTATAAGCTAATTTTATATGGCAGTTTCATCAGTATAAATACATTAGAGATTACACTAGGTGGCAATTCTGGCAAAATGGTCATCCCTAATCAGGAAATATTGCTTCAACTCTCCAAGATAGCAAAGTTGACTTTACCTTGCCATAATTGACTCCCCTAATTCAGCAGACTGACATTAAATTACATGGTTTTCAATTACAAAACTTACTTTAAAATGCATAAAGAAGTAGAAATACATTTTAAATCATTGTGCTACATGCCTGCAAATATGCATCAACTTATGATTTTACCACCAACCATTAGATATGAAGCTCCAAAACCAACAATACTATACTGTTAAAGAAGTTTTAATAGCAAATACAATGAAGATCTTAATGAATTTTATGCCAAATTTCATCTGAATATATACTCATTTGAGATGAGATTATCAGCCTTTAATGTGTACTCACATGAGATGAGATAATCTGCAAAGTATTCATGAGATAAGATAATCTGCCTTCAATGTGTATTAAGCACCTATTATTTAGGCTCATGTTTAATGTCAGACATTAATAAAATTTAACAATTTTTTCAGAATCAATAGAAAATTGTGATCAAGTATCAAGTATGATTTGCATATTGTGCATTTTTTAATATTTAACTTGCAGATCCATAAGATACCAGCTGCTGAGAAACTTGTTTTCGCATAAAACTGACTGATCATTCGTCGATTCCTATTTATGCATCACTGTGTCTATGTACATAGATGAGAAATCATTTCATACAGTTCAACATTATCCCTGATACATGAACAAACTAAGCACAAAAAATTCTCACAACTATGAATTTCAAAGCAAATTCCTGTACAGGCATAAACTTTACAAGGCTTGGTTAAAAAAAGAAAAAAGTGATCAAAATGTAATCAACAAATTAACAGTGTAGGATTACACAATAAATTTTTATTTTGCTGTAAAAATAGCATATTTCGAGTGGAAGAAAACAGAAAATATGAGTAAATTTTTGGCTGAGATGTACTGTGTGGTTGAAGAAACCTCTGTATATTTCTAGAAATTTAATGGACAATATTGAAATAATAAAAAAAAAAAATCAACTATTTTGTATTTACTACAATTAAATATAGCCCTATGGTGAGCTATAACCTACATATCATTGTGATGACAAATTTCTTTCCTGAAACACTGGATTAAAATTTTCATATTACTGTGAAAAATGAAAAAATATCTATGTTCTTGTACCATGTAAAGTATATGACAGAGAGTCTATTAATGATGTGTTTGCATTTGAATTAAGAGTGTTTCTGTCATTTCACAAATGATACAGGTGATAGCATTATTTGATTGTTTACTTTAAATCTGAGCTCTTACAAAACTTTTATTTTATTTTATTTCATATTGTTCATCATGTAATCTGACCAAGTCAGTTTCAATGAGAAACCAGGACACAGTAAAAACTGTACATCTCAATCCATTATGAGACTTTTGTCAAAATAATTTTGTCCAGATCAAAATAACCGAAATAAAAAAGTACTCTCACTTAGTCCAGCTGTTAAGATAGTGCACGTCCACCTTACAAAACATGTTGACGTAATTACTTAACTCAAATCATCTACACTTAATTGTTCAACTTATATTCCCTAGCCTCATTTACATGTTTTCAAACAAGTAGATCATTTAATGGCATGAAACAATTTTTAAATTTTGATGAAAACAAATGCAATGGAAAACAACTTTGCATCTTGTTAATTCTCGATCTTTCACTGTAAAAAATATATATATATGACTTGGTAAAACAGTATTCATGGTACAGTCTTATTCACTGGGACTGCCGATGCCGGGGAAGAAGTAAAAATGTGGCATCCTCAGTGTGCTCTTGTATTCAGACATCTGGCACATCTGGTCCATTTCAATCATTCGACAGTGGGATACTTTTCTGGACACCAGCAGATTTACCTGGTACAATAGAGGAATGTAAAAACATGAATTTCTGTATCATTCTTAATATATAATCTAATACACTTGCTTATAAATGAGTCCATCTGCAAACTTTATAGACCCATATCTGTCAGTGCAATGTGTACCAGCAAATCTAGGTTTATCCAATTTGTAAGCAGTAATCAGTAGAACAAGGAGCATACACCCTGATCTGCTGTGTATTATTCACTGGCAGATCAGTGTCTATGTTGTTTTGCAGTTGGTCCCAACCTATAAGCAAGTGTACACAGTACATTAATGGAAATGCCATAACCATTGTAATAATCAGCATCATTTCTGACTTAAATCTGTTCACATTTTTTACTCAGAATAATTTCCGAAGGAACCAATCTACCTTTTTTGATGTATTTATAATAGTTTAAAATAATAGAGAAGTGAAAAAATATCTGAAGAAAAAGCTATTAGCTACTTTCCAAAAATGATTTTTAAAAATTTTTTTTGCTAAAAGAAACTGACTTCTTGGCTTTTTTTTTTTGCTGTTTGCTGAAGAAGAGTGATAGCCTGCCACAAAGTAAAAACAGCATGTGATGGCCGACTATAAAAAAATCCACATGCCATGTTTCCGTCAGCATGATACATATCATGGGTGGATACAAGTTATACAGGGAAAGTGAATCCAAACAAAAAAGCTTTTTAAATTAAAATTTAAGTGAGGCATTTTTAATATAAAGCCTCAAACTTCAATTTCAGTTCATTACATTCTTCAAAATGAAGGGCAAGGGTCTTGGTCAAAAAAGCCATAACTACATAAAATGTTGCCAGAAAACACTGAAAATCAAATAGAATCAACCAAAAGAAAGTAATGTTTAGCATATGCATAATGTGATTAGGATTGGGCTACACCCATTTAAATCCATAGGGGTAAAAGAATCACCCTGCCTAATCCTATGTGTCTGATTCACCATCTTAAGCATAAGATATCAGCTGTTTAATCACATTATATAACAATGAAAATATAAAAAGATACCATTCATTATGAAGAAATATGATGTCACATATGAAATCATTCCCAATTCTTTTTGATAAAACTCTGTTCAGTTAAAAATGTAAGAATAAATCACTTGTGTACCTTAAGCAAGATGGCACTGGTTTACAAAGAGATTAGTTGTTTTGATCATGTGACATTGTGTCATGTGACTTTCGTGCAGGCAAATAGGTAAAATAAAAAATAATTGTGATATCTGAGAATATAAATATACTTTTACTGATATCAGGCATGTACAGTTCTGCAGAATCTCAGACCATTTAAAGTGACCTCCTTTTGCTGCTATCCATATTGTTTTGGCAAACTCTATGTTTTCAGAACAGAGTATAGTTTGACCTACCACCCCATTTGTCCTGAAAAAAAAAAATGGGTGGGAAAGGACAGAAGAAACTCAGACTAATCTAAGTGTAAGTGACCTCACTCAACATGAATTACTTTTATGACCACCATGAAGAATATTATAGAAAATGAATGCTGTTCATTTATTTATTGCCATGTTCTTGTGTGGAACATGTGTCAAATGTTCCTGTGTGTATACATACCCTGTTCAGCATGGTGCAGACATCCTCACACTTGGCATACTTCATAAAGACTTGAACCAAAGCCTCAACATACCAACTGCCACGGTCTCTGTTCCGCCATGCATAGTACCCTGCACACAAATTAAATTTAATTGCACATATACAATTACAGTTACAAAGGGAATAATTAACATAACCTTAAAAATGTCAAATACTCTTTCTTATGCAAGATGAGTACCTAGCTCATGGATGTAAATGGTGGGGGGACTTATTAAAGTCAATTTACACATATCTGACTTTTCCATGTCTCATCCTTTCGCAAATTAATATAAACACCCAAGCAGAAAAATACACCCAAAACATTTGTCAATCCAACATAAATGCAAACATGAAGCAGCAGTTTCCAAGCAAGAACCACCATTTTTTTATGTATTTAAATGAGATAAAGATTTGGCTCCCCAATGATGGATGGATTTGAAATGCATGAATTCTACACGTCCAAGGTTTCTCAAGAATGCAATATACATGTAAACGGGGTTTAATTATATGGAACATGGTATCATGCTGTTTTCAGAGTTAAGAACCTCCACAAAACATTAAAACTGACTGGATGACATCATGACGACTGTCTCCATAAAAGCAGATGCCAAAATGGTTTGAAACTTTTCTTGCTCCAATGAGGACTGAAGTTAAAAGTTTCTATTCATGGGATGCATACTGCTAATCACTTCAGCAGTTTTAAAAAGTTGTTTCACACTTTTCATATTTCAAAATTGTGACCATATTTATCATCTGTACATACATGTAATATCTTTCAGCTAGGTTAACTGCCAATACAGCCATAATTGGGAGTAAAACAGCTCTTCGATTAGTTATACAGAAATTGATCAAACTTATTTGCATATACTTGTAAGGGTCTTGATGCTAGAATGCTCTCCATCAAATCAGATTATAATCAGGTATACAGCGTTTGAGAAAATGTTGAGAAAAAAATGTTAGTGAATAGCAAGCAATTGACTCATGGTTCTGCTACATCACACCCATAACCTTATTAATGATACAAATCAACAGTCATTATATACCAACCCCATGTTTAATAACTTAGTGAGTCCCCTATGTGTTAATCTCAAATTATTGAAAACTGAGTCTAAATGATGCAGATCTTTCATCAAGGCATGCTGTCTTGAACTAAAATGACAATGCACAAACAGTCTGCATGAATTTTCTTTTTTAATGTGCTCCATTGAAATTTGAACAAAATGGTTAATTTTTTTTCAGCTTTCTATGATGCACTACAAATGACATACCATACTGTGTTGGAAAGCAAATGACCATGTCTGACTGGGATGGAACCTGCATGCTTCTAACAGAGTCTGATCCATCATGTTCATCTGGGGTGTATCTCACTCCTTTGTCAAGTGCACCTGTAAAAAAAAACAACAACGAATTTTATAAGCATTCAGTGGTGTATTGTATCTCCCATGTGAATATGATTCAGATGTACCATAAACAGTCCTTGACAGTAAAAGATCTCCACAACTTAGATCACTAAAGTACATTACAGTGGAATCCCACTATTGAATGGTAGCTGGGGTCCATAGCTTTTGACTATGTGGCTGCTTATTTGATCACATACCAGGCTCGCTTTGGTCACCATGACTTTTTTTTGGCATTGCACAAATACTTTTAAAACATTTTATTTTATGTCACCAATTATATTTGGAAGACATTAGTGTTATCTTCCAAAACAGAAGAAATAGTGCAATTTCCTCCTGCAAAGAAAATCTTATCTAGAACAAGTCCGAGTGATTACTAATTACCAAACTCGTGTTATTAAATATGCGAAACAGCTGCCATAGTGCCATGCACTCATTTCTTTCAGCTGAAAAGGAACAACCACCACAAACTACAAATCAAGACAAGATGACAGCATCTCATGAAGATTGGAATCTACTCCCTCACCAATTCTGTGCTTATGTTTCTTTTGTTACACGATTACATATATCAATGTGAAAGGAGATATTCCAAACTTGTTTTCCATTTTTGAGATTTAAGTACTTTAACAGTCACCTTTGCACAATGCTTATCATTTGTGTTGTATCTATTTGGATTGAATTCTGATGCAATGGGTTTTTTTGGTCACAAACTGAATAAGCTGCAGTTTGTTCTGACAGGTAGTTGTTATTATTATTATTATTATTATTATTATTATTATTATTATTATTATTATTATTATTATTATTGGGTTCTAATCTAGACTTTAACAAACAATAATCAAAAACAGGACTGAATGTAAGATATTTCACTGTATGACACACCAGAAGTGTAGCTTTCAAATTCAATCCAGGCAGACAAGAAAGAAGCAACTGAGAAACTTTGTATAAATGAGGTACTTAAACGGTCAGTAGAGCATTTAAATTGTACATGAGGAACAAGTCTGAAATGTCTTCTCTACATTGATGTATATTATCAATGACTGAAGATAGGAAGGGGATGGAATAATCAGCACGAAAATGACAGGATGGAGGCAGATTTCAAACCACACAAGTTATTCACTTTGTGTTATTTGTTGAAGGTGTTGTCAAATATGAAAAGAGTAACCAGAGAAATTTGAATGAGATTGTCAATTGTAAAGAGCAAGAAGAGTTTGGATTGGAGAAAATAGGCAAAGACCACAAAAATCACTTGACACTCAGATTGTCAAGAGTTTTAATTGCTCTGTTTTCAATGCAAATGACCTGTTCATCTACATAACTGTGCCTGACTCTCCTGGTGTCACTGAACATTTGTATGCTTCCAAAGTGTTGCCAAAAGTTGTGGAACACTACCAAGTAACCAGCTCCAGAGGTTTCTTTGTTATCCATGACAACACATTACTGCATAAATACACCATCAGGACAGACTTCTTGAAGGATCACAACATCCAAAAATTGGCAACATCCTCCATACAATTCCGTAAAAGCTCAGAGTGAGTTTTTGCTGAATATCAATTGGGTATAAAAGATTTATTGAGAGGCGGACATTTTTGAAAGCAGTGGAAGTTTATCAGCATATGAATAACAGGAAATTCAAGATGCCATGTAAAACCTGGATAATCAGAGTAAAAATGTGTCATTGAAAAGATAAATTCACAAATAAACTGTTCACTAATAAATAACTCTCTTGCATAGAACTCTAATATTCAGAACTTTTCAAATACCCTCATATAATCCTAATATAGCATATAAATTGCACAATACAACTGTTATTGTGCATAAGTGCCATTAAACACTGTACCATCTTATACAAATTTTGAAAACATGTTAGTAACCCATTTCTCCATGCCATGTTCATATTTAGTTGGAAGGGTTTATCTCCTTTTCGGTTTTAAGTAGATGAGAATTAATTACTATGTTGACAGGTGCATGTGTGTGTGTATGTCTACTATGTATGGATGCTTATACCACCAACTCTGTAATGTCACTTTTCGGTGACATGTGCATAGTCAAGTTAGAGGGGTTGGTGCTTAAAGGCAAGGCAATGGCTGTTGTGTATTGGCAGACCTGGATTCGAATCTCCATTGATGATGGATTAAAATTCTCTAACCTACATATTAATGCTATTTATCTATGTATATAAAGCAAAAGTTTGATTACAGCACAAATACTATCAAGTTTTCTAATGTCTCAATCTGAAGAAGTTCTTTATCAGTCACTGAAAAATATTTAAATCCACAAAATAAAAATTTAACAGATGCCAAGTGAAATTCAGGACACCTACATTGTTGAATTAGCTACAGAATCTACAAATAAGATTTTTTTAAAAAATGTAAGGAAAACAAAAAAAAAACTGAAAAACCAAAAAACCATCTTAAAACTAGCTAAGCTACATAACTTTTCATGCTGATATTACCAAATTAGTTCTATAACAAAAATCAAAAAGGCATTATTGTGTTCATATGTTCACTATAGTTATGCCAACATATAACTTTCATATTATTTTTTCTTTACTTTTAACCATAAACAATAAATATGTTGCTTTACGATTCCATCTCTACTACATAAGAATAGGGTAACAAATTCATTTTTGAGTTGTCTCCCTTAGATCATGGATGGTTTACAGAAACATTAATATCTGAAAGGGCTGACACTCTACTGTTCATAAAGAATTTTCTATTTATTCTCTTTAACTGCAAAGTGCTGAAACCATCTATTCTTGAGGAATAAATGTTCAAATTAGCTGTGGAAGCAGACATATTTGATGTAAAACTGGCAAAATTTTCTTTTGGTGAAACTCCATGAGCATTCAGGAGAATTAGCAACAAGATTTCAACATGTCCATTGTGTTAGCCATTTTGAGGTAAGATGAGGCACTATTTTCATTCAGGTGGAGTAGCAATAACAAGATTCTCAATCTGACAGCACTTTCAGCAAGTACATAAGAAGTTATCTGGTGAAAATTCTACGCTATGACTTTCCATCTAGGAAGAATAACAACAAGATTGTCAAGATGGCCACTGTGGCAGCCACATTTGATATAGTACCAGCGCAATTCTTTTTAGGACCAAATAAATGCCACAGGAAGTCTTCCAGTGAAAACCCCATGTCGATATGACTTTCTGTTCAGAAAAAGTAGCAAAAACAAGATTTTCATGATGGTTGCCAGCGTCCATTTTGTGAATCAGCTCTACATAATTTTTATTAAAAAATAACTAGAATCATAGGAAGTCTTCCAGTGAAAATACCATATTGATATGACCATCCATCCAGGTGTAGTAGCAATAACACTATTTACAAGATGGCAACTGTGGCAGCCATACTGGTTGACTAGGCAGACACATTTTCAATTAGGACCAACCAGACACTATAAGAATTTTATGGGGGAAAATCACAAACCAATATAATTTTCCATTCAAGAGACGTGAGATAACAAGTTATAAAATATGGCTGCCATTTTCATTTAGGACTACATAGACATCATAATGTTTTATTACAAAAAATTCCATGTCGATGTGGCCATCCATTCAGTAACAATTTAAAGATTTTCATCATTGTTGCTATGCTGGTCAGAAACAATTTCCATTTAGCAATAATTAGACATCATAAAAAATCTTCTGGTGAAACCATGCCAATATGACGTTCTGTTAAGAGAAGTGATAACAAGATTTTTAAGTTGGTACTATGGTGGCCAAAATCATTGTCAGATCATCACCATTTTCATATAGGACAAAATAGATATAATAAAAAGTATTTTTTTGTAATGGAACCCCAGGACGAGTAACAATAACAAAATTGTCAAGATGGCTGCTGTGATGGCCAAAATGGATGTCTGAGCAGCACCATTTTCATTTAGGACCACTTTGTGTGTGTGTGTGATGGTGGGTCAGGTGGGGTGGGGGTGTATGTGTGTGGGTGGTTTCATGGCAATCCACCAAGTAGTTTAAGAGGGATAAATGAATTGTTAGAAGATGAATGACAGGCCATTCCATAAACACTTCTTGTGTATGACTAGGAGAGCATAAAACAATATCAAAAGCCATATTTTATATAACCACCAAAACCGCGAGCAAATCTTATCTTTATCTGAAATTATTTTAAAATATTACTTCTACAGTATACAGTTGTCTGTGCCTATCCTTTCATATCTAGTATAAGTATTGTAGCAGCTTTAATCATCAAAGATTTTTAAAATTTTGGGAAAAGTTTTGAACATTCAAAAAAAATTTAAAATACAAGATTATTTTGATTAATATACTATTATATTACCCTTGTCTTTCCAATTGTATGTCTAGAAAGGGTTTGCATTAAAGGCATTCTTAATCCATCTGTTTGTCTCTCTCTTAAGGGTGAACATTAACATCACTTGTGTACCCTTGTCAATACAGCTTTCTGGTAGAAATTTTTTCCTTATGCAGATAATTTTAATTGCTGCAAAAAGCACTGATATCCAGCAATGTTTTGAAGCTATAAAAAGATGAAAGAACCATGATAATATATATATATACCTCCTCTACACGCCTGTATTATAAACAGCTTGGGCTTTCCTCGTAGATGTTCACAACACTGGTTATCAAAACAAGAAAAAATAGCATCAAGATCAATCTTTTTCCCATCAGTGCCAAAGATACACCCCTCTTCGCCATGACTCAGAAGGCAGACAACACAGGCATCAGCATTTTTGTGATCAGGAAGGTCTGCAAACATTCTCAGTTTGATGGCTATATCCTGAAACAAATTCACATACACATATACTCATGGTATTTTCCTTGCTTCAATTTGTGCTGGCAGTAATATAGCTAAATCATATGTATCAACATGGTGTTAAGTTTTAGTATACTCATAGTATTGCTTAGTCTGTTTACTGTTTTAGCTTGTATATAAAATCCTAATGGTAGACATGAAAAACAAGTAGTTACTGATGCTGGTACTGCAAAGAAATGCACATGTAATTATTGGATGCCACAACCATAGCATAATTTGGCCCAGACAATGATTGGAGTGGATTGAAATATTCCAATCTTCACCAACAATGATTGAGTGGAATATTCCAATCTTTACCACACAATGATTGGATTGGAATATTCCAATCTTTACCACACAATGATTGGATTGGAATATTCCAATCTTTACCACACAATGATTAGATTGGAATATTCCAACCTTCACCTTACAATGATTGGATATGGAATATTCCAACCTGCACCAAACACTGATAATAGGTTTCTTCTTTTTAATCTGCTACAAAGCTAATCCAAATGGCAGATAAGATTTTTTTAATAAGTCCACAAACCAGGCTAATGAAAAAATGTACCTAAGCCCTCAAGACTGACTCCATACATCTTCCATACAGACACCACACCCCCTCAAACTAGATACAATACACCCTACATAGATACAACATACCTTCCATACATCTTAAATACAGTTTACATACAAACTCCATAGACTCCATACACCCTCAAAGAAATTCCATACAGACTCCATAACCTTCAATACAGGTTACATTCAAACTCCATAACCTTCAATACTGATTCCATATACCATCAATACACCATTAATACAGACTCCATACACACTTAATACAGACTCCAAACACTCTTAATATAGATTCCAAACACCCTCCATACACCCTTATACAGACTCCAAACACCCTTAATATTGATTTCATACACCCTTAATAATGATTTCATACACCTTCCATACACCCTTAATATAGAATCCATACACCCTTAATATAGATTCCAAACACCCTTAATAGACTCCATACACCCTTAATGCTGATTTCATACAACTTCCACACACCATTAATACAGACTCCAAACACCCTTAATACTGATTTCATACACCTTCCATACACCCTTAATACAGACTCCAAACACCCTTAATATAGATTCCATACACCCTTAATAAAGATTTTGTACACACTCAATGCAAACTCCATACAGACTAGTCTGATAAACTGCAAACAAAACTACAAAAAGTAGAGCAAGTACATTGTACATTGTTATAATATCCATACCATTTAAATTTGAAAACGATGATTGGAATTAAAGTAGAACTAAAATATTTCTTATTATGTAAAAAAAACTACTTTTTATCATTAGCATTATTTAGTATTTTGTGCTACCTGCAAATGTGACCTTTGCAACAATGTATGAAGCATTTGAGATATCATGACTGAGGGTAATGTTAACAGCAGACTTATAATGGTTCATCAATGGAAACAGCAAATAAGATCAATAATGAAAAGAAGCTAAATATACATTGATAAAAGGCATCAAGCTATTAAAATAGTGACTGCCATGTCTAGTGATATTCATATTACAAACAAACAAACTAAACAGTCCATTTCATTTTGGTGTCAGATTTCAACTTGTGCCATGCCGACTGTGAATAAAATAAGTAAATAACTCTTTGATCTCATAATTCTGAATTTTATATTCCAACTTTAGTTGAATCAAGCCCTCAGGAAGGGATATTTATTTAAAATGAGAGAGAAAACAGTTTCTAATCAAGCTGTGCTAACATACATACTTAGAAAAAGCATAATATCATATGCATGAACTTTGCAATTTTAAAATAAAGCCATCAGGCCATACAATGTTGACTTACCCTTGCAGTTAGTTCATCCTTGTCATTATATACAATCGTCTCAAAGTGAAGCTGGTCAAAGAGGTTCTGCAGATTGTCACGGTCGATGTTTGTGCCTCGTCTTGGAGACTTTCCAATCACCTCATTCACATTGATGATGAGAGCTTTCCCTCGGGGAATACGGGTCATTTTGTAGGACTATAACAAAAGAATACAGGTCATTTTCTAGGACTATAATAAGTGGAATAATGGTCATTTTTTTAGGACAATAATTTTTTAATAGGAGGAATATGGGTCACTTTGTAGAACTATAATAAGAGGAGTACGGGCCACTTTGTTGGTCCATAAATAAGAGTAATACAGGTCATATTGTGGGTCAATAATAAGAGTAATATGGGTCATATTGTGAGTCAATAATAAGAGTAATATGGGTCATATTGTGAGTCAATAATAAGAGTACATGTCACTTTGGGCATTCATAATAAGGAGTATAATTCATTTTGTGGGTGCATAATAAGGATAAAGGTCATTTTGTGGGTGCATAATAAGGATAAAGGTCATTTTGTGGGTCCATAATAAGGAGTATAGGTCATTTTGTGAGTCCATAATAAGGAGTATAGGTCATTTTGTGGGTCCATAATAAGGAGTATAGGTCATTTTGTGGGTCCATAATAAGGAGTATAGGTCATTTTGTGGGTCCATAATAAGGAGTATAGGTCATTTTGTGGGTCCATAATAAGGAGTATAGGTCATTTTGTGGGTTCATAATAAGGAGTATAGGTCATTTTGTGGGTTCATAATAAGGAGTATAGGTCATTTTGTGGGTCCATAATAAGAGTATAGGTCATTTTGTGGGTTCATAATAAGGAGTATAGGTCATTTTGTGGGTCCATAATAAGGAGTATAGGTCATTTTGTGGGTCCATAATAAGGAGTATAGGTCATTTTGTGGGTCCATAATAAGAGTATAGGTCATTTTGTGGGTTCATAATAAGGAGTATAGGTCATTTTGTGGGTTCATAATAAGGAATATAGGTCATTTTGTGGGTCCATAGTAAGGAGTATGGGTCATTTTGTGGGTCCATAAGAGGAGGACAGGTTATTTTGTGGGACCATAACATGGGAAATATATTTGTTTCACAGAAGCATAATAAGATTGAATTCATCATACCTAATTAGATTTTATATTTGTTATGAAAATAATGAACTCAAAGATTTCAATATTCACTGATATTTACCTTTCTTTCTAGCCAAACTAACAAAATAGTTCTAGCCTAAAACAAATTATATATATATATATATATATATATATATATATATATATATATATATATATATATATATATATATATATAAAACTGCACATATCAATTTTCTACAAAGTTGTCTGTTTATAATGGTTATGATATATATTTAATCATTTACAGTATAACCATGTGACTGTCAAACAATGATTGCTAAACACAAAACAATGAAAGTGTTATCAAGAAATACCGCTGAGAAAAGAAATTTTATCAGAGGCATATACTTTTGTCATGAATGTACACACCAACATGATAATCTCCTAGATCAAAAAGCCATACCGCTATTTGTTATCGTTGTCTTGACAGACCAACCATTCTGAAAAAAATAATTACATCGCAAGACAGATGGTTTCTTATAACAGGTGATAATACTGTTAAATCAAAAAAGCGGTACATAGAGATCCTGGTCTCTCAAGATAGGTTTTACTGTACCTGTTTGTGATGAACAAAGTAGAACTGTCTTGTGCATTTCTCCACTATAACATTGACAGGTCCATCTGTCAGTGCAAGGTCAGGGTCATCCGTAATGCTCTTGTATGAGATAGGCTTATTGATTTCTTGCATAGGATGCAGCAATTCTAACTTCTGAGGTATAAAAGCATTGCGATTTGTCTCAAGCTGGGTAGCAAATGGCAGCTTTGACTTCAGAGGTATTGAGATAATTCGATTTGTCTTACGGTCATGAAATTTTACAAAATCTTGTTGATCTCTGTCAATGTGTAGAGGTGCTGATTCCACATCATCTGTCCTTGACCTTTTACCTAAATTAAGATAATGTAGATAATGTAGATTATTAATATAATTTTTTTATTATTCTGGTGCTCTTTTAAATTAAAATGTTATGGTTGTTGTTGTTGTTGTTGGGCTTAGCACACGATAGGCTATTCATTGCAGCCAATATTAATGGTGGAGGAATAACTGGGGAATCCGCGGAAAGAACCACCGACCCATGAGAAGCTACTGGCAAGCTTTCTCACATATCTACATCCTAGACTCAAACCCACGAAGACAGAGGTGAGATGGCAGTGATCCGTAACGGACAGCGCTTTAGACCACTTGGCCACTTGGGTACTTTTGTCATTAAACAACAAATGAATTTGGCTGTACTACACAATGTAAGATATTAAGCATTTTGACCATGTAAAATAAATCTAATGAGGTGGAGGGTTAGAGCAAAAAAGAAAATTATCAAAGATCAAGTTTTAAATAACAATCTGATTGTTAAGCAAATTTTCAAGGTGACAACCATTTATGTAGCTTATTTCTGACCACATGAGATGTACATTTGCTACTTTTACCATTTATTTTATTTGCTAGCATCCAACAATCTCAGAAGATCTAATATAAAACTCTTTTTTAATGTGTACCCAAGTAAAAACAGAACAGATCCAGATCTGCACAATGGACCTATAATTCAGGGTTATTTTTTATAATGGTGGTTCAAGATCTATTCTGTACACTGGCAGTTCTGGTTGTTTCTTTTGTAGTTCAGAGTCTATTCTTTAAAATAATAAAATAAAATAGAGACAGTCATACATACATATATATTGGATTCATAAATTAGATACTTTGTATCCTAATGGCCTTAATACCAATGTATTATATAAAATTGTATAATTTTCTTTTCAATTGTGAAATTGTATATCTTTTATAACACTATCATTGTATGGATGACTGTTTGTCTCTATTTTATTTTAATTTTTTTACTGATTCAGGTTTCATTAGAGACTCATGTATCTTTTAGATCCAGTCATATATATAGTTGTTGTGATTATGCATTGTTTTTTATGACGTTACATAATGACGTAATTGTTATTTTAACCTGTAAAGACATCATCTGTTTATTTCAAAACATTTTGTGCCCAAAGAAGCATGTATTATATGCGAAACTAGTAGCACCGAATTATCAGCGTTTGTGTTGGGTTTTTTTAATCCCAAGAGTCTATTCTTAACACTTGCAATCATAAGCATAAGCAGTGTTGTTCTTGAACTGCTTACTGTGTAATGAAATGATGCAATATCTACACTGCCCTTACTATAAGTTACCTCTGTATAACACAGTATCTTTAATAAGGGTAGGTATGAACATGGATCCATAATATTATGCTAAAATTAATGCTTTGTGTATGTCAACCTCAACTGTAACACAGCAAGTTTATATGGGATTAAGGTGTAACACAGCACACTTATATGGCATTATAGTCCAATATCATATACTTATATGGCATTATAGTATAACATAGTATACTTACATGTCTATAGCATTAAAGAGCAAAATGGTACACTTATATGGCATTATTGTCCAATATCATACACTTATATGGCATTATAGTATAACATAGTATACTTTTATGTCTATAGCATTACAGAGCAAAATGGTACACTTATATGGCATTATTGTCCAATATCATACACTTATATGGCATTATAGTATAACATAGTATACTTTTATGTCTATAGCATTACAGAGCAAAATGGTACACTTATATGGCATTATTGTCCAATATCATACACTTATATGGCATTATAGTATAACATAGTATACTTATATGTCTATAGCATTAAAGAGCAAAATGGTACACTTATATGGCATTATTGTCCAATATCATACACTTATATGGCATTATAGTATAACATAGTATACTTATATGTCTATAGCATTACAGAGCAAAATGGTACACTTATATGGCATTATTGTCCAATATCATACACTTATATGGCATTATAGTATAACATAGTATACTTATATGTCTATAGCATTACAGAGCAAAATGGTACACTTATATGGCATTATTGTCCAATATCATATACTTATATGGCATTATAGTATAACATAGTATACTTACATGTCTATAGCATTAAAGAGCAAAATGGTACACTTATATGGCATTATTGTCCAATATCATACACTTATATGGCATTATAGTATAACATAGTATACTTATATGTCTATAGCATTACAGAGCAAAATGGTACACTTATATGGCATTATTGTCCAATATCATATACTTATATGGCATTATAGTATAACATAGTATACTTACATGTCTATAGCATTAAAGAGCAAAATGGTACACTTATATGGCATTATTGTCCAATATCATACACTTATATGGCATTATAGTATAACATAGTATACTTATATGTCTATAGCATTACAGAGCAAAATGGTACACTTATATGGCATTATTGTCCAATATCATACACTTATATGGCATTATAGTATAACATAGTATACTTACATGTCTATAGCATTACAGAACAAAATGGTACTTATTTGGCATTATAGGGTGACATGGTACGTTTATATGGCATAATAATGTAACAGAACACTTATATCATGGTATTATAGTGTAACAGTACACTTATATGGCATTATGGTTGTTGTTAATCTTGTATGGTTTAATACCATTTTTCAGCAGAAGATAAGATATAAATGGTAGCCAGTATAAATGGTGAGGAAGAACCCCAAAAGAAACACCAACCCATGTGAAGCTATTGGAAGCTTTTTCACATACCTACACTGGCTGAATCTGAGACTCAAACTCATGCAGAGGTGAGATGACAGTGATCAATAAAGGTGAGTGTTTTAGATCACTTGGCCATTCAGAATCCTGGCATTATGGTGTAACAATACACTTATATGGCATTATATTGTAACAGTACACTTATATTGCATTATGGTGTAATGTGGTACACATACTTGGCATTATAGTGTAATGTGGTACACTTACTTGGCATTATAGTGTAATGTGGTACACTTACTTGGCATTTTAGTGTAATGTGGTACACTTACTTGGCATTTTAGTGTAATGTGGTAGACTTATATTGCATTATAATGCAGCATGGTACACTTATATCCCATAAAAGTCTAACAGTATGGTTATATGGCATTATAGTGTAACATGGTACACCTGTATGGCATTATAGTTTAACAGTACACTTCTACAGCATTATAGTGCAACATGGTATACTTATATGGCATTACAGTGTAACACAGTACACTTATATGGCATTATTGTATAACATGGTACACTTATATGGCATTATTGTGTAACACAGTACACTTATATACAGGAGTGTCCCTGTGCTTAAAAAAGTTACCAAACTCAATATTTTGTTGCCACTTTTCAAACAATGTCGCCATTTTCATTAATACAGTACTATCTATTTATCATCTTCCAGACCAAGGTAATATTGGCAACATAAGTGGATGTTTAGATAAGAGGGGAAAGCTGATGAAAATAAATTTGAAATTTCACATACAAGTGAAATTTTAAGGGATGAACTTTTGTAAGTGATTAGGATTGACGCTAAGAAAAAAAATGGAAATTTTGATTAAATGAAGATAACTAGTCTGAAATACACTTGTATATTGACAACTTACATTTGTGTAATACACTCCACAATGTGTTAAATTATATGAAAAATCCATGAATTTGAATGTTAGAAAATTCATGTATTTGTCAAATCCCATTAGAAAACACAACAAAACATTAAAAAAATGGTAGTCCTCATTTGATCTCATTGTCAACAAACACATTTTACTCAACAATTCACTCTCATATTAATTATCCAAGTAGCACATGGCTGTACAGTTGTTCATATGCTACGTTCAGTTGTTCATATGCTACGTACAGTTGTTCATATGCCACATGTACATGTACTTAAATTGATTAGAATTTTGACAGCCAAAGACAACTAACATGAGACTACCAAAGGAATGATTCTATTCACAGGGAAATCAAAACAAAATATTCTTGCGAGATGTCCCACTTTCATTTAACTCAATGGCCAGATATCCATTGTTCAAAATATTGGAACTTTAATCTGGGTTTTAAATCAACATTGGATGCGATCAAAATCATTAACTTTTTTTGTTGCAAGCAGTAAACTTTCACAGCACATTAAATATGTTCCAATTGCTATGAAAAATGAAACAATACTTTTATTTAATTTTGTTGCTAACTTTCTTTGATCAAAGGTCTTCAGCTTACTTTGATGAAAGTTTATGGGTTATTGAAGGCAACGCTAAAGGCGGTCTTTGAAGGACCAAACAAATGACCGCTTGTTATTGCTGTGGCAACATCAGATAATTGTAAAACATTGAAGGAGACAGAATTTTTTAAATTTGCTTAGTGTGTATATATATATATATATATATATATATATATATATATATACACACACAGATCAAGCGATGCTTCAACTAGATTGTAGTCATTCCCATTCCCACTTTCAGAGATGGTTGAATATAGATTGTCAGGTAGCATGACTATTTAGGTTATATTACAGCTTCAAGTACTAAGGCCAGACATTAGCATAAGTGGATTATGATATAACAAGGTTGTGTTAGAGTGGTTTGTCAATACTGAACAAATGATTTGTTTATTTAGCAATAGATTCCAGAGCAATTTACCTCCAATTCTCGACTGCAAACTCAAGACTGTATACAGAGTTTTTAACAGGGAAAAACATTGCCTCCAAAAAGATTGCCAGATGTTATATTTTGCTGCCAATAAGGAAAAACAATCCCAATTTGTGACACTGGTGAAGCCCAGGGCAATTCCTGTATATAGCATTATAGTGTAACACACTACACTTATATGGCATTAGTGTAACACACTACACTTATATGGCATTAGTGTAACACACTACACTTATATGGCATTAGTGTAACACACTACACTTATATGGCATTAGTGTAACACACTACACTTATATGGCATTTTAGTGCCTAGTATTACAATATAAATCACTGAATATCTAATGTATCATTCTAACATAATATAATTATACCGTTTCAGAGCCCCAAAAAAGCATCATACCTATGTATTTTATGCAAACTTTGCATACATTTTTTAATGTATTCTGTGTATGTTCAATGTTTAAATATATCCAAATCTTTTTGCATATTACCTTATCCATAACAACAATCAGCTTTCTATAATGGCATATTCAGTTAAAGTAACTAAGCAAAACAGCCAGTTCCAGACATTTTTGTGCATCCTTGCAATAATAGTACTTGACAAAAAATTAGAACCAGAAATCAAATAGAGGTAACTAAATGTGTGTTCCTGACTTGATCTTTGTAACCAAGTGATTAGATGATGTTTAAAGGTTTGATAAACGTCTTGATGATTAAGACACTCTGGGATCATAAGTTTCAGTTATATAGTGTAGAGAAAATTAACTGTTGACATTTTTAAAAATGCATTAGTTGGAGTAATAGAACCATGAAATTGGTATTTCATCATTTCATAATATGGAATACAAATTTGATCACATAATGAGATCTGATGATAATGTTGAAGATGAAGATCAAAAGCTAAGATTCAATTTGCTGAATTCTATTTTTTTATATACTGTAAAAATTCTATGTGAATAACAGACATGAATCAAATTGAATGAATTTCTGAAATGAAGACATATTTTTAAAGGCAGTGTTACAATATAAATCTTCCAGATGAAAAATCACAGCTGGTAAAGGAAACCTAATAAAATATACAGCAGTTAGAAATCTGGTTAATGAACAAGTCTCTCGTCAGGAGAAATCATGTCTTAACAGCTACCCTGATAAAGTATTTACATACCACTGCCATCTACCTCGGGACTGGAGTGATCACATGGTCTCTTGGTCATGGCATCTGGAAAGAAGTAATAAAACGATCAGTGTTTATGGTTTTGACAATCTAACTATAGATTATTATTAATATTATTAATTATTATTATTATTATTATTATTATTATTATTATTATTATTATTATTACACTGTGCATATTTTAAAAATGCATAAACATTGTTTAGTTTCATTAAAGCAGCTGTAACACTGTATAAATACTGCTGGATGATGATACCATATTTCATTAATTTTTTTTAGCTTTTAATTTTTCATACACAACCAAGTTATCAAAATAATAATTTAAATGTATTGTATACACCACAAAATACAGATCCAAATGAATTTTTATTTATAATTACAATGTTTGCCTTGGAGGGCTGTCTGCTGTTACCATTGAAACTGTTTTGGTTCATTCTGTCAGTGAGTGATTCTGCAGCTACTGAATGGCGCAAAATGGTTGTACAGAGGTCATAGCTGGTCTGTGAAACTCCCTGACAGAATGTTATGGACAATCCTTGAGTAAAGTTTCTTCATCGGAAAATAAAAATAAACAGACAATGGCAAGAAACAGCATGTTATTACTACAAGAAGAATGGCATTACTACTGTAAAACTGGACTCTGACTTGTCAAGACAAAGCCACATGAACTGCAACAGGACTAAGATTTATGAAAATGTCAAGTCTGGTGTGAATGTCTGGAAGTGGTTCCATGCAAAGATGAACTGGGAACTTGATAATGGAAATGAATAAATTATCACAGTGAACTCTGATAAGAAGAAAGATTATCACATCAATGAAAGGGGTAGAAAATTACCATGAAAATGCACTAACACCTCCATGAATATGATGGATAGGCACCAAGTGCAATGCAATGAACACTGATATCACACACATGCAGAACTCCATACTTTTTTGCCTCAGTCAACTAGTCTTATTATTTCATTCACAGGTCTCACTAGGATTTTAAAACTAGGAGTCCAGGACTCCTAATTTGGTAAAAATAGGAGTCCCACAGCAAACGTTGCAGTCCCACCTGCAAAAGTTCCAGTCCCCTCCCAGAAACATGAAGTGGCTAAATGTCCATTAAAATGCCAGGAATAATCAGATACAAAGCTTTGTCCATTTTATTTATTGATTATTATTTATTATTCTTAAAAAAAAAGTATTATTAAAATTGATATGATGTACAAATATCATATTCTTAACTACAATATAGTTCACTTTCGTCTATGTCGCATTTTCCCGCATCAGTTCTAGCAACTTTAGCACAGTTCTGAATCTCATTGAAATCTTCATCCATTTTCCATTTAACTCCAAAATACTTGTATAAATTTGCAAATGGCATTTTGTCCAAGTTTCTTGATTTAGAGTTCGGAGGCAATATTTATACAGCTACAATCAGAAATGAAATCAATAGCAGTAATTGCACTGGGCTTCAACAATATCACAAATTGTGTTTTTTTTTTCTTTATTGGTGACAGAATATACCATTTGGCAATATTTTTGGTGACGACATTTTTGGCTGATAAAAACTGTACATAGTCTTGGGTTGGGAGCAATTCAAAGGCACCATGAGAGGAAACCACAAACTTGGATATAAAACTGCACTGGAATCTATTGTTACATAAACAAATCCTCATTTCATATTGATGACAAACCACCCTAACAGTGCATGGATATATCATAATCCGCTTATGCTGATATCTAGCCTTGGTACTGTATGCTGAAATGTAATCAAAAAAGCCATGCAACTGACTAGCTACAATCGACCACCTCTACAGCCGTGAAATGACTCTAGTCGACCATAATTTAAAAAGAAACAAAAAAGAAACCCATAAAAAGTAGTTTTGCTGAAAATTCAAAGAAAAACTGATTACCTCTGAAGCACTGATATATACTATGGAAATTTATTTTAAAAAATTGTCTTAATGTTCTACAATTATTTGATGTTGCCACAGCAATAATGGGTATTTGTTTGGTTCTTCACAGGAAGCCTTTAGCGGCACATTCAATAATACATGCCTTTTCATCAAAGCAAGCCTGTGACCTTTGATCAAAGAAGTCAGTAAAAATAAAAGCAATGCTTCAGTTTTCATAATGATTAGAACATATTTATTCTGCTGCAAAACTTTCCTGTTTGCAACAAAAGCGTGCATATGGAGGACTCCTGTGTGATGACTTTCTGCATCCCAAATAAAACATTTGCATCCAAATATGCATAATTAAGCGTTTCCAAGATCTCTGTCATTATAGTCATACAAACATAACAGATTTGTACACTTGAAAGTCCCAGACTCCATTAAATTTATTCATATACATTTACATATACTATCTTTCAAGTGTTTGTACTTTTTTGACTTGGATATAATTAACATTTTATTGTAAATCTATTTTATGATATTCCCATCGGCTGTTATTTTTATTGGTGAGTTCGAATAACAAGTAATGCATATTAACACTTGTCCTTACAACAACATCTGCTGTATGGACAATGGCTTCAATAACACATCGACAGTTTTTCATTTTCCCAAAGAGAACCTCATTTCCCCACTAGTGGTCTTGCTGATTGAACTCTTTTGTCGATTCTTGCCCTCAATCTGGTTTCAACTGGAATATCCAAAGTGCTAAGCATGTTTAATTACCACATAAATAACACTGTATAGTCATGTGGTTGTTGGGACAATGGCTTTCATAATTAAAGTAAGAATGTCAATGAATTGTTGATGCAGCTGTGTTAATTGATAATGGAATATAGTAGGATTATCATAATTATCAGGTAACTGAAAATAGTGTTATTCCTCTTTTCAAAAGTACAAATAAAAATGGCCCTGAATAAATACAGTTGTGTACACTAACAAAATTTTGTTTCATCTCTCTCTCACACACACACATGCTTGCAAGAATTAACTAAAACATGATTTCAAGCTTTTTTAGTTTAACTGTAATTTAATGAGATTATTGTTGCTCTAAATATGCAAGTTGAATTTACCGTATTTTCCCGCATATATCCCGCAGACACAGATACTGTGCACCCTCATATAGCCTGCTGGTTTGGGGGGGAGGGGGGTTGTGCAAAAAATTGTTGGCATAACCCACACCTTTGTATAACCCACCCTATATTCCAGCTGGCTGCCGGCAGGTTTGAATTTTGAAGCCATCAGGCATTTATTGGTCTATGTATGGTACTACCCTAATCCCACTTGCTGTATACTTAACCTAGCAGATGAATGAAGCCACCTTTACATCAACCCATTCACTATTGGCCTGGTGGCAGATAAGAATAAACAACAATCATTGCAGTCCTGCCTCAGACAATTTTTTGATCTAAACTAACAATGGTAATGAAGCCTTCTTTACATTTGATGGGTGATGAAATATTTGACAAATTTTCATTTATGATAAAGGAAAGGAAACCACTAGATATAAATTGCTCAGTGCGGCAGATGGAAACAGGCTACATAAACGCGGATATTTCTAAATAATCTTGTATTTTTGTGTGTAGATTCAAATTTAATTTAATTAAGTTCTGTTAAATTTACAAAATTTCGAAATGACATTCATACACAGCTGACTTCAAGCTAACTGCCATCGCTGAAGTGCATGGCAATAAAGCCACATGTAAAATTTGATATTTATGAGAGTGTAATCCGAGGTTGGAGAAAAGAAAAAGGAGTGTTGGAGAAGATGAATCCACGAAAATGAGCTTGTTGCGGACCTAAAGCAAAATGGTCACACCTTGAAGCTGACCTGAAGCAACGGATTGTGGCCCAGTGGGAAAACAACCGACTAATCTCGACAGTTGCCATCAAACTGAAGGCCAAACTCATGGCGGCAGAAGCACATTGATGATTTTAAAGGAGGAGTGCATTGGGTATATACATTTAGGAAGAGGAACCAATTGTCAATCAGAACATGAACGACCGTCGACCAATGTCTACCCAAGAACTGGGAGAAGATGGAATATTTTCATGAATTCATCGCCAGGGAAGCTTGACCATCCCCATTCTGCCATTATTGATATGGACAAAGTATCGATGTGTTTCGACATTCCTGCAACAAGGTTGGTGGACAAAGTAGGCGTTCAAGTTATTACTCATGTTTTCAAACAATATATTGAAATATTATTACGGTACATGTAAAAACTTTGTGATATAGCCTGCACTCTTATATAACCGGCACCCACCTTGTGGGGTTTGTAAAATCTGGTATAACCTGCAGGATATATGCAGGAAAATATGGTAATTTCTTGACAATGTGGACTCTTAATGTTGTGTACAAAATACCCATAACTAATAAATGTTCTAACCATCTTAATCAATTTGCCAACATTACACAGCAACATATGCTCTAAATGCAGACAAACTTGCACACTGAGACATTCTCCCTCACCCCCTCATTCACTAATAACAACAAAAATCTTTTGAGTCCTTTTAGTTTTTATTTTAATTAGATTCTTGAGTTGAGAGCAGAATGAGACAGAAAATACATATTTATTTTGTAAGTTCGTACCATTAGGTTGAGGATTAGTATATGTTCCATAGAACTTGCTAAGGTACAATCTCTTCGAACACAATCAGTACCAAAAACTGATATTTATTTTACATATAATTTTTTGTACACTGAAATTAATAATAAATTTTTGTGTACAAAAATTTACATGTACAAAAATTTACATGAAATACGGTAATAGTGGCTAGATAGTCTTAGGTGTAACCATCGAAACAAACCACATACACCTGAATCAGCTTTTGCATTATGCGATGGCAGATCTGGGTTTGTGCAGTTTGCAGTGGGACATAACTTATTAGTAAGTACATACAGTAAGCAGTGTTATTCTTTGTTGACTTTTATGAAAATAGCTGATAGTTGGACCCCAATGTGTGAGTTATTAAGAGAGAGGCAGGCACACACACACACACACACACACACATCCTAGCACATAAATTAAATTAGATTTAAGACTCTAACTTGGTACTTACCAATGCTATCAGCTCTTGAAAGTCTAGTACCAGGAAGACTGCTAATGGATTTCTGATGTAAAAATCTATAGTCCAGAAGGTGAGGGGACGTTGGAATGTGATGTACTTCGTATAATGATGATTTAGATGGAGACATGTAAGGAAACTGCTCTTCATCTGAGGGAATCAAACTGGAAGGATTATAACCTGAAAACTCTTTTTCGTTGTCTTTGTAACAAACTCTCAGTTGACCCGAGGAACTATTTTGTGAATACTGCTGGTCTCTCTCTCTCTTTTCTCTAAGCTCTTTTTCTTCCAGTCTGGACAACAGCTGAACTTTGTCAATGTCATAAAAAGGTGGCTTGTAATTAAAACCCCGATAATTGGAATCAGTAACAAAATGTTTCAAATTGTGTCTTAATTCTTCTTTTTGGAATGATTCTCCACCATTTTTTATTAAATCATGCATCTTGGAAAGCCTGTAATATACTTCATTTTGTTCTACTTCCCTCTCAGGTATTTCGAACTGACCAGACATATTCTCAACTGGACTCATGCAATGGTATTTCCTTTGTATCCCATAATCCCTTTTGTCATTGATTCCCCCATAATCCCTTTTATCATTGATTCCATAGCTTCTTCTATTATCGACTGCATAATTGTTTCCAAAAACAGGATGGATAAAATCTGTAACATCAACACTAGGTCTTTTGAATCTTGTGTCATTGCAACTCTCTGACTCTACGGGAACAGGCTTGCTACAACCTGGATCATGTGACCTACAATCTGATTTGTGTGACTTCCTCAAAATCTCAGTCACAACTGTCTCCTGGTTATCTGCAATCAGAGCATCACAAAATTTTTCAAAATCTGCAGCTCCTTTTCTTGCTAAAAAGTCTAAGAGATCCTCTGCTTGCTGGTCAGGTGTTCTTCCACTCTGAAATTCAAAACCCAGCCAAGTTAAGAAATTGGGAGGAAAAACATACAGTCTAAATACTATAACTTTAATACACCTATTAAGAAAACGGGAGGAAAAACATACAGTCTAAATACTATGACTTTAATACATCTATCTCTCATGCAATGATAGGAACATTTTGTGGATGATCATTGAATGTTCTCACTTACAAGACCAAATTATCTTGAATTTTATCATTGGTTAATTTGAACTATTATATAAATAGGTGCATACATGCACACACACATCCACACATACACACACACTAACAAGAGTCCCTCTGATGCTCTACTGGGAAAAAGAATTTCCAGGAATTCAAGATCATTTCTTCCTTTCATCTGATGAGTGATGAATCTCAAATATTCTCAAGATTTTCAAATCAGCTATTGTGTTACTGCATGTCAGTTTGGCACCATTTCATTTCAGACAAAGCTGTCATCATTACAAGCATTTTAGTGAAAAATAACAGGTCTTAATGATCATCCATTAAGGTGGAGATCTGGCAAATAATTGTTTTAAGACAGTCACTCTGGCAGCCATGTTGGATGCATGACAGGCACCATTTTAATTTTGAACTTGGTTTAAAAAAAATCTGTCATAATATTTATTGATGGGGAAGAGGTGACAATAAGATTTTGAAGATAGTCAATTTGGCAGCCATACTGGATGTATATCTGGCAGTGAGTAGATACAATAAGTCACTCTGGCAGCCATATTGGATGCATGACTGGCACCATTTTAATTTAGAACTTGGTTAAAAAAAACCTGTCATAAATAACACAATAAGTCTGTTGATAAAAACCTCATGTATATACATTCATCTATTTAAAGAAGAGTAAAAATAACAATATTTTCAGGATATAACTTCCCATGCAGAAGGAGTAACAATAACAAGATTTTCAAGATGGCTGCTGTAGTGATCAAAATAGAATCAAATCAGTATCATTTGCATGTAGGATCAATCAGACATCCTAAGAAATGTTCTATTGAAAACATCAAACTGATATGGCAGCTAACAAGTGATATCAAGGTTTTCAAGGTGTTCCAATCACACTGTTAGTCAAACTCAAAGGTTTAAACATGTCAGCTTCGAAAGTAAGGTGGTTTACATCCTCTAACAACTGACCTTCAGAGTGGTAGCAAGCAAATGCCGATAAACATTTAAATGGCCAATAGATTTATAACCGTTCTATAAGGACTTACGGGCAGGGGAGCTAAAGAGTAGATCTGAGCATAAAAATGGAAATACTTCAAATATGAATTATCATTTCAAGCATTTTAAGTCATAAAAAGAGATACTTTTTAAAGACATCTTTACCACCTTCTGACCCAGTCAGTCTGTTGGACAAAGGCTTGCATTCATATTCATCCAGCATTGTGCCTGGTGTATTCCATTTAAATCTGTCTTTAGCACACATTTTTTTCCATCTAGATATAATTCATACCGTCTACATTTAGTCTGACACCTTTCTTGATGATTCTCAGATAAAATGGGATGATAAGCTGACTGACCATTAATATTCAACTGCTTTTGCAAATCAAGTACCTAGGTAAACTTTGACAAAAGATGTAACATCAACTATTAGATACATTACTGTAATCTAGATGTTCCATGCTGCATTCACCAATTCAAAATTATATCCACATGAAATCAAAATCTGACAGAAGTAACTATAATGCCACAATGTGAGTTTAAATAATGAATAAATCTGCCAAAATCAGAATGGTTTAAACCTCTTTTCAGTTTAATGTCATTAGTACCAGGCCTTGGTGGGACAACCATCCAGTTATAAAGCTTTGATAAATCCTGGAGATAAACTTCCACACCATCCTTGCTGCATTCTTTGTGTCCCAAGAGCACTCAAACAATTCAAAAAACATTACGACCAATTGCATGGAATAACTACTGGGCACTACACATCAAACATCAGATATTCGAATTCAGCAAGTGTTAATTTCTTGGAAACATCCAGCAGATATAGCTGTTTTGAGAACCTGTGATAACGCATATAAATTTCATACAAAATATTACTGCCATCTGCTGCCACTGTCATTTCCACCTTACAAAATATTATCACTACAACAATTGTCAGCACACAAAATATTACTATTGCTTCCACTGCCACTCCAATCATACAACAAATATTACTAATGCTGCCATTGCCACAAAAGAATATTAATACTGTTGCCATTGCCACCATACAAATATTACAACTGCTGCCATTTTCATCATACAAAATGATACTACTTCTGACATTGCCACCTTACAAATATTACTAATGCTGCCATTGCCACCTTATAAATATTGTTACTGCTGACACTGCCACTACATAGATTATTAATACAGTTGCCATTGGCACCATGCAAAATATTAAAACTGCTGCCATTGCTGCCATACACAATATTGCTGCCATTGCCACCATACAAAATATTACTACTGCTGCCATTGCCACCATACAAAAGACTGCTACTGCTGCTATTTCCACCACACAGAATATTAATACAGTTGCCATTGGTGCCATAAAAAATACTACTACTGCTGCCATTGCCACCACACAAAATATTAATACTGTTGCTATTGCCACCATAAAAATATTAATAATGTCATTGCCACCATAATAAGCATTTCTTACTGCTGTAATTGCCACTAATCAAAATATTAATAATGTTGTAATTGCCACCATACAGAGCACAACTACTTCTGCCCATTCCACCAAACAAAATATTACTCCTGCCAATGCCAATATAAAATTGGTATGCAAGTCTCACTAGTTGTTGAAGTTGGCAAGAACAGTGATGCTGTTAAATCTGGTGAAGATCATCAAAAATACCTGACAAATCGTTCTATAGTTTCGCTGTGTCATGACTTTATTCGCAATCAACTCTGTAAAGAGGCCATCCCTCACATTCAGGCACTCCACTAGCCTGGACCGATTGGTAATCAGAATCTCTTTCTGTTCTGGGGTCATCATCTATAATAAACAATAAAGGTCAGGATGATGAAACAAGCTTCATTCTGTTTACACTTCAGTGCTGAGTTGACTGGACTGGTCTGCCTGTTTAAAAAAAAAACAACAAAAGCATTAAATCTCAGGGATGGCACATCATCTGGAGAGAACTGATCAATCAATAGCTGTCAATTATTGTTTTTAACCACTGCCCAAATAAACTGTCCAATTAAATTTGAATATACCTGATGACCACTGCCTAAAGAAACTGTCCAACTAAATTTAAGGTTTGACTGCACCAGTGGTCTATAAGTGATTCAAGCATCTGCCTCGGATGCAGGAAGTCTCAGGTTAAAACCACACCTGAATCAAAAGACTTACAAAAATGATACAATAAAACCTGTTATAAGCAACCTCTGCTTTGAGCGACCACTTGTCATTTCCTACCACAATTGTAATGCACAGATTTTATTACATAAATGCTCTGTTGTGAGCAACCACCTGCTGAACGCGATCTGCAAACACATTGTCTTGGGAAAATTTGCCTTTCAACACTTCTATGAACAACTGCATCACAAAAATGGGGATCAACTCCAATGGCTATTATTTGATCCCTGTAACAATGACTGTGTATATGATTCTTTTTAAAAAAAGGCTGGCTACCAATATCTGAAATTTTGTAGATATGCTTATAGGTGTTTTATAGTTTCTATTGTAAAGCAGACTAAAGCACAATGTAGATTATTCCTGCACTTAGTTGTTTTCACAGATTTATCGTAGATTGCATCCATGTATGAGTAGGACACATCATCCCAATGAACAACCACATCATGAGAACATAAGACATATACCACTGTCCTATATGTAATCAATTGCAACAACAACAGCTTGATTAGTAACAACTATTCTGTTAAAAAAAACAAACATAAAAGAATGAATTGCCACTTGTGCCAAAACTGGCATAGCGGTTGCTCATGGATACTGTCTTTAGAGTTAATTCATATTGCCTGGAGGTGGATAAGGTCTTTGGCTATTGCTATATAATTATATAATTGCTTTTGGATGAATGCATACAACATCTTAGCAAGAACTATACAATAATAATAGAATACCAGTATATGTACTGTGATTGTGGTTATTTTTCTGAAATTTGACTTTGGAAATAAGTCTTTTTGTACAAACCTGTTATCAGTGACAAACTGTCTTTAGAGACCATTTTTGTTAGCAGAAAGGGTGGTCTCTCATAACAGCTTTTACAGTACCAGCAGCTGCCACACTTAAAGGTCAGCATTAAGAGGTTAGTGTTAGGATTGGTTGGCATGGTGTCAGGATAATGTGACCAGATGGGACATGATGCAACATGTCTGCAACCTGATGCCCAGTGCTAAACATCACTACAAACTGCTACACAGGAGACATCACAGTTATATGACTAAAAAAAAATTAAAGCTACACACTCAAACCCAAATTTCAAGTCACTAATGATGACTGCCCTTATAAACTGTCCAATTAAATTTCAAGTTACCTGAAGACAACTGCCAAAAAAAACTCCAATTAAATTTCAAGTTACCTGATGATCTTTATGTAGTAAGCTAAATACTGCTTGTTTGTCTGTCCTCAATGACTCGACTCCAACAGTGGAACAACTATCAGTTATTGTTTATCTTTCTCCCAAAGGACTGCTGTCCAAATCCAATTTCAACCACATGACAGTCATTATGCACTCACCTAAAGACCACTTATTTTGCTGCAGTCCTCAATGACTTGAATGTAACACTGGAATAACTATATACCACATCTACAAATCTATATTACTTTAAATTTTCTTAATTTTCAGTATGAACAAAAAACGCAAGTTCCTCAGTGGTACTCATGAAATACATGTGTCAGCAGTACAAATGAAGTGCATATATGTGTCAATGGTACTAAAGAAGTGCATGTGTTTCAATGGTACTAATGAAGTCCATGTATGTTTCAATGGTACTAATGAAGTACATGTATACATCAGTGGTACTAATGAAGTACATGTATACATCAGTGGTACTAATGAAGTACATGTATACATCAGTGGTACTAATGAAGTACATGTATACATCAGTGGTACTAATGAAGTACATGTACACATCAGTGGTACTAATGAAGTACATGTATTTGTCAATGGTACTAACGAAGTACATGTATACATCAGTGGTACTAATGAGGTACATGTATACATCAGTGGTACTAATGAAGTACATGTATACATCAGTGGTACTAATGAAGTACATGTATACATCAGTGGTACTAATGAAGTACATGTACACATCAGTGGTACTAATGAAGTACATGTATACATCAATGGCACTACTGAAATACAGTACAACCTGTTATGAGAGACCACCACTTCTGCCAACAAAATGCAGTCTCTCAAGACAGGTGGTTTCTCATAGCAGGTTTCAACAAAACGATCAGTTTCTAAGGTCAAGTTTCGGTACATTTTAAAGAAAAATAACCACAATCACTTTACATATATTATGTTCTTTATTAATAGTTCTTTCTGAAATATTGTATGCATTTATCTAAAAACAAAATTATAAAGCAATAAAGATTTACTTCTATCATTAACATGAAATCACATTTACATTTGAAGAGCATATTTTAGCATATGAAATCATTAGATTTACTACTTTTCCTTTTATACCAACCTAAATTTTTTTTTACTGATGTTTAAACTGCTTTTTGTGAGTGGTCTGCTCTGCAAGTGAATCCCACAAATGATTCTCTCTGGCTGGTTTAATAAACAACAACCTTATTCACACCCATGCAATAAGGATTAACTCTAAAGACAATCAATATACATGACCAGTACTTCAATTTTGGCACTCAAATAGCAATTTGTATCATGTATATTTGATTGGTTTACATACTGTAGTAGCACTAATCCTATCTTTTTACAAATCATTTCTTTTTGTTTGTTTTTTATCAGAACCATCATTAATAATCAAGGCGGTCAAGGTAACAATTGATCACATATAGGTCAGTGTGTCTATGTTTTTGAGATACAGTCATTCATAGAGATGCTGGGTCTTACTCACACATATGATTTATGATAAGGCCAGGAAGCAAGCTAAGGTCTCACTGGATAGTTTCGTATTTTGACACATACCCTTAATTTTTAAGGTAGAAGGCATGAGCCTGATTATCACAACCCTAGCATTTATAAACTCACACATAAGCTAAATCTGTAATGTGGTTTACATTTACTTTGAGTTAGGCTTGTAAATGGGTTGCCTTGTTGGTGACTGCCTGTCACAGTTAGACTAGCACTGGAGATCAAATGTGTAACTTAGTCTGCAAATGTGCATCCGACTTGGCTGACTTGGCTTACTTGGCTTACGTATTTACATGTGTCTGCTTCAGAGGTAAATATCTAAAAATCTACATGGTTGAGGGGTGATGAAAAGTATGTTAATTTGTTATAGTACTAGTGAACTTTCAAGATCAATAAGGTACATACTGACTCTGTGAGCCTGCTTCTCACAGAAACAGGTTGAAAATAGCTCTTTTCTGTCAAAATGAATGTAAAAAAGAGGGGTTGGTGGTAGTATAGGTTCAGTATCAAAACCACCAATTGCATAAGGAATTAACCTTAATACCTTAGTCAGAATCTTACAAGCATCCTTTCAACAAAAATCATTAGTTAGTTTTTATTTGTATCTTTATTGTAAAATTATGATCATTTTTCTGCAATTGGTCATTGTCGGATGAAAATTTGGCAAAACAACTGTCCGGTGAGACCTAAGAGTGGAAATAATTAGTCTAGTTCCCTGCTCCTTATGCCCCAGCATTGCTCTCCCTATATGAATAGTGGAGAACAACACATGGAGCATACAAAGCTGGGAACCAGACTAGGGAATAATCTACATGTACTTTAGTCCGTTTACAACAAAAACTATTAAACACTATAAGGATACCTACAAATTTTCAAATATCTGTAGCTAGTCTATTTTTTTTAAATGGTATGAGTGGTCACTGTTACAGGGATTAAATAAAGATCAGTAGAGTTTATCCTGTTTTTGAAATGCTATCTTTCATATTAGTGTCAAAATGCATATTTTGCCAAGACATTGCCACTGCTTGGTCATTGTCAGCAGGTGGTCACTTGAGCCAGAGTATTTATATAATAAAATCTATCCATGCATTACCAAATGACAGGTGGTCACTCCTAACAGTTTTTACTGTACCAGTACATGTGTCAGTGGTACTACTGAAGTACATCTATGTGTCAGTGGTACTAAGGAAGTGAATATGTGTCAATGTACTAATGAAATATATGTATGTGTACAATTATTAACAAACCAGTCTTGAACTGTAAAGATGCTGAAATGCCAGTAAGTCAGTGGAAGTCAGCTGATAGATCAAAGAAAGTTTTCATCAGTAAATTGCAAAATGAAGGAAATTTCAAGATTTGTAAATATTTCTCTTCCAGAAATGGCTCCTAAGGATTCCAAAAGACCTCTAAAAACAATAACTGTGTTTGTACAACATGTATTCTTGCAGTTCCTATTTTTGACCAAAATAGGCTGATTTGAAACATGGCTGATTCGTCCAAACGAGATTTCCTGTTTGATTCAGACCAGATATCTGGCTGATTCAGACCATGTGAAATATCAATAAGTTTGGTTGAGACTTAACTGTGACAGATTTGTTTAAGACACTATATTCTCAATATTTCCCAGGTATGCTGAGCAAATCAAATAATCATTTCAGGAATCGATCATTAAACTGTATAACAGTTGTTAAATACGAGTTACAAAAATTACTTTTAATTTATTAGTTTAGTTTGATGATGTCATTAAAAAAATTCAAGATTCAATTATCTAGAAAATTTGTTAATCCTGACACATTCAGAGAGAATGAAGGTGTATAGATTAATGAGGCTCTACTGTGTGTGTGTGTGTGTGTGTGTGTGTATATATATATATATATATATATATATATATATATATATATATATATATATATTCTTTAATTTGGTTAAACACATCTAAATGCTATAGTTAATTGGAATTTGTTCTGATTTAGGCTAGAAATTTGCTAACAACTATCTTCCTTAAATTTAAAATCCGAATATAAACTTTTTATATTCTCTTAGTATTTCTGCAAAAACAACAATAACTATTAAATTAATGTGTGTGTTGTAATAACTACTAAAATAATGACAATGTGTGTGTTGTAAAGTTTTTATTGTAAAAATTTACTTGGTCTGAATCAGTCAGTCATCTGGCCGAATCAGTTATGATCCAAATCAGCCAGAATCCAAAACAGCCAGCATTCTTTATAACCACCTACCCATAGTTTGAGTCTCATGAGTAAATTTCAGTTAGAGATATTCATCTGTCTTTTCATGTCATACAAGTATATATACAGGTACATATGTGTGTGTATGTGTGTATGTATGTTTGTATATATATATATATATATATATATATATATATATATATATATATATATAGAGAGAGAGAGAGAGAGAGAGAGAGAGAGAGAGAGAGAGAGAGAGAGAGAGAGAGAGAGAGAGCATAGAAATCTCAATAGTTTCAAAGCAACATGGGGTAAATGAGAGTTACAAAGGTTGCTTTCCATGCCCATTAAATGTATATTTTGGGTTATGGGATGAAGGTCCCAATCAACAGGCTGCAAGATATGACCCAGCAGCCACAACCCTGAGGGTAGGGATGGACCCTATGGGTCTATATCAGCTTCAGAAATAAGTTTCTATTTTTATGCCCAGTAAGTGTACATATGCTTTATTGGGTGGCATACTTGATAGTTTATGTTATTAATATGAAACTAAGTTCCTAGGTGTTAGAATAAGACAAAAGTGTTAGTCCAGGCATCCCAGTTTATTTAAGTTTCTGTTGATCTTTGCGCTATCATTATTAGATATCTGGACAGTTAACCCACCCAAACACAACCCAAATACCCAAACACATCTACCCTCACATAACTACCCAAATACCTAAACACAGCTACACAAATATGCATAGCTACCTAAATACCTAAACACTACAACCGAAATACCCAAACACAACTACCCATATACCCAAACATAACTACCCAAATACCTAAACACAGCTATTTAAATACCTACACACAGCTACCTAAATGCCTAAGCACATCTACCTAAATACCCAAACACAGCAACCTAAATACCTTAATATAGCTACCCAAATACCTAAACACAGCTACCCAAATACCTAAACACAGCTACCCATATACATAAACCCAACTACTCAAAATACCCAAACACAACTAACCAAATACCTAAACAAAGCAACCCAAATACCTAAACCCAACAACACAAATAACTAAACACAGCTACCCAAATACATGTATTATAAAATATCATTTTTTTCTCCTTATTTATCTCATTATTCTGTCAAGTGGCAACTTGCATTTATCCATGCATCTTTTCTAACACTTGTTTCTATACATATTTTTTTTCATCACCTAAGAGAAAGAGAAATTCATATTCAGCGAACTATAAACATACTGCAATAGTTCGTTATCAATATCAATTAACCTGACGATTCTGCCTGATAATAAAAAAAATCTTTAGAGAAAATAAATGACATTAATTACATGAATTTTAAACAAAGGAAAGCCAAATTAAATTTAATGTTAGACTGCTTGAACATTGGAGACAGCACTGTAACCCAAACCAGTGACCTTACCTCCTGGAACACTATAGGGTTTTGCTTCCTGCTACACTTCCAACTTCTCCAGCTACTTTCTTTTCATAGTGGAACCACAAAATTAACTATTTGTTCAGTCTGAATGAAAAGCTAACCATTAAGTCTTGTACTTAATTTGATTAATTTAGCTATGTCATTTTTATTTAAATTAGGTTATGTTCTAACTTTAACCAATGCATAATTGGATTTTAAACCAACAAAAAAAACCCCTGTTTTCCTATGAAGAATTTAATTACTAGAAATAAGCCTCTTGGTCACATGAAATTACTGGAACTGGGAGTCTTAATCACTTGAAATTACTGAAAATAGGTCTTTTGATCACATGAAATTACTGGAATTAGGCCTTCTTACTGCATGAAATTATTGGAAATGCATGAAATTACTGGGAGTCTTAATCACATATTACTGGAAAGAGGCCTTTTGACTGCATCAAATTATTGGAAATAAGCCTTTTGAGTGCATGAAATTATTGGAAATGCATGAAATTACTGGGAGTCTTAATCACATGATATTACTGAAAATAAGGCCTTTTGATCACATGAAATTACTGAAATTAGGCCTTCTGACTGCATGAAATTATTGGAAATAAGCCTTTTGAGTGCATGAAATTACTGGGAGTCTTGATCGAAAGAAATTACTGGAAATAAGGCCTTTTGCTCGTATGATATTACTGGAACTGGCAGTCACATGAAATTGCTGGAAATGGGAGTCTTGATCACATGAAATAAGTGGAAACCGGAGTCTTGACAACATGAAATTACTGGAAATGGGAGTCACATGAAATTACCGCAAATGGGAGTCTTGATTGCATAAAATTACTGGAAGCGGGAGTCTTGATCACATGAAATTACTAAAAGTTGACCTCTTGATTGCATATTGACATGATATCGATCGGTATCTCTGCACAATAATCAAATTGTTAACTGTTTACTGTAATTTAAAAAGTCCAAACAATACAATATATTGTATATGTCATGTACAATTAAATCTTACCACTTTACATGGCTGATACGCGTGCTTTTCGTGAAATCAAATTATAACTGAAATCCCCACTGTAACCCCACAAATCCTGTTCATGTCCATGCACGTACCCGTTTGGGGAACCCCGTCCTATAAATAGTAACAAGGATACCTTGTATCTACCTCTCTAAAATGTGTTAAGAGGACAAAAGATTCATTCTTTACAGTCTATACGGCCCTCTAATGAGTATTAACACAAATAATGAAAACTGTAAGGCCTCTCATGATATCCTAGACAAACAATATTACTGGGAAAACCGAAACAAGACTTTGACGCCATATTTAAATTTTATCCATGGGTTGGTTTCTCGTGATACTGAAAAGAACCACATAACAAATTAGTAGCTGCCTGCTATATTTTTTCTCAATTATAACAACAATATACGTACGTATTTGCAGCCGTCTTTTTTCAACTCAGATCAAAGGTTCCAACTAATTCCGATTTTCAAAATAATCTAGGTACGCATTTCGTTGTATACCGGTAAACTTTTAATCTTATAGGGGAGAAAACTCCACGCATTAAGCGAATTCCCTTTATTCATTGAATCATACCACTAAATATGGAAGACCTGTACAGTAACATTATGCCCTATTAATTTTGCGCGGGAGATAAGACACGCTAGGACACGTATTATACTCCCGTCATACAATTAAATTCGTACATATGCACCAAAATGCTTCATTCGACGTTTGTGTACCATTTTAGTAAAAAAAAAAAAATTAAACTGTCTGATTAATTTGAAGCCTTTCAATAATAATAATAATAATAATAATAATAATAATAATAATAATAATAATAATACAATTTTCTTTACAATGCTAACAGTGAATTCACCCCTTAAACGAGGGTGGCATTTGTCAACCAGCTATTGCGCAATATAGCTTCCAGTGGTCTGATAACCAGTTAATACATTAAGGTAAGTGAACCTCAACACTTGTCCGTACTTAATGGCAGCTGACAGATACTTGTGTCTAGCACTGGTACGGGTCACGCCTCTTGATTTGAAGGTTCACGGCAAACTTGCTAAATAGTGGGCCTAACGTATGTTACCTATCCGACTTCCAGTGTATATCATATGCAAATACAAATCGATGCAACTTAAAATCTTTCAGCCGTTTTTCGATCTACACTATTAAAAAACAGACAAACATCAATTCAAATAAGGTAAATGCCATTATAAAATAGTCTGGTTTTGTAAGATGTGCTATACTAAATGAATAGCCATGTTTGTCTCAGCTCTGGCTATAAGCAGTAGTTTTGAGTTAGCCACACAAGAGTTAATAGATCGCGTATGATAATTCCGGACAACTAGTCAAGCCTAAAATACAAAATATTTTTTTAAAATTCTCCCAGACATACAACAAATTAAACAAAAGAACTGAATGATTAATTAAAAGGCAAGAACGCCCATCATTCGTGTACTCATTGTTGGATCACACTCATTATTAGTGCATTAAAGAAACAGGCACAAAAAACATCATCATCGTTGGACTTTTTGGTTACTATTTTATACCAATAATAAATTGCACTGACTAAGGACATTTCATTAATTAGCAAATTTTAAAGAGTTGCCTTGGAAATGTACCAGAAACTACTGGTTATCTTAGTGCTGAAATTCTAAAATACTATAATGTTGCTGTAACATAACTAATGACATACACCAAATGATCAAATGCTATAATTGTGGTACTTCAGAATCACAAAACAAAATTAATTAAAAATAATGCGTAACATACATACTGCAGCAGAGCTTCAATGTAATCAGCTCAGCCGTCTTCAGAGAGCTGATAGAGAGCTTTAATCAATTTCAGCATAAAAGTGACAGTTTCGGTAACACGAGATAAAGTGTACTTTTTTTTACAAGTTTTTGATGGGATTAGAGCGTGGTTAATGTTAATTCTGGCACAAAGCAACATAAAACAAACAAATGTTGATTCGCCCGTTTCAAACAGAAAAATGCAATGTCTTCGGAAAGATGTTGATTTGTACATTACAACCAGGCATGAATGAATATAAAATAAGTAAGATCATTTAGGACCACACAATAATCAAGACTGTGCAGTATGAAGAGAAGTTAAATAACGTTCATTTGATCTGGGGAAAAAAATGCACAAATTTGTATTCAATCTAAATATTTTCTCGTTTGTTGAGAAAGTGTGTTTGAGGTTTACTGGACTTCTTTGACAAATATCTTTCTCGTGTAATGGCATCCCACTCAATAGCAATAGTGCAGCTAGAAAATTGTAGTCTTCACTATCAATATTCATGCTTTATCAATACGTTCTCTAATGTCAAAACTATGTATTTCATGGTATTACCTATATTATAAGTTTAATCAAGTCACTTCACTTAAGTTTTTAGATTGAAACATATACATAAAATTAACATACAAATAACAAAATCATATATTCTAAGGCACTGGCCATTTAATTAGAGTATAGGGTTGTGATTTTCTTTGAACTGAAATATTTTCTTTTATCTCTAAATAATTAACCGGGTTTTTTTTCCCCATCAAACTGTTAGGAATATAATATGGCACCCGATCCCTACATTGTTAAAGCCTTCAATTAAATATGGCATTTGTTAATTTTGCTATAAATCAGAGAAATATATTTTGTTCACTTAATGACAGACGGAATAAACAAAAAAATGTTGGGCTCCTAACCCATAATATTTGAAATATTGGTCCCTAATATAATTGCGGTATACCGCAGTACGTATCGCGGTAGAATGAGATATATAAAAAGGTACAAAATTTGTCACGTTTATGCATACACAGTACGCTATTTAATTAGTCGTCTTGTGTGTAAAGGGTCCAACCACATTCCCACACTCCATCCAGCGACCAAGCATGGGACTCGGGCTTTTAATTGCTGATCTATCTCAGAGGGTTTAAGTTGAGGGGCTAGATGAATGGGATCGAATACACACACGCACTCGTCTGCAGTTAAATCTCTGTACTGCAGCATGATTCGTCCGGTGGAAAAACACACACATACACACAGACACACGCCCACAAACACCTGTGCCAAATTGAACCCTGTGAAAGCCTCTGGGCAGTTGAAATCTCGCCCCCCCCCCTGCAAATTATCTCCTAATACGTCAAGTTCAAATTGATTGGTCCGTCGTCGAGGTGCCCCTACTGGGTCTATTTGATTAAACAACCCACCCGTGACGATACATCGGTTCCGTGCGTGCACGCTTACCGGGATATTTGGTTAATAGATGAATCCACCCATACATTTCTCTTTGTATGCCCGAAAAATGTAAGGGACTCTGCTGGAGACTCCAATCGTAAGCCGGAACTTTCCTGAAACATACCAGAAGTACTATAAGCCAAATTATTGCCCACTTATATAAATCGTGCTATTCCTTAATGCCAGTTTTGTGTAAGCCAGAGTTTAGATTTATCAGAACTGGTTTCCAAGCCAAAAATAAAAGTCCTAATTTATGAAGCATTTTTATTAGTAGCCTTTAAAAGTTTTGTTTTAATTATTTTAATTTTTTCAGGACGTCAGACTGAACGTTTTGCGGCGGCCTTCTTTTCTGCACTCGGCCGCTTTTCGTGTTTCCAGGAATTGCTGATCCAGGAATACCTATGATCCATGAAGTTCTGTCAGTTGTTTGCCTGCCTGTCAGACTAGATAAGAGGTTTTGGTCTCACTGGACAGTTTATCTCGTGAATTTTCATCTGACAAGACCAATTGCAGAAAAATGAGAATAATTTTACACTGAAGATACATGAAGAAAAAAATAAAGATATTTGTAGAATGTATGCACGTGAGATTCTGACTGGCAATCAGGTTAATTCATTATAGTACTGGTGGCTTTTATACTGAACAAATACTGCCACCAACCCTCTTTTTAAAATTCACTTTTAACAGCAAAGATCTATTTTGAATATTTTCCTGTGACAATGCAGCTAAAAAAATCAGTATGAGCCTTATGCGTGAATAAAGTTCACTAAAACTATAACAAATTAGCATATTTTTCATCACCTCTCAAACATCTCGATTTTTTTAGATATTTATCTATATAGTAGACATACATAAATAAGTAAGCAAAGGCAGTTGTTCGTTTGCAACCCAAGTTACGCATTTGATCTCCAATGCTAATCTAGCAGTGACAGGCCAAACAAGCCAACCCATTTTCAAGCTTAACTCAAAGCAAGTCTAAACCACATTACATGTTTAGCTTTTGTGTGAATTTATAAATGCTAGGATTACGATAATTAGGTTCATAAGGAGGTGTCAAAATACGAAACTGTCCAGTGAGACCTTTGTCCATAGGTCTCATGATAGTATCCGATAGGATGTATACTCCGAACTGCCATTGCCGAGGTCTTGGTTTCCGGGTTTAGTGTTAATATATCAAAACCTGGAATAGTAAACATATTGTCTGTCCTAGTCGCTTCCTCTTCTGCTTGCTTTTCAATTTGACTGTTTGCAGCAGTTTCTGTGTCGGGGTCGGCGTTGACATTTTGTTCTTTGATGATAACGATGATACTTATTTCCGTTTTAGCCTCACGATCTTTCGTTGATGTTGTTTCTGTTTCTTTTCTTTTTTTGTTTGTTTGGCGGGGTAGATGGGGAAGTTTTTGTCAACTCGATGAATGGAATTTAGGTGATAAGTCTCTATTATTTGGCTGGAGTTGTTGTTGGTTATTCGCCCTTGTAAAGTGTTTGTTGTTTCATCTTTTGTTTTGTTGTTGTTGTTTTTATTTGTTCTTTGTTTTGACTCATACTCATGGCCCAGAATTTTTATTACGCCTACTTTCTTATTCGTGTCATCCTACACAATAATGAAGTCGTTCTCTTAACACCAGCTCTCGAGCTCCAGATAGTCGCAAGAACCTCACAAGGGCCCTAGAGATCCTTAGTTCTGACGTTGGTATCACAGCATTGGGTTGCGACCGGTATGGTAGCTGGTCTAGATTCTCAGTGTTAGTTCTCTCCTTCGCTGACTTGCTCGGTAGCTTTAACTTTTCGAAATTTTTGCACAAGTATTTTGCCTTAAACTATTACAAAATTAATCTATTAAATAAAAAACATGCCACCTAATTAAAAGCTCTATTTCTCAAATGACACCTGTTCTTACCTTTTCTTATTCATTTACTAAAGATAATCACTCACATAATCGTTATCATTTGTACTTTCCCTGAACCAACTAAGAGGGCGCGACCTTTTCGATGCGGAGGTTTTGTCTTAGCACCAAATATTATAACGTGATTGGTCAGCAATAATGAGTCAAATATATATATATATATATATATATATATATATATATATATATATATATATATATATATATATATATATATATATATATATATATATATATATATATATATATATATATATATATATATTCAAAGGCAAATACAAAACATATACAAGAGAAACAAATAAACACAAAAACGTTGTCTTTGTAAACCTCTACATGGCTTTCTCCACATGGGTTAAAACTGTAAATACAACCAGCTTTTATAGACTTGTTGCGGATACTGAAAACGGTGTATAATTCCCTAAAAGTCTACAAGCAAAAGCGACGTCTGTTTTCACATTTTTGAACATTTATTTAACGCAGATTATATCCCGGATATTTGATTCTATACCAATTATTCTTATAGTAAAAGTTGAAGGATACTAAGAAGATTTAGAAAAAGTTAAATTCTGCTAGTGCATAGTTTTCTTTCTCTAGTCTTCTTGGTTTAGACCGCTTGGTTTCAATGTTCTAAGGCGGCGTATCCAGTATGATTCCCTTTCCTTCTTGGTTTCGGAACTCCAGCTGTGGTTGTTAGCAATAGCGATAAGTGTTATATCACTGAAAGTGTGGCCAGGGGAGAAGTGTTCTGCGACCGGGCTTCTGTACAGCTTTTTTGTCATCCAATCAGATCTATGAAGGTTTATCCTTTTGTGTAGCTTTTCAGTTTCTCCGACGTATTGAAGGCCACAGATCTTACATGTGATGAGATAAATCACATTCTCTGTTTTGCACGTTTTGTTTGGACCATATATGTTTAGTTTTTCTTTAGTCACTGTGCTAGTGAATGTCTTGGTCTCTGTTATATGTTAACAGGTTTTGCATCTTTTATCGCCACAGGGTCCAGATTGACTAGGTTGGTTTTGACTAGCGATTGGCGTTAGCTTTGCCCTGACTAGGATGTCCTTTAGGTTATTTGGCCTCCGGTAAGCTACTACAGGTTTGTTCGGAAGTATTAGGTTTAGTACGTCCGACGATTGCACGGTGGGCCAGTGTTTTGCGATGATTTTACCTTTTTTGGGGATTGTCTGGGTGATAGGTCAGAATAAATGGTATCCTATCAGCCTTTTCCTTCTGTCCATATCTGAGTAGGTCCTCACGGTTTGTTTGTTTGGCCCTTTGGATTGCCTCCGCAATCAGGTCTTTGTCGTAGCCTCAGTAAATTAAATGTTTAGCCAGCTCTTCAGACCTTTCTAGGAATCTTTCATCGTCGGAGCAAATTCTGCGTATTCTCAGTGCCTGGCAATATGGAATGTTCCTAATGCAGTGTTTTGGAGGACAGCTGGTTGGGAGGAGATACTGGTGTTTGTCGGTTGGTTTCGAGTAGATGACTGAGTGCAATTTGTTTTCCACCAGTCTGGTTGTTGTGTCCAGGAAAACATGGTATGAGTTGGAAATTTCTGCCGTGAATTTTATTGAAGGATGGAAGTTGTTTGCCTTTGATATGAAGTCATCCAGACTTTCTCTTCCATACTGCCACTTCATTTCTATATCATCGATAAAGCGTACACACTGGTATGGTGTACGCTCAACCTATGCTATGAGCTGACCCTCAAATTTTCCCATAAAAATGTTAGCATACGAAGGGGCCATTTTAGTACCCATTGCAGTTCCATTGATTTGTAGGTAGTTTTCTTCATTAAATTCAAAGTTATTGAGCTTTAGGACAAGCTTCAGGAGTTGGACTAAGAAGCGTGTGGGTGGATTGTTTACAGTTCTTGTTTTCCATGCTTCGCTACATGCCTGTAACCCTTCGTTGTGCGGTATGTTGGTGTACTAAGATGTGATGTCTAAGGAAACAAGTAATGTATCTGGCAGTAATGGTTCACTAGCTTTACTTTTTATGAGATAATCTGTCTTGTCTTGAAGATATGATGGTAATTTGTGGACATGTGGTCTCATAAAATGATCCAAATATTCTGATATCCTTTCTGTGGAATACTCGTTGTATTATATATATATATATATATATATATATATATATATATATATATATATATATATATATATATATATATATATATATATATATATATATATATACAGGGTTCCGAAAAACAAAAAATTCAAACTGGTTACGAAAAAAAAAAACACATTTAAGCTCACAAGGTTAAATGCGATGAAAATCACTATAATAATGTATTTTTAACCTAACTTTTTTATTGTTGGCATCCGTCCGTCTTCGAGAGACGATGGTGTTGCTCCCTGTTTTTGCTGCCTTATCTGCACCGTCGCGAGTGGCTGAAGAGTCTGACCATTGCGTGACAATCTTTATTGCACTTGCTGCAGGTGAAGATTGATTCTTGTTGAAGCTGTTGTTGTTTCGCCTTCCTCTTTGTAGCGAGGTTTGCCTTTATCCCTTCCTCTGCTTTCTGAACGCCTTGTCTCACAGCAAGTCGCCACTCGTAGCGGTTGTTAGCACAGCTCTCCCAGTTTTTGACGCTGATGTTGACCGTTTTCATGTCCTTCTTGCAGACGTCTTTTGTATCGCAGACGTGGCCGTCCAGTCAGTCGTGTGCTTTTCTGCTAGCTTGCCGTATAACAGGTTCTTGGGAATGCGGCCTGCTTTTTTCAGAACCTCTGTGTTGGGTTCTTTGTCCTGCCACTGAATGCGCAGAATGCGCCACAGGCATCTCAGATGGAAGCTATTGAGTTTCCTTTCGTGGCTCGTGTATGCTACTGTAGAGGAGTGTGCTGAGCACACATGCCTGGTAGACACGCAGTTTGGTCTTCTCAGTGAGATTGAGATTATTCCAGACCCTCTGGTTTAGTCTTTCCATAACTACTGATGCCTTAGCAATCCTGCCGTTTACCTCAGCATCAATGGAGAGTTAGCTGGAGATGGTAGACCCTAGGTATGTAAAGTTCTCAACAACTTCAAGGTTGTACCCATCAATGGTGATGGTTGGAGGGGAGTCTACATCCTGCGCCGTGACATTCGTCTTCTTCAAACTGATGGTCAGTTCGAACTCTTTACAGGCGTGGGAGAGGCGACATACCAGCTGCTGAAGTCCTTCTTCCGTATGTGATGTCAAAGCTGCATCGTCTGCGAAGGGCAATTCACGGATGAGAACCTCTGTGACTTTGGTCTTTGCACGGAGACGTTTGATGTTGAACGGTTTGCCATTTGCCCTGGTGTGAATGTACACTCCTTCGCTGCATTCATTGAAGGCGTACTGGAGGAGCACGGAGAAGAAGATGGAAAAAAGGGTGGTGCAAGGACACAACCCTGCTTTACTCCTCTGCTGACTGGGAAGGCCTCTGATGTTGCGCCGTTAAAGCACACTGCGCATTGAGCGTTCTGGTGAAACGATGTGATGACAGCGAGCAATCAAAGGGGGGCAACCGACCTTCTTCAGGGGTTTGAAGAGTCCGCTCCGGCTGACCAGGTCGAATGCCTTTGTCAAGTCTATGAAGGCAATGTGAGAGGGGCATTTGCTGCTCATGACACTTCTCCTGCAGTTGACGTAGGAAGAAGATCACATCTACAGTTTACCTGCCAGATCGGAAGCCACACTGGAATTCTGGGTAGATACGGGAGGCTAGAGTCTGCAAGCGTACCAATGCGACACGTGCGGAAGCCTTTCCGACGATACTGAGGAGGGAGATGCCCGATAGTTGTTAAGTCGCTGCGGTCTCCTTTGTTTTTGTACAAAGTGATGATTTTGGCATCCCGCATGTCTTGGGAGAGGTGTCCCTGTTCCCAACAGAGGCAGAGGAGTTCGTGCAAGGGCTGAAGTAGTGCCGGTTTCCCGTTCTTGAAAATTTCAGGTGGGATGCCGTCACTCCCGGGTGCCTTCCCAAAAGCGAGACAGCCGATGGCTTTACTTAGCTCTTCCATGGAGGGTGGAGTGTCTAGTTCATCCATGATTGGCAGGTTTAGGATGGCGTTTCGGGCAGTATTGGTGACGACGGTTTGGGTTGCACACAGTTCGTGATAGTGCTCAACCAAGCACTGCAGCTGTTTATTCTGGTCTGTTATGATTACTCTCGTCTTGGACTTGATGGGGGCGGTCTTGAGAAATGAGGGACCTGTCGCCTTTTTGATGCCCTCGCACATGTCTCTTGCATCTCCAGTGTCAGCAGCTGTTTGTATGCTAGTGCAGAGATTCAGCCAATAGGTGTTGGCGCAGTGGCGGGCAGTCCACTGATCATTTTTTCCTGGCAATCCTGAGGGCTTGTAGGGCTAGACGCAGCCTTGTAAGCCAGAAGGGCTTTCCTCTTCGTCTCAGTCACTGGCTCCATAGCCTCCCAGCTGGCCTCATACCAATCGGTATTTTTCCGCTCCATCTTTCCATACGCACTAATGGCTGAGTATACACAGTCTCGGAGGTGGGAACACATGGATTATATGTACTGAACGAATCTTGATAAAAATAAAAAAGTTGTTTACACCAAAGCTAAAACTGGCTCTGAATCTAGGTCACCAAAAGATACAATGTTTCTACTAATGCTTGTATATCAGGTTTAACAGAACTGAACTGAATTTTCTGGAAAAATGTCAAATCCAATGAATAAAGTTATCATTACAATAACATGTATTGAAATAAAAATAAAATAAAAATGAATTCAATACTAACACACAAATAATTATATATATATATATATATATATATATATATATATATATATATATATATATATATATATATATATATATATATATATATATATATAAAGAATATTGCAATTCCGATTATTTCTTCAAAAAAAAGAGCGAAAGAAACCAATGACGGGTTTTAACATTGAACAGACTTCATATATTTGTGTGGAAATTGCTAGATCCCTTTGTATTGTTTCTGTAAAATCAGACGATTAATACAGTTGGACTTGTTTAATTTTGTATAGTAGTAGCAGTAGTTGTAGGTGTGATGGTTCGCGTTTTCACTAATTTCAAGAAACCCTTGAGAGGAATGAAAATTGCATTTTTCCACGAGTTGCTCCTATATTTACATAATTCGTGTAAGAGAAAAATAATTGATAAGTAATCTTTATTTGAAGTGGACACTGCACTATTAATTTCTCAGATCTTTTCTATGTAAGTAAAGGAGCAATTTTTGTCTCCATGTGCACCTATTTTGATAACATGCCAACACTAAGTATTTGCTTACTTCTTTGTTTATATTTTAAATATTTCCAAAACTAAACAATTTGATTGCAATTATAATGCGTTACATGATGAAATAATTGATAGTTTTCATTCAGGTAGTTTTTTAAAAATCTGTTTGAACATTAATTTGAAACGTTTATGTTTCATTCTTTCAGACTGAGAAAGGTCTTCCTCTCCATCTTCCCATACGCACTAATGGCCGAGTATACACAGTGTCTCGGAGGTGGGAACACATGGATTCTAAATACTGAACGAATCTTCTCTGCAACATGTTGCCGCAAAGGGTGCTGAATTATCTTGTGACAATTAGTGCAGTGGGATATTGCTTCAAAGACTTTAATTTGTACATGTGGATGTGACGAAACGATGGCTATAATGTATGTGAACTAAAATTTGACATTAAATCACGTTCAAACTTCAGGAAATAAAGAATTCAATTAACATACGTGTATTTCTTTTAATATTTAATATTTTTCCTTTTAACCATGAGTTTCTCAAACACATTTTATGACGTTAGAGCACACTTACCCCGATGCTAATAAACATTTCTGGGGAAATCAATGACTGCATCACTTCCACTAGTAAGTTATCTTAATTTTATACCTACGCTTATTCATATTTAGATTACGCAACATTTCCAAACACTGGGGTTAAAGGTCAACTCTACGGTGAACGTATTCATCCAATTCGTTACTAACTGTTCATTTCCTCTTGCGTATTTAGAGGTATCCAATTCGTTAGTTGTTTTGCTCTGGTAACCTAATAATTGGTAAGAGTGTCTGCCTCGGATATAGGTTAGAACCCCGGCCGAGTCATATCAAAGACTTATAAAAATGGTGCTAGCAGCTGCTTTATTTGGCACTAAGAGGTTAGTGTTTGAAATCGTCGGCCTGGTGTCAGGATAATGTGGCTGGGTGGGGCATGATGTCACATGTCTGCAGCACGATGCACCAGTGCTAAACAAATTTATAAACTGCCACTCTGCAGATATCGTTGCGATATGATTGAACAAATTGTTAAAGCTATGTTAAAAATCGAAGTCACACGCACACACACATTCTTATAATTATCCGGTCAATTTTTTGGCGTGAGTATGACCATGATAAGGTTTACAGTTTATGCATATGTTAAAAATATAAATTAATTGTATATAAGGTTTGTGGCACAGTTTCCTTCTAAATCATCTTGATAGTGTTATAATAACATTTAACAAAAGAATATTAATAAATATTTTGTCAGATATAGGCATTTCTTCAATGAAACATTTCAGGTTTATTGTGTGTGGATGTACATGTTTGGAGGATCAAGTTTAAAAACATAACCATAAGTACTTGAAATTTAGGTAATGAAATGAATGGAACAATTAGATGTACCAATTTATGTTATAAGTATCACAAGAAGGGCGAGTGAGTGAAATTTAAAAATGAAATACAGCTTAACAGAGATGTAGTGATTGCGTAAAACAAATGAAATTAATATGATATTAAATGGAAATGATCTTTTTAAAAGCATAATTAGTTTTGTGAATAGCTAGAACACTTTACTTGCATCCTGATATTACACTAAATGTTACAATAGAATACAAAATATTTGTAAAATATTTAAAATAAATTTTTTAAATAATTATTGATGATAGGTTTACATTTAAAAATGATTTGGGGTTTTTTTTGTTATTGTCTATTGATTTAAAAAAAAATTTTTAAAACATTTTTGATAAATACTTTTCTTTTTCATGTTTTCTTACTCATGAAGATGCCAATTTAAACAGATCTTGATCCGAACATAATGGCACTTTTCAGTTTCATAATATGGAATAAATATATCAAATTTGTTTTTCACTTTATCTCACTCTAACTGCCCTATTACATCCATCTTTAACGATTTAATACAGTTAAGATGTCATACTTTAGTTCCAATTTTTTTTGAACTGGTGGATAATGCTCCGAGGTATTTGCCACCTAACCTGTCCATATTTTATTGGTCTATACATATTATGACTCCATAAGTTTTGCACTAATTCACCAACATAAAAACCATGCCATGTATATTTGTTAAGATGTAAGCGTTTATATTTATTATCCATTTGGATGAATAATTATAGGAGCTTTGAATTATCGACTGATATGTATGTGCATCATTATATATTCAATCCTGTCAAACATACACTTCATGCCCTCACTTATTTCCCATCCAAATCTACCATTTAAAATGTAGAATGAATATTCACTTACATCAGACTTTTCACTACTGCTCATTATGTCCATAGATCTGGTAATACTGTTAAATTCTTTGCATTCAGCCTTCTCTCTTTTCTGTTGCTGTTGCAGGGTTTAACGCCATTTTTCTGCACAAGAAATGCTACACATGGCAGCCAATATAAATAGCGGAGGAAGAAACTGGGAAAAATCCGGAAAGAACCAGCGACCGCCAAAATTACTAAGATGTCTGCAATGTGTTAGTTTATACTGATGTCTAGCACTAGGACATCATGCTGCTGACACATAGCATGACGTCTCACCCAGCCACATTATTCTGACACCAGACCGACCAGTCCTAACACTAACCTCTTAATGCTGAGCGCCTAGCGAGGTAGCTGTTGGTACCATTTTTATAAGTTTTTGGTATGATTCAGCCGGGGATTGCACCCGTGACCTCCCGCATCTGAGGCGGATGCTTTTACCACTAGTGCACCAGAACGGTCACTAAATAAAAGACAAAATGAATGAACATACAAGCAGGGTAAATCTGGTTGTGCTTAGATTTATGACTTTGTACTAGATGTAAAAAAGGTAGAAAACAGAGAAAGCAAGAGATACTGGATTATTAAACGAATGACAACACACAGCTCTGAAAATATACATTTATTTTAATAAAGGTTGATCTCTCCTGCAAAACACTCATGTGTCAATTATCTGCTTCTCAAGCAACATGATCATATGCTACTAACGCACTATGTTCCAATTATTTTGTGATTGTCCCATCTATGATCAGCACCCTCACATTGTATTGTTTTCTCGGCCACTAATGGGCTATAAATACATGACTTATGTACAGTGAACTAAGTGGAATAGCAAGACACCCCACCCAGCTGAATTCGGGGACTCCTTCCAATATAAAGTTACTTGATGGGAATTTTGGGCAGGGGTTGCTTGTCAGTAACAATGCCCATATTTTTTGAAAAAACTTGCTTTATAATAAAACAATCAAACAAAATACAGACCGTTTGACCTTCCTTTTTTATACCAAGGTTCAATCCATTTTAGAAGAAGTTATTAAAAAATGACAGCAATTCAGGACAAACAACACTGTATACTAAAAATAATTGAATAAACAGTCATCCATCAAACTGACTGACAGTATCCAAATCAATTTCTTACCTCCATTTGTTTCATCTGCCTAGTATTTAAACAATGTGATATATATTCTTGAGAAACTCCAACAAGTTGAATATAATTCCTTGATGCTTACCTTGTTACCTTGTTAAAAAGCTAAGTACAGTACAAAATGTTAGTTATGACCTACTGACCTTGAATCTGTAGTCCTTGATTAAATTTTATTACTCTCATATCAGATACTGTGAAGTTATCCAACAGGCCAATTAGTTTAAACTTAGTAATTTACTGTTTGTTTGAATTGTTAATTAAAGTTATCCAACAGGCCAATTAGTTTTTACTTAGTAATTTACTGTTTGTTTAAATTGTTCTTTTCACTACCAACTACAGTTCTGAAGTAGCACTAATTCAAGGTAATCTAGCCAGGTTAGATGAAACCATATTTATTAATTGTTTGTGTTATAATGGTCACAAGTCATTACCGGTTTGACAAAAATAGGTCACAGTATTTGCATATGCATCATAACTGTCATTGTAAGCTCAAAAATGTATAAAAAGTATGCCTATAAAAATGTGGAAAAACAATATCAAACAATATTTACTGAAAGAAGTCAAATGAAACTATACTATCTAAAAATAAATACTTGAATCCACAAAAGGCCATTTCTTCTTCTGAACTGCCAAGTGCTGAATTCATATTTAATATTCCTCAGCAATACAAAATCTTCAAATTGTCTGCTGTGGTGTTATTAGGAACCAAGTATGGCGACCATGTCAACATAACCATCCATTCAAGGGGAGTAATAGCAAAATTTCATGACTGCAAACAGTGCCGGATTTAGACAAAGCGAGGCCCTAAGCTATGGGAAGCTATATTTGGTATAAAATAAATTTGAGGGGCCCCTTTAGACTGAGTTCAGACTTTGGGGCCCTAAGCTGTAGCTTGTTTGGCTTATATCTAAATCTGGTACTGATTGCAACCATAGATTAAAGCTTTAATTTTTACTTTTATTACCAACCAGACACTGTAAGATGTCTTTTGGTGAAAACCCCATGTTAATATGGCCATCCATTCTGGAGGAGTAGTGATAACACAATTTGTAAGACAGTTGCCATAGTGACCATAAAGTATGTGAAATCAACATCATTCTAGACTTCTAATACAAATCTCATGTTGACATTTATATTAGTAGTAACAATTACAACAATTTCAAGATGGCTGTCATAGTGGCCATTTTGAATTTCAGACTTACACCACTCTTTCATTAAGACCTACTAAACATCATGAAGTTTTTTGGGTGATAACCCTACGTCGGCATGATCATTGATTTAGAAGGAATAGCAGTAAGTCTTTTATGAGTATATGAGATTTTAGATCAGTAGCAATTTCATTTAGGACTAATTAACTGTCATAAAAAGTCTTTCAGGGGGAAACCACATGTCAACATTATCATCCATTCAGGAGGAGATGTGATAATAAATTTTCCAGATGGTGGCCAAATTACATGTCAGATCAGCACTATTTGCATTAAGACAACATAGTAACTATTTCAGTGTAAACCCCATGTTAATATGACCATCGACTCATGATGAATAGCACGAATAAGATTTTCAGGGATTCTGTTGTTGTGCCACCGTATGGATGTCACTTAGAAACTACAGGAGCTTGAAATGAATGTGCATCACATTTCATGGCATTCCTTCAAATAGTTTAGAAAGTTTAGTGATAACAGGCTTGTGATAATGGAAGATGAAAATGGACAAATCCCATCAGCTCTTCTGGTCTATGACCATTATTGATAACAAGGGACATAACTGAAAAATGTAGCTGGGTTTTTATGTCATTGGTATGGTTGTCTCATAAATAATTTATCCTGGTAAAAATAACCAAAAGACATTATGATAATCCCATTTTCCTTCACTTAGCAATTGTCATATACAGTTTTTTCTTCTTCTTCTACTCTCTCTCTCTCTCTCTCTCTCTCTCTCTCTCTCTCTCTCTCTCTCTCTCTCTCTATATATATATATATATATATATATATATATATATATATATATATATATATATATCAATGTAACAGATGATCAGAAAAATATCCATGTTTTATTCCTTCAAGCACTTTTGCATAATCTTTATGGGTGCTCTTCAAGTGAATACATCATTAATTTACAATATTTTTGTCAATAAACAGTTTGATGTCACTGTAATATTAATGATGTAATTTTTTCACAACTGGATATTAACAAATTCCCTACATCTATACAACACAATTGCATTGCATACAAATTTAAATTTGTAGTGTTGAAATGTCAAAAATGTGCATCAATGAATTGATAGTTTAAAATGTGATCCATGCAAATTAAGACAACTAAAACATAATTTAGCCATCATGATATGAAAATGTATTAGTGTGTTGATACAATGTATCAATAATCATGTTTTAATTTTTATAAAACATTAGCTTGAGCTATTATGGTCTGGATGTATATTAAATCCACTACAGTCTCTAGTATTGGATTTTACTGTAACTGAATATTAAATCAAACAACAAATTGTTCAAATTCTGCTGGTGAACTTGATTGGTTACCCATGTAACTGATAAATTAATCTTTAAAAAAAATGTAAACTGTGTACAAGGGAGTTATAACTGCTTGATATGCATTTGTAGAGACTACATCAATACATAGTATCAATCCAACAGTAGTCTTTCAGCGTGTTATTATTTAGAATTTGATTTCATGCATCTTTAAATGCAAATTTTATTTTGATCCTAATGCATCCAAATTACTCAGAAAGTCAATATACATGTAACTAGCAAAATACATACTGCATATCAAATTAAATTAAGATCAATCTAAAGGTGTAATACAGTAAGAATCGGGTTGAATATCATGCACTGTGATGTCACAATGAGAGCCAAATGTGTTTAAAATGATGTACTACCATTTTATTTGTTGTGATTAGAACTGCCATCCTTTCTTGACCAAGTTTATTACCTGGCCACCGTTATAAAATATCCATAGCAACCAATCTTTATCACCAGGAAGTTTATTGATGACAGTTAAGATACTGTGCACTCAACAATGAATAGGCCTTTGGTTAAACTATATTAAGATTCAATTTTAGAACAATTAATATTTAAGATGAATAAATGCACCTATATGACCATGCAGACTGGCACTTTCATTTATGCTCTTGTGTCTCAAATTGTCAACATTCATTCTCAATGCAACAGCATCAGCCTGCTTAGACATAACTTTCATTTCAATTTCAAGCATCTTTCTACTGGAAACAGTTTACTACTGTGTGCATCATTGGGAAAAATACTTTGCCCCAAATGCCTTGACATCAAATAACCTTACTTTTGTTGATGTGCTATAAAACATAAAAACAATCTAAACCAATCATTTCCAGCAACTAATACCAATTCAATACAATAATAGTTAATAATTCATAAATTCTTTGTAACAATGCCTTCATCACAAATTTCATGGTTATATTTATTAAAAAATGTGTTCATAAAAGAGCCAATAATGTAATTTAACACGTTATTTATAATTATGGTATGTTTTCTACAAATACAAATGATAATAAATGGCATATATTTACAAAATATATCAAATGTAAATGCTCCTAAACTTCACAAAAACAGCTGCACAAATAACTAAAAATCTTGAAAACAAAAGCTGCTATTTATTTCTGGGAACAGTGGTGTATATTCACAAAATCACACATGTACTTTGTTCAGAGTTGGCAAAGAAAACAAGGCATACACCAGAACAAGTCAGATATGGCATAGGGATTTGTCAAAACAAATCTAATATGGCACAGAGATTTATCAGAACAAATTTTGGCATGGCATAGGGATGCATAGACCTGTTTACTTTTATGGTTCAATGTACAATTGGTTCTGAAGAACAAAGAGTTCTACAAGTATGTGAGATACTGCTTTTATTAAAATTAGACTTTCTTTACCTGTTGAAGTTAGATAAATTATACTGACCGATTAGTTTTAGCATTACTGACCTGCCTCAGATGCAGTAAACAGGTCTGACATGGCATAGGGATATTTCCGAACAAGTCTGATTTGTCCTTGGGATATATCATCAAAACAAGCCTGATATGACAGATACATCAAAACAAGTCTTGGAATGGCATATTTATACATCAGAACAGGTCTAATATGTAAATGGGATTATATGTCAGAACAAGTCTGATATAGCAGAGAGAGAGAGAGATGTCAGACTGAGATGCATTTATGTGTCATATCAAGCAAATGTCTTCCGAGGAAAAAGTATCCCGCCTGAGACAACGATGTTGCAGTCAAACTAATTCTGAGTTCTCTCTGTTAAAAATTTTTTAGAACACTCCATCTCATGTGGACTATGACTTCAGATGAGGAGACTCTCATCCCATGAGAGATAAGCAGATTTTGTATTGCTGCTATTAAAAGATCATATTTTAAAAGTGAAAAAGTATCATTCTGATTGAAATTTTGTTAGTTAATCAGAATAATTTTTCTTCAACTGCATAAACCATTGGGTCTATCACTCACAAACACAAAGATTCTCTATGGATGAACCTTACAAATAAAAAATTGTATCTAGTGTTCTGGATGCTCCTTGAATGTTCTTAAGCAGTGTTACTTCCTTTTATGTACCCATTATTATCCGTCATGAGCAAGGTCTCTTTGGACTGGTTAGATTTTTCCTCCTGAATTTGTGTATACACATAGAATAGCAGACCAATAATAACCAGTCCATTTCCAAGCCACCAGAGAAATGTTTTGCTTTCCTGGTAGATCAAAACAGCTATAAGTGTCTGTGTAACTGATTTGGCATTAATACTTATATGGTGTGTTACTGGAGATGTATATTTAATCTGCATTGCACTGACCCAACCAATGGAAAGACTAAGTATTCCCGTAAAAGTTAGCAGTAACCAAAATTTGGGCTGGAAAGCAATGTCAGAGCTAAAAACAGACTGTACTTGTCCTGAACTGAATACAAGAGGAAGGAATATTAACACACTATTTAAGTTGTTGAAATATGCTAATTTCAATGATTCTCCTTCTAACAGAATTTCCACTTTTTTGAAATAAATACCACAAACTGCAGCCAAAAAACTAGCAAGCACACCATATATAATTCCGAACACACTCAAAGTTCCTGAGACATCTTCTTGGTCTATGCCTAACACGAAACCAGCTATTATAATTAGGCAAGCTATCCCAGCCTGGCATGAAATTTTCTTCCGAAGCATACATGCAGACATTAGTATTGTAAATATAATTGTTACAGACCTTGCCACTTGGTAAAATGCAACATTTATATGTTTCAACATAAGATTGTTAAAAACCAGGCTTAACACAAAGGAAAATGATAACATGAGCATATCACTTGACAGCAGGTGACTGAAGTCAACTGTTGGTACACTAAATCTAAGATTTGTTTGTTTTGACATTGCTCTAAGAAAAAGAATAAAACCAACGGCACACATTGACTGGTACCAAGATGAGAATATTGTCAAGTCATTGTGTCCAAATGCCCCACTCAGAATGTGCTTGTTTAAGAACACCAGTGATATTGATACCATCCAATAAAGGGCAATTACTCCGGCTATAATGCCATATGCTGTTCGTTGACTGGAGGAATAATGAGTCATTTTCACTGAAAGTAGAAAAAGAAAATGAAAGGATAAAATTAAGTTTCAACAATAATATTTGATTTTATATTTTTTACAGCAAAGACTTAGTAAAGCTGAAGTAATTTCAATTTGAAGGCATAACAGCTATATGAATATGGTTATCATCCTCATACATGCAGAGGAACATGTATTTACCAAAAATAGATCTAATACATTTCTGTTCACAACAAATCAATCATTAAGTACTGATACAATTATTTTCTACCTAGTTAAAATAAACATGAATCTAAAAGAAACTAAATTCATACATCCCATATCATGTGACAGAATTATGCCAGAGATTTTATACACCTGAAATATGCCCCTTGTATTGTAGATGTATTTTATTGCATTTATTTGCAGTTCCTGGTTGTTGTTATTATTATTGTTTTGGGTTTAATGACCTTTTCTCAGCATGAGATAGGCTATATATTGCAGCCAGCACATGTATAACTGGTGGAGGAAGAATAAGGGAAAATACTAGTAAAAACAACCAACCCATGGGAAGCTACTAGCAGCTTTCTCACATACCCACTTTACTCGTAACCAAATAGACATAGGTGAGTAATCTGTAAAGGTGAGTGCTTTGGCCACCTGGTGCTATTTTACTTGGTCACTTATGATGACCATGAAATACTTTACTTAGTAAATCTCTCATTTACTCTCATGCACTCATTTATACATGTCCATGACTTGTGTACTTACCAGACTTGTAGAAAAGCCTTCTCTTTTATGGAGCACCTATCAATGAAAGAGAAATTATTTTCTATACCTAAATAATAGTCCTTTCTATATAGTCCTTTCACAGTAAATAATTTAGTTCTTGAACTCTTACACAACTGGTATAAGCTGACAGTGCTAAACAAAAAGAGTAGCTGTAGAGGACTTAGATCAATACTCTGACCAACAGAAATCTCTTAAAGTCTCTTTAAACAAAAGTCTCTGTAGAGGACTGACATCAATACTCTGACCAACAGAAATCTGTTAAAAGTCTCTTTACACAAGAATCTCTGTAGAGGACTGACATCAATACTCTGACCAACAGAAATCTCTTAAAGTCTCTTTAAACTAGAGCCCCTGTAGAGGACTGACAATAATACTCTGACCAATATAAATCTCTTAAAGTCTCTTTAAACAAGGGTCCCTGATGCTCTTCTTTCAGATAAGAAGTTTTGAAACCATCTCTGACCTACATGATGAACATGGTTTTCAAATTAGCAAAAACTGAAGACTTTTGTTGAAAAACCCATTCAAAAGAATTAGAAGATTTTTAAAATTTTCACTGTGGCATATGTATTGGATGTACCAACTTAACACCATAAGAAAAGAAGTCTTCTGGTGAAACCCCAATGTAGATATGACTTTTCCTTCAAAGAGTGGCAATAATAGTTTCAAAGTAGTGGTCATATTGACTATTAAATGGAATATTATTTAGTTAAGACCAACATAACACCATAAGAAATCTTGTCTTTCTGTTCAGATGGTGCAGCTATAGCAAGGACTTTCAGAATAACTTCTGCAAAGCCATATATTGATATCAAATTTATTTGTATCAATTTTGCTCAGGACAAACAAGACATCACAACAAATCTTTTAGTGAAAACTCTGCCTTGATATGACCACATTGTTGACTGTATTGGATATCAGTTTGTTATCATTTTCACTTAGGACCAATTAGACATCATGCAAATTCTGGTGAATATTCCATACTGATAAAACTTTCCATTCAGGATGACAAGAGTTTTAAGATGGATGCTCTGGTGGCCATGTTGGATGTTTGAGCAGCACCACTTTAATGTAGGACCAATTAGACCCTGGGATGAATGTATGTGTAAACTTTCATGGACATCTTCCACATATTTTAAGTAGAAGCAGTGATAGCAATGGGCTGATGGATGTTGTATGACAGACAACAGGTCATCTCACAAGTTCTTCTGGCATTTTACAAGACTACTGATCAACTCTGTTCTTTCCCTACTGAGAAAACAACTTAAACATGTCAATACCTATATCTCTATTCATTTTCATCAACACAAGATTTTAAATGTTTCAAACATTCTACTTGTGACTGATGACTTTAACAAAGATTACTAATTTATGGTATCATGAAAAAAAAACAACAGAGAACATTATTGGTGTAGATTACTGTTACATTCCAGGAAAAGCATATTACCTGGTCAATCACAATATCCTACCACATAAATTAGGAATTTATAGGCATGGCATTCAAACTGAACAATCTTTTTAAACTCTTATTTGAATTGTTTTTAAGAGATCCATTCCATGTTACTATTGGAGGTCCTTCTGGGTCAAATTTAGGATCACTTTTCTTTCTACTGTTAAACCTCAACCTCCCTTTTATATCTGACCATAGACCTCCCTTTGATAATTGACCATAGACATCCCCTCGATACCTGACCACAGACCTCCCCCTGATACCTGACCAAAGACTCTCCTTCCTATCTGACCAAAGACCTCCCCTTCATATCTGCCCATAGACCCCCTCCATATCTGCCCATAGACCCCCTCCATATCTGACCATACTGATATGTTTATGTATACAGATGACACAGCTGCTCAAGCTGCAAGAACAAATATTTATGAAATTTAAGTAAGTCAGTGGAATTCTGACAACTTTCCAGCTTGGTGTAGCAACAATGCTATGTTCATACATCCTCATAAATCAATTTTTTACCAATACACTCCTTAAAAGAGAGTTCTTTCTCTATCTGAATACTGCTGAGATGACAAGTTTGAATGTGTCACTCATGAACAACTTGTAGCAATCACAGTTGATGATACTCGATCACAGACATCTTGTTGTCCATCAGTTCTTGTCCATATTCTACATTTGAGTTTACATCATTATTCTGAAATTGCTAATCATCAAAACTCTCAAGCTGCTAGCTTTCCACATGGTACTTTCTTTTAACCTTTATGCCACATGTCAATGTAGTATACAAAAACAATTGTGATTTATCTGATTATTTAAATGCCATATTTCTTAAGCTAAAGTTAGCCAATTGAAGCAGCTGACACATGGACTACAACAAGAGCCCATTTCTTCTACAGTCAATATTTTTTTGTTGTAAAAACGATAGTTTCAATGTTTAAATAAATTTCTAAACATCTTTAAATAATTTTTTAAACATGTACACAGAGCTGCTAACCCTCCAGACTGGCATGCAATTAGTGAAATGAGGGTTAAAAATTAGTGAACTTTGAACACTGTTGAAAATTATACCAGGACACTAGTTTCATCCACTTTGATGGTCAGTACTGCATTATATGAAAATCTCAAATAAAATTAAAACACATTATTTACACTTATTTACACATTTATTTGCAACCAAATTTACTGACATGCACAAACTTTCCACTTGTGATGATGTGGCAGACTTGAACTTCCTCAATTGGGCATAGCAAATTTGTTTTCAAAACAGTTCTGGTTTCTTACCTGCAGGTTGATCTTGGCAACTAAATTGCAAATTTTCAGCACCAAAGAAGGCACTAAAATTTGTTTTATTTTTCCTCATAATAGAAAATACTATTTCACTGTCACTGCTGCTGATGTGCTGTTCAAAACGGCAGATTATGTTCAACAAGAAAACTCACAAACAATGCTTCAGCACTGGTGGCTTGGAGGACTTGAGCATATGGCTTAAAGTATTCCAAAGCTGAAATCCGTTGAAGCTGCTCTTAATTTGCTGGCAGTATGCTTTTTAAAGTCGTTCTGATACATGCCCACAGGGTCTCATCAATGACATCAACTTGAATGTTACCCATGAACATGCAGTTTAAATGTAAAAACATGCAGCCTTATAAATTAAGAAACATTAATAAGCTTTGTTTCTTCATGGGTTCTCCCTGTGGGGCTCATAGTATGGACTTGGATTACCTAATAACAGCAATCACCCAACATATACTTAGCAATGGAAAGGCATCAAGATAATTCCAGAGAGAAAATTCCATGATCAAATGTTTGTCGGCATAAACAGCACAAAATTACATTACAATATTGAATATAATTTTGTTTAAAAAAGTATATTGTTTGGTTGCTGAACTGAACTTGCACACTGTGAAAAATGGTTGCCCATTATTAATTTTTAGTTGTCCCATGTTCCTGGACAATAGACTTTTCTACCCTTATAGAGTTATGGATGATCACATCAATATTAGCATGGTTGCATGAATGTATATTTGCTTATGGTAGGCCTTGTCAAAGAAGTGTTGTTCAAAAGATCTTTCTGCCAGTTCCATGTGAGATCAAGTTTAAGGTGACAATTGTTGTGCAAGACCCTCCAGCATGAACTAAGTCTGAAAGCACCTGCTTAGTCATTTTCAGAGTAGCAGTTTTGCAGGAGAATAGTTCTGTACTATCTGTTGTTTTTACATATTTGGATCTCCTCTGATAAGCCTTCACCACTGTAATTTCTTTTTATTTTGGTATTAATCAGTAATGAGCTTGAAAATGTAGAGTTTTACTGATTTACACTCACTGTTTGCCAATGAGTCAGTGTAAATTAGATGATCAGAAAACAAACCTGAAATGTTTATCATAAAAATATTTTATTGACACAGTTGGTTTATTTATTTATGAGAATAACAACATACATAGTGATGAATGCATTATAATATCTCTCAGTGTTTGGATTTTCATCTCACACGCAGTTTGTGCATGGACCCTGCCCTATAGTGTCTAATGATACCATAATCACAAGCAACATGCAGAAAGGTAACACAAGCAGGGAAAATGTTGCAGTTAAATGTGGAAAAACAATGTCATAATGACCTTGTTGAAGAGATGTGTATGCAATGTATACAATTATCTGCAGAAAGATTTTGTCATGAAAAATTAAAACACAAAATGTCACTAAATTTACTGAAGTGTGAAATATGGATCACAATGACCACTTTTGTGATAAGAGTGTAGCACCCATTAAGATACATCCCCTTAGAGTGTAGCACCCATTAAGATGCGTCCCCTTAGAGTGTAGCATCCATTAAGATACATCCCCTTATAGTGTAGCACCCATTAAGATGTGTCCTCTTAGAGTGTAGCACCCATTAAGATGTGTCCCCTTAGAGTGTAGCACCCATTAAGATGCATACCACTAGAGTGTGGTACCCATTAGGATGTGTCCCCTTAGAGTGTAGAACTCATTAAGATGTGTCTCCTTAGAGTGTAGCACCGAAAGATGTGTCCCCTTAGAGTGTAGCACCCAATTAAGATGTGTCCCCTTAGAACCCAATTAAGATGCATCCCCTTACAGTGTAGCACCCATTAAGATGCCTCCCCTTAGAGTGTAGCACCCATTAAGATGTGTCTCTTAGAGTGTTGCACCCATTAAGATGTGTCTCCATAGAGTGTAGCACCCATTAAGATGTGTCACCTTAGAGTGTAGCACCCATTAAGATATGTCCCCTTAGAGTGTAGCACCCATTAAGATGTGTCCCCTTATAGTGTAGCACCCATTAAGATGCATCCCCTTACAGTGTAGAACCCATTAAGATGCATCTCCTTAGAGTGTAGCCCCCATTAAGATGTTTCTCCTTAGAGTGTAGCACACATTAAGATGTGTCTCTTAGAGTGTAGCACCCAATAAAATGTGTCCCCTTAGAGTGTATCAATCATTAAGATGTGTCCCCTTACAGTGTAGCATTCTTTAAGATGTGTCTCCTAAGAGTGTAGCACCTATTAAGATGTGTTCCCTTAAAGTGTAGCACCCATTAAGATGTGTCCCCTTAGAGTGTAGCACTCATTAAGATGTGTCCCCTTAGAGTGTAGCACCCAATTAAGATGCGTCCCCTTACAGTGTAGCACCCAATTAAGATGCATCCCCTTACAGTGTAGCACCCATTAAGATGCATCTCCTTAGAGTATAGCACCCATTAAGATGTGTCCCCTTAGAGTGTAGTACCCATTAAGATGTGTCCCCTTAGAGTGTAGCACCCATTAAGATGTGTCCTCTTAGAGTGTAGCATCCATTAAGATGTGTCCCCTTAGAGTGTAGCACCCATTAAGATGTGTCCCCTTAGAGTGTAGCACTCAATTAAGATGCGTTCCCTTACAGTGTAGCACCCATTAAGATGCATCTCCTTAGAGTATAGCACCCATTAAGATGTGTCCCCTTAGAGTGTAGTACCCATTAAGATGTTTCCCCTTAGAGTGTAGCACCCATTAAGATGTGTTCTCTTAGAGTGTAGCATCCATTAAGATGTGTCCCCTTCGAGTGTAGCACCCATTAAGACTGTCTCTTAGAGTGTAGCACCCAATAAAATGAGTCCCCTTAGAGTGTATCACTCATTAAGATGTGTCCCCTTAGAGTGTAGCACCCTTTAAGATGTGTCCCCTTAGAGTGCAGCACCCATTAAGATGTGTCCCCTTAGAGTGTAGCACCCATTAAGATACATCCACCCAACAAATTTCATGATTCCAGTTAGGACAGTATCCACACAGGGTTCAAAAACCTAAGCTAAATGAAAAACTTAATCAACTGTTTTGTCCAGTGTAACAGGTGGAGGAAGAACCCAGGAAAGCCCTGGTAAGAATCAATGATCCATACAAAACTACTGGCTAGATTTTCCATATACTCACATTGACCGAGTCTGAAACTTGGTCAATGTGGGTATTTGAGAAAGCTTTCCAGTCCATACCCATGGGTCAGTGATACTTATGGGGCACCATCAGGGTTCATCCTCCACCATTCATTCTGGCTGACATGTATAGCCTATCTTGTACTGAGAAATAGCATTAACTCCCCCCCAACCACACCTAATGTACACATATGAACAAGATTAGTCCCCTTTGCCTCCTCCTCTGGGGGGAAGGTGCTATGAAACCTATTCCAAACTGTTGCCTATTAGCTAAGAATAAAGAATTGTTGAGTTGCAGTGGGCATGTATGCATTATAGGTGTGGATACCAACAACAATGACGGGTACTTCAATAGTTCTACTCTACTTTATAGTGGCAAGGTAAGGAGGGATATCAATAAAGATACAGGACATTTAGAATAGGATGAAGGAATTAATGTTCCCATATGAAAACTTGGCAAACAAGTTCTAATGTTAAACATGTTCTTAGTATTTTGATCAACATATTCTTTAGCTATGGCCAATATTACAGGTTATTACAGAATCATAGTGTGACAACCCTGAACCCCAAATTTCAAAAATGGACTCATCCATGTTTGAGTTCCAAGCTGCTGTTACATATTGTTTTCTATTTCATCATACATACTGTAAACCAACTGACAGACTGCTCAGATCCACCAGTATCTACTGCCAACTGTTATCAAATCACTGTTTATCTGAAAATAAAGTGGATTAATTACCAATCTCAAGCCAGGTTTTACATACTCTATTAACTAACTATACCTGTAGTCCTACCCTTTTCCTCTTCTCTCTCCCTACTACCACAAAATACACCATAAGATGTCCCAACACCCACTCCTCTTAGACATGCAATGTGACTGGATAACTATTACCATTCAAGGTATGTGCCCAGGAAGTAATTGCTGACCCAGTTTTTAAGCAAGACTTGATCTGTTTCCCATGAATGTCATTGAATGCCCTGACTCCCCACTTCTTTATATCCATTACATGCAATTGTTATGTTTGATAAGTTTTACAACTTCTTCATTGTTCACACTTGGTTTCTGATTTCAAACCTGACATTGGTATCCATGTTTTTTTTGCTTATTTAATTCATCCTGCATTATCTAACACAGCACTACTTTTTAAACTTTTCCTCAAGATAAAATCTGTCTGGTCAAAGTTAGAACTATTAGTTTTTTTAAAATAAAAAAAATCAAACAGAACTTTCTATTTAATTATGTGACTTATCACCCTGACTAGTCTGTTCTAAAAGTTATTCTTTAGTGAAATAACTATTTTCTACAATAAATACAATAATAGCCTGTCTTTGTGTTTTACCTGTTTTCCTCCCTCTACCTGTAATTACAGATGGCTAGGTGTTGTCAAAGGTATGTGTTCTTCAATTGAACATCATTCTTAAATTTCTGTCTTGGCCTCTGTAATGTAAAATTGTAATTCATGAAGCATAAACTTCAAAAGAGCTTAACAATGCTCATGCTTTTAACTTAATACAACACGGAATAAATTACTGTATGTACCCAAGTCAAATTCAACAGAAAACTACCAAGACACAAATCTGCTCTCACATAATACACCGACAGATCTTGGTCAATGCAGCTAATTAGGAGAAATCACCAGAACAACACAGATCCTGATCTGCCAGTGCCTTATGCAACAGCTGAAACTTGGGGTCAATATTGTTTATGCAGTATGTGACCAACAAGCGAGTACATATGGTAGAAATGCACACATTTACATTACCTATAGTGTAAAATTGATATACAATGAGATAAATTGCATTTTGCTTGGTTTGTTGTGAGTTTGGAAATATTAGATGTTGTTGACTTCAAAGGCAAAATAATACTGAGCTTATCCTTTAGTTCACTGCCAATATTGCCATGTACATCATTAAGTTGTGGCTAACACATAATATTTATAATATTTGGCTCTTTTGTAACTGTTGCAAGGTACAGCACACTTACAGTCACATTTGTATCAACTTGTTTCAAGTTTCTGAATTTAAAAGCTTGAATATATGTGCCCTAACTGTACCTGAAGTTTCAATGGTAAGGAATGAAATCTTTTTTGTCAGGATCCACAAATATACCACATAAATGGCCATTTTTGGTTGTTATGCAGTCTCACCTGAAAATTCTCATTTGACATCAATTTATTAGTCTATTTTATGATAAACATAGATCTTCAAAACTGTTTGCATCTGAAAGGGACATTTTTATGCCAAGTTGAATAAAGTAAATGAAAGTTCAAAGGAAATATGAAATGAAAAATGAGGTGTACTTTCTTTTGATTTTTTAAATCTTTAAAATTGTAATATACATTTTTATATCTGTGGAAAAAATATTTCATTTAAATTAGCATCCTTGGATACTTATCTTTGATTGTTTGTATCAATTAAAGTAACATTTTTGTCACACAAACCTCTATAAATGTCAGTGATCTTATCATTTCACTAAAAAGGGATTTAGAAAATTTTGTAGTGTCTGAAACCAATTACTTTTTTGTTTACTTTAGGATACTTACAACTTTTACATTACTTTTAGATATAAGTGTTGAAACAAAGATTGGAATAATACAAAACCTTTTGAACAAATGCTTTAAATTTTTAATATATTAATAATGACCAGGATGCAGACACTAAAAAATGTACTACCAGAACAAGACCATTAAATCCCATGGGTTATTATTTTCTGACATTTTAGGATATTTGGAAAAATGGTATCTTAACCCATTAACCCCTGGAGGTTTTTGTCGTTTTTGCCTGAAATGCGAGTAGGAAATTTATTTGGAAAGATATTTTTAAATACATTATAATATATCAAATTGGAAGAAATTTCCAGCTTATTTGATGCCTATTTGTGTTAGAATAGTCGATTTTCATTGGCTCTTTCGCCTGAGCATGAGAAGGGTAAAAATTGGACTTTTTTTTTTGCTAAACGGACCCATAATTTCGTGTTGAGACCACTCTACATTCTAAATGCCCATCTTATCCTAATTTTTGCAAAGGTTCACATATCTGTGTGCAATTCAGACTGGTCTGTCTTCGATCTGAAGTCAAAAAGTCTAAAATCCGGACGCAAAACTGGATCACGAGCTCAAGAGAATTTTGGCTGGAAAAAACTTGGGCCCAAAAACTGACATTTTTCCTTCTCTATTTTGTAGTGTAACTGTGTAACTAGAACATCCATATTATTTGGTATCATCATAAAGCTACATTTGTCTACCTTTCTATAATACCACCCACTTTATTGTGTCGCACATGGCCTTAACGCTACAGAGCTCAGAATTAGGCTACCACCTCCAGTGCTAGGGGTTAATGAGTTAATTAGATCATTTTTATCTTAACCATTTCCAAGAAATGTGATGATTCAACGTGTTTATGATATATTATTGCATCATTAAATATGCCATAAGGAAAACAAAAATAATCACTCCCTGCATTCATAAAAATGAATGGGTTTCAATGACTCTGTCCTTTGTTATGACATTCTAATCCAAAGGACAGGACACTAAATGATGGAGCAAGAAGACAAAATAGTGTCTGGAAATTATTAATGATTTCTGTGTATACATATAACTTGGAAACCCTAATGTCTGTAGAGTCTAACCTAAACTAGCCTTACATCAATTTAGTGTCTGTTATGGTCATTTCAAGGAAAAAAAATACAAATCACATAACTGAAGTACATCCCTATATAAAAAGTTTATATAATGCAACAATTTAGTGTGTTTCAGCCATGAAATTACCCAAATTTGTATAAAAATCACATTTTGAAGCAGAAATGAAAATTATTTGCACAAAAATTCAGATCAAGTCAAATATGACCTGGGTGAAAAACTTTTGGGCCATGTACCTTGTATTAGCATCTGACTTTAACAGTAATTATTCCTTATACTTACAATGAAGACTTGATGTAATAATTGTACCTTACTTTCACAACGAAGACTTGATGTATTAATTGTACCTTACTTTCACAATGAAGACTTAATGTATTAATTGTACCTTACTTTCACAATGAAGACTCGATCTAATAAATGTACCTTACTTCACAATGAAGACTTAATGTATTAATTGTACCTTACTTTCACAATGAAGACTTAATGTATTAATTGTACCTTACTTTCACAATGAAGACTCGATCTAATAATTGTACCTTACTTTCACAATGAAGACTTGATCTAATAATTGTACCTTACTTTCACAATGAAGACTTAATGTATTAATTGTACCTTACTTTCACAATGAAGACTTAATGTATTAATTGTACCTTACTTTCACAATGAAGACTCGATCTAATAATTGTACCTTACTTTCACAATGAAGACTCGATCTAATAATTGTACCTTACTTTCACAATGAAGACTTAATGTATTAATTGTACCTTACTTTCACAATGAAGACTCGATCTAATAATTGTACCTTACTTTCACAATGAAGACTCGATCTAATAATTGTACCTTACTTTCACAATGAAGACTTAATGTATTAATTGTACCTTACTTTCACAATGAAGACTCGATCTAATAATTGTACCTTACTTCACAATGAAGACTTAATGTATTAATTGTACCTTACTTTCACAATGAAGACTTAATGTATTAATTGTACCTTACTTTCACAATGAAGACTCGATCTAATAATTGTACCTTACTTTCACAATGAAGACTCGATCTAATAATTGTACCTTACTTTCACAATGAAGACTTAATGTATTAATTGTACCTTACTTTCACAATGAAGACTCGATCTAATAATTGTACCTTACTTTCACAATGAAGACTCAATGTAATAACTGTACCTTACTTTCACAATGAAGACTCAATGTAATAACTGTACCTTACTTTCACAATGAAGACTCGATCTAATAATTGTACCTTACTTTCACAATAAAGACTTGTTGTAGTATCTTACTTTCACAATGATGACTTTATGTAGTAATTGTAACTTACTTTCACAAAAAAGACTTGATTTAGTAACTTTACATTTCACAATGGAGACTTGATGTAGTAATTGTACCTTAATTTCACAATGAAGACTTGAAGTGGCAATTGTACCTTTTGATATTTAGTTGACAATAAAAATAATTGTATATTGGTAGTAAATGCCAAAAAACAAGCATTCAAGTCTGATAATCATCAAATGATATTAAACAAGTTTTCTTTTTTTGGGGAGTATTTTGTTTTACACCTTTAATGTTTTCAGTGCATTGCAACCCAGTATGTTTATGAGATCAATGATAAACCATTTAAGACATGTTGTCTTATTGGTTAACATTCACAGTATTTACCAATAATTATTTTATGGCCAGAGAACCAGTCTACTCATGTGGCTTGTATATCAAACTAATTTATAAACTATATAAACTACTTTTTAATTTTTATTATATTAACATTAAGTTCTATGGGAAATTAATCAGTAGTACTATCCCTCTCTGGTAACAGACACATGGAGTTTCTGTAAGATACCTTGGGCAGAGTTCATTCTGTTAATTCAGGGACAAATGAGAGAAATGTTTCCAACTATTCTAAAATGGCATTTTTTCAAAAAAATATCAGGGTAGAAAATATCTCCAAACAAGAGTCCATCAAAAGAGCTGATGTGCTACAGGGAGGGAAAAAAAATTCCAGGAATTTTAGAAAAGACCATATCTTTCTTTTAACTGCCAAGTGTAGAAAACATGGATTATAATCTTCAGCAAGAAGATTTTCAAATTAGCTGCTGTGGTGGACATATTGCATATCAGATTGGCAGCATTTTCATTCAGGACCAAGTAGACATCAGTACAAGTCTTTTAGTAAAAACTCCATATCAATATCTTGACTATACATTCCGAGGGAGATGTAACAGCTTCTGTGGTAGACTTATTGAACATACATGTATAACCAGCACCATTTTCATTCAAGATCAACAAGGCATCATAAGAAATTTAATGGTGAATAGGACCAACCAGACATAATAAGTCTTCTGATAAAGCTGGCCAGCCATCTATGATATGTAGCACTAAAAGTTTCTAGATGGTCATTTTGGCAGCCATATTGGAGGTTAGACTGGCACCATTTTCATCTAGGATAAACTAGACATTATAAAAAGTCGTTTACACAAAAAAACATGTTGGGAGACTGTCCAGTCAGAAGGAGTAGCAATAACAAGATTCTCAAGATGGCAGCAGTGGCACTCATAATGGATACATAAAAAAGCAGCACCATTTTGATTTCATTAATCTTCTGGTAAAAACCAGATGTCAACGTGACTATTTATTTGTTCAAATGGAGTAGAGACAGCAAGATTTTCAAGATGGCTGCAGAGATGGCTAAATCAGACATCAGAACAGCACTATTTTCATTTAGCACCAACTAGACATATAAAGATGTCTTTTAGTGAAAATCTCATGTTAACATGGCCATCCATTCAGGACTAGTGACAACAAAATTTGAAAGAGGGCCATCATACTAAATTTACCATTTTCATTTAGAACCAGCAGTCTGTGTACACTATGGTTTCAGAATAAAGAGAACAACTGAGGACTGAGATTAAAATTGAGGGACAAGTCAACAAGTGAGGACTGAGATTAAAATTGAGGGACAAGTCCATGTATGCAATGGTTTCTGACATTCAAGAACACCATGACTGGAAATAAAATGGGCAACCATGACTAGTGAGGGCATCATGATTTAGATGAAAAATTGATGGATAAGTCTGTGTATAGAATGGTCCATGACTAGTGAGGGCATCCTGATTTGGATGAAAATTGATGGATATAAGTCTGTGTATACAATGGTCCATGACTAGTGAGGACATCCTAATTTGGATGAAAATTGATGGATAAGTCTGTGTATACAATGATCCATGACTAGTGAAGGAATCCTGATTTGGATGAAAATTGATGGATAAGTCTGTGTATACAATGGTCCATGACTAGTGAGGGCTTCCTGATTTGGATGAAAATTGATGGATAAGTCTGTGTATACAATGGTCCATGACTAGTGAGGACATCCTGATTTGGATGAAAATTGATGGATAAGTCTGTGTATACAATGGTCCATGACTAGTGAAGGAATCCTGATTTGGATGAAAATTGATGGATAAGTCTATGTATACAATGGTCCATGACTAGTGAGGGCTTCCTGATTTGGATGAAAATTGATGGATAAGTCTGTGTATACAATGGTCCATGACTAGTGAGGGAATCCTGATTTGGATGAAAATTGATGGATAAGTCTGTGTATACAATGGTCCATGACTAGTGAGGGCATCCTAATTTAGATGAAAATTGATGGATAAGTCTGTGTATACAATGGTCCATGACTAGTGAGGGCATCCTGGTTTGGAAGAAAATTGATGGATAAGCCTTTGTATACAATGGTCCATGACTAGTGAAAGTATCTTGACTATATGTAAATTGATGCAAATAAGTTATGAACATTTTCTGACATAAAACAAAAAGTTTTTTCATTCCTATTTTATTTACCTCACTGAGAGTTAAAGGGCTTAAATTTTGGCTCTGCTGATGAATCTAGATTTGATTATAAGTCTCCTCAAGATGTTTGTGAGTTTAGACAAGAAAAAAAATGCAAAATTAAAAACTTTACTTTAGCTTCATGTTATTATAAAAATGAGAAAAAGAAGATGCAAATATCCAGCAGAACACTGTCACCAATTATTTAAAGAAATGCATTATCATGTTACAAGGATATTTAAAGGAGCTCTTTAATAACCATCTCTGTTTGCAAGAATTCATCTGCATATTTATTGTTCAAAATTTCAATAAAAATTGGTTTCTTTATGGACATGTACCTGCATTTTATTTCTCTCTGAGACTAACAGAAAAAGATAAAACAAACTATTAATGTCACAATTACACAAATGCAACACAGATTATCATACAGTCTGTCTGCCATAATTCCACTTAATGATGACAATCAAATTCCACTTTATATCCATATAAAGCAGCATACATATTTTCTTGAAATCAATAATTACTGGATTGTTCTATGGAAACAAAGTGACTGGGTTAAGGAATCTTGGACCATAATTACACTAATTAATGAAGTAAATCAGACACTGAAGAACTTGGCAATGTGAAATCAACACAAAGCTGTATAACATATTGATTGAAACCTGATAGCAATTATGGGAAAAACATGTGCTAGGACTTGTAGAAGTAAATGTGCAAGGAATTATGGGAGTAAATGTGCTAAGAATTAGAGGAATAAATGTGCTAGAAATTAGGTGAGTAAATGTGATTGGAATTAGCGGAGTCAATTTGATTGGAATTAGTTGGGTAAATGTGCAGGAATTTGGGGAGTCCATTTGATAGGAATATGGGGAGTAAATGTTATAGGAATTAGGGGACTAACTGTGATAAGAATTAAGAAAGTAAATGTACAGAAATGAATGCAGGGCAGTGTAAGAATCAAGACAGAGACTCCGCTAAAAAATATTGGACTGGATGCTGAACATGCGACTCAACAAAACAATCAACCTGTAGAAATCTCATCAACAGAATGCAGACTATTAAATTATGAAATCTTAAATTATTATTCAGAGATAAAAGAAGCTATGTCTGACTATCTCTATCCTTATAAATTAAGAAGAATAACAATTCAACTCAACCAAGACTTCATCAATATCAACCTGCAAAGCAATTTTTTTTTACAATCCAACAAAAATTAATAATCAATGTGCAAAACTTAAAGTGAATGGGTCCAACAACAAGGTACTATTATCTCTGCTGAGGAACAATTCAGACCACTCATAATAAAACACCACAGAAATGCTTAATATCAAGCCCTCTATAGAATTTTGTTAAATCTAACAATAATGCAAGGACTTATCATCCAACAATAGTGCAAGGCTTTATCATCCAACAATAATGCAAGGCTTTATCATCCAACAATAATGCAAGATCTTGTCAGCCTCAAATTGAATCAAACTTGGCTAAGGTCTTGTCATTATCAAGTTGAATCAGAGTTGGCTAAGGTCTTGTCATTATCAAGTTGAATCAGATTTGGCTGAAGTCTTGTCATTATCAAGTTGAATCAGACTTGGCTAAAGGCTTGTCATTATTAAGTTGAATCAGACTTGGCTAAAGTCTTGTCATTATCAAGTTGAATCAGACTTGGCTAAAGTCTTGTCATTATCAAGTTGAATCAGACTTGGCTAAAGTCTTGTCATTATCAAGTTGAATCAGACTTGGCTAAAGTCTTGTCATTATCAAGTTGAATCAGACTTGGCTAAAGTCTTGTCATTATCAAGTTGAATCAGATTTGGCTAAGGTCTTGTCATTATCAAGTTGAATCAGATTTGGCTAAAGTCTTGTCATTATCAAGTTGAATCAGAGTTGGCTAAGGTCTTCTCATTATCAAGTTGAATCAGATTTGGCTAAGGTCTTGTCATTATCAAGTTGAATCAGATTTGGCTAAGGTCTTGTATTCAAGTTGAATCAGACTTGGCTAAAGTCTTGTCATTATCAAGTTGAATCAGATTTGGCTAAGGTCTTGTCATTATCAAGTTGAATCAGATTTGGCTAAGGTCTTGTCATTATCAAGTTGAATCAGACTTGGCATAAGTCTTGTTATCAAGTTGAATCAGACTTGGCATAAGTCTTGTCATTATCAAGTTGAATCAGACTTGGCTATGATCTTGTCATTATCAAGTTGAATCACACTTGGCTAAGGTCTTGTCATTATCAAGTTGAATCAGACTTGGCTAAAGTCTTGTCATTATCAAGTTGAATCAGACTTGGCTAAAGTCTTGTCATTATCAAGTTGAATCAGACTTGGCTATGATCTTGTCATTATCAAGTTGAATCAGACTTGGCTAAAGTCTTGTCATTATCAAGTTGAATCAGACTTGGCTAAAGTCTTGTCATTATCAAGTTGAATCAGATTTGGCTAAGGTCTTGTCATTATCAAGTTGAATCAGATTTGGCTAAGGTCTTGTTATCAAGTTGAATCAGACTTGGCTAAAGTCTTGTCATTATCAAGTTGAATCAGATTTGACTAAATTCTTGTCATTATCAAGTTGAATCAGATTTGGCTAAAGTCTTGTCATTATCAAGTTGAATCAGAGTTGGCTAAGGTCTTCTCATTATCAAGTTGAATCAGATTTGGCTAAGGTCTTGTTATCAAGTTGAATCAGACTTGGCTAAAGTTTTGTCATTATCAAGTTGAATCAGATTTGACTAAATTCTTGTCATTATCAAGTTGAATCAGATTTGGCTAAGGTCTTGTCATTATCAAGTTGAATCAGATTTGGCTAAGGTCTTGTCATTATCAAGTTGAATCAGATTTGACTAAATTCTTGTCATTATCAAGTTGAATCAGACTTGGCTAAAGTCTTGTCATTATCAAGTTGAATCAGAGTTGGCTAAGGTCTTGTCATTATCAAGTTGAATCAGATTTGGCTAAGGTCTTGTCATTATCAAGTTGAATCAGACTTGGCTGGGGCCCCGAGTGGCCGAGAGGTCTAAAGCGCTGTCCGTTACGGATCACTGCCATCTCACCTCTGTCTGCGTGTGTTCGAGTCTAGGATTCGGCTAATGTAGATATGTGAGAAAGCTTGCCAGTAGCTTCTCGTGGGTCGGTGGTTCTTTCTGGTGATTTCCTGGTTTCTTCCTCCACCATTAATACTGGCCACCATGAATAGCCTATCTTGTGCTGAAAAATGGCGTTAAGCCCAACAACAACAACAACAGACTTGGCTAAAGGCTTGTCATTATTAAGTTGAATCAGACTTGGTGAAGGTCTTGTCATTATCAAGTTGAATCAGACTTGGCATAAGTCTTGTCATTATCAAGTTGAATCAGACTTGGCATAAGTCTTGTCATTATCAAGTTGAATCAGACTTGGCATAAGTCTTGTCATTATCAAGTTGAATCAGACTTGGCTAAGGTCTTGTCATTATCAAGTTGAATCAGACTTGGCATAAGTCTTGTCATTATCAAGTTGAATCAGACTTGGCATAAGTCTTGTCATTATCAAGTTGAATCAGACTTGGCTATGATCTTGTCATTATCAAGTTGAATCACACTTGGCTAAGGTCTTGTCATTATCAAGTTGTTTACCAGATTTAGGTTGAAATGGAATCTTAATTAATGGAGCATTTGCACAAACCCAAGAGTAGCATGAATGTATGTTAAGGACAGAAGGATGGGCAGACTATTATCACATGATATGTGATGATGGAATCAGATAAGATTACATGTTTGCTTTTAATCAGAATAGGTATACAATAAAAAACTGCCTTAATATACATTTTTACTTAAAGAACATTCTCACAAAGAGCAGTATACATAATCCTTTTTAAATTGTTAGATTAGATTTTAATACAAACTTCACAGGTATATATAAAGTCCACCTGTCCAGAAAGGACAAATTTTGAGGTCTACAGAATTACCTATTCATACAGGACAAATTCTGTTGTTTCTAAAATGATCTATCCATACATGACAAATTCTGAGGTCTGTAGAATAACTTATCCAAACATGACAAATTTTGAGGTCTCTGGAATGACTATCCATACAGGACAAATTCTGAGGTCTCTAGAATAAATATCCAAACATGACAAATTCTGTAGACTCTAGAATGACTATCCATACAGGACAAATTCTGAGGTCTCTAGAATGACTATCCATACAGGACAAATTCTGTGGACTCTAGAATGACCTATCCAAACAGGACAAATTATGAGGTATTTTTAAAGACTCTCCATATAGGGCAAATTCTGTGGACTCTAAAATGATCTATCCAAACAAGACAAATTATGAGAACTCTAGAAAGACTATCCATACAGGACAAATTATGAGGTCTCTAGAATGACTATCCATACAGGACAAATTCTGTGGACTCTAGAATGACTATCCATACAGGACAAATTCTGTCGACTCTAGAATGACTATCCATAAACTACAAATTCTGTGGATTCTAGAATGACTTATAATCCATACAGGACAAATTCTGTGGACTCTAGAATAAATTATAATCCAAACAGGACAAATTTTGAGGTCTCCAGAATGACCAATATGTGCAGGTTTAACTGTATACTACAATATACTAATTTTGAGGGTACCAATTTTTTGATGTTCTTTCCTTGATGAATCAATTTATGTGTAAATGAAAATGCCATTTTAACCATAAACACAAATATTGAGACACATTAAAAGAAATGGATAAATGGAGAGCAATTTGCAGCTGTAAGTATAACTGTATCACCTTCCCCACATCTCACCCCTACCTGATGAAGATTAATTTATAGCAAGAAAAAAAAAAAACGTGTGTAAATACAGTGTAAAGTAAAATTACCTGTGAAAATGTATATCTGATAGTACTTACTTTCACTGTACTCCACTATGAACTGCAACACAAACTGTACAACTACTAATGAGATTTAAAAAGAGTAACAACAATAACGCAAAAACCTTGGAGCAAATTAATTTACTGATATGCAAATGTTCAAATTATGACCATAATTTTACCAAATCTCTTGCCAAAATGGCAAATAAATCTGTGCATCTTCTGGAGATCACAAAAAATAATTCCCAAGTTTTGCTACAATCCAGAAATAATTCCACTAACAAGTGCTGAACAGATGCTGAACAGACGGACATACACCTTGATGACAGGAAGATTTACAATATACGTTAGAGGGGATACAATGACCTATCTACAGAGCTGGGTGATTATGAATTCACAATATACATACACTATCATAACCAGTCATTTTCTTTATTCTATTTAAGTTTGTGCAACTTTCCTTAATATTGATTTTCAGAAAAACCTATATAAACCATATAACATTAACTGTTTGTGAAATGAATGACAAAATGTCACACATATAAGGGGAAACAAGAAAATATCACAAACATGTGTCAATACAAAATAACTAATTATAAAAGTTTAATATAGGTATTCACCTACCTCCTTCCTTTGAAGACTTGAGTCTATTGAAACTAATCAGAAGGAAAAAAGAAGCAAAGACCCTGATCTGCCAATTCAATATTTGATGGCATATCAGGGTATATGTAAACTATTGTGGGATTTGACCTGTATGCAAGAGTATACAGTGTACTAAAAAATGTACAAAGGACAGATCTTACAGGACACAAAAATTGCTGAAACAAGATGTTACATGCAGACTACAAACCTCTCACAATGTTAATCTGTATGAAAATCCAAGTTTACAACCTCATTTCCTTTGCCTCAGACTGACAGGCTGGCCTTCTTTGGTTAACTACTGGAACAATTTAGGGTACTCCCTGCTACAAGTGTCAGATCACAAGCTGTACACCCTTTTACATGCATAGACAAGGTTGATTGCATCTGCATCAGTAAAAACAGGTCTTGCTTAAATAATAAAACCTGCAGCCTACTTTAAAGTGATATATAAAAGTACCTGACATCCATTTTTGTTAAGTCAATGATGAACATGCTTTTACAATCTTTTTTCCATATTGTAAATAATAAATAATAACATACTACTGCAGTTCATGCCCCAAGTTTTTCATACACCATCAAAACAAAAGAAATTACAATAACTTCTTTTAATAAAAGGAACCATTTATTCAAATTGAAAAGGGGAGGGAAGCACTGGGATTGTTTTAAACAAAAATTTCCAGCCCCCCCTCAAAATTAATAAATATTCTTGCTCTTATTTGTAGATAAAAATAATTCATCATATCAGTTAAAGAAAAAATAACCTCGATAAAATAAAAAATATCCATGTTGAAAAGAATGTGGATTGCATAAAAAAAATGTGACCATATGTTTTATGGATTTTTTAAAATAACCATTATCTTTTATTTGAAATACCTTTTGCAAAAGTTTAACAGTTATATTTTAATATTATATCTTGTTTTACTTTATGATTACATTTATTTTTACACACACACACACACACACACACACACACACACACACACACACACACACACACACACACACACAGAGGCCATCAAAGGAGGTTCCAACTTCCATACAAAGAGGAGCACACAGCTTAAGATAAAGAACACTACAACCAAAAATGCTGTTACAGCAGACCAACAGACAAGTGACTCCACTGGATGAGTCACTACTATCAAACTAAAAATACCATCCTCATTTCCAAACTTTTTTGTGGAGGGTGGCTATTTCCTAGGACAACAAACCCTGAAAATGGATTTCAATGTCACCCATGAGGGATGGATAGATACTGGCAAGCCAACAAGGTATTGACCTCAATAGCACAAAAGAGACAGGATTGTCAATCCTGTCTAGTGGAAAATTAACTCTCTCAATATTAGTGAGAAAATTCATTCCCACATAAACAAACTCTTTGAGAAGGGATTAGAGATGATTTTTCAATGTTCAAAATGAGACCTAGACAGATACTGTAGACAAGCAGCAGTACAGATTTTGAAAGAGGGACTTTTGATTTATCAACCAGTTGTCAAAATGCTCATGATGGGAACTCCACAGCCCTCAGGTGGGCAGCAATTTCTCCCATAACTCTGATAAAACCACTGGAAGCAGCAGTTAGGCTAAACAGATCTTAAAATTGAGAAACTTACTGGTCCAGGCAAAACTGGAGTAATTTCCAGCAAGAAGCAAAACTAAGGATGAGAATGAATGTATCCTGAAAATCAATGGAGACTGCCAAATCAATAGACCAAATATCATTGTTAACTGACACTGTAGTCTCATCTTGAATGGTTATGTTCAGAGCAGAAGGACTGATATGAAATGTACAAGAATTGAAAGCCAGAGACTAGTTATTATCCACCCTCTTTGCTGCACCCTTTTAAAGAAGATTGTACAACCTTAACCCTTAACAGTTTTGATTGGTGAAAATGAACGAATGTACTTGCCAAAGGATGTTCCTTGAAACAAAGGTGGTATCCTTCTTTGACTATAGAAAGGATATATAGATCTTCCATTATACCTGACCAAACTTCTGAAATGAGGACTAGATAAGCTCCCACAGGGTCCTGAGATGCCACAGAAATAAGAATCTCCACTTCAAACAGAGCAGTCCTAAGAACATTCTAGACATTCTATTATACTGATATATGTCACTTTTTAAAGGTTCTTTGAACAATACCTAAGATATACAAAGTCTCTTTGAAATAGGTGGTGCTCTACATTTTCATATTTGGCATAGGGTTAGAATTTTAAAGAAAAAGAGGTAACCCGGGTTACCTCACTAGTTATACTGGCTATTTAAAAGAGACTTTGTATATCGTAGGTATTGTTCAAAGAATTCCCTTTATTTTGATGTATGATTGATGGGTGTAATATTGGTTAGAGCGTATACAGCTTGGCCTTACTCCAGATGTGCACCTTTCAAAAAAGTGCTAGCTCTACTTGCTCATTTTCACTTCTCGAACTTCAGAGGTAAATTGTAAAAAAATAGAGCCAATAACTTTTTTTACATTTTATGTATTTGGTAATTCATTCATTGCACTTTTAGAAGCTGGTATTGTCTAGTTTGGCAAAATTCATTTTCCCTATTTTAATAGCTGCCAAGAATAGTGTATTTTAGACAAATTAAGGTTGATTTTTGGAGCACAAGGGAGTAGTCATTGTAGTTAGCAGTGTCCTAAGATGATATAAAATTTCCAAAAGTACAATATCCAAAGAAATTTCAGCCCTATTACATGAAAGTAGCATATAGGTATGTTAACATTCTCTCCACTGTGCATGTTTAAAATTCAAACAACTTCACCTTAAATAAATCACTCTCTCAAAAGTACATAATAACTGCTGAGTGCCACCCAAAGTAAGGCCAAGCTGTATACTCTATAGCCCAAAGTACACCCATCAATCATACACATAAATAAAGGGAATTAAAAGTTCTTTTAACAATTATAACCCAAGATATAAAAGGTCTTTTAAGTAGCCAGGATAGCAAGTAAGGAACTTCTTTAAAATCAAACCCTATGCAAAGTATGAACTGTAAAGCACCACACAAATAGTGTCAGACTTATAAGCCATGGATCACAGGTTTTGATACCTGCCCATGCCAACCTGGGTTGTCTATCCTGGTATGTCCTTGAGGAATGCACTTAGCTATTGTCGTCTCAGAATGATAGTCAATAATGTATTAAAAGTGAATTTAAAACCCACGAATCATATCAAATGTTTTGTGTTTTGATTCAGTTTGACTAGGTTAGTTTTTCAGCTAAAGTGTCCGTCATTCATCATTGATTATTAAGTTCCTTTTTACAGCTCTGCCACAGATCACAGACAAATACACCAGCTCTGTTCATAAACCTGCTTGTAAAGCATTTACCAGTTGTCTTGAGACAGTCCAAATTTGTCTGACATTGTAGAAGCTGAAACAGCCATTCTTTATTAAAAATTACAATGAAAAATTAAACAATGGAAACATTACTTGAACAACTTGCTGATGAATAAATTGTACAAACATTAAATTAGGAAACAATGAAGGTTCAGTGAATAATGATTCCAATTTTGACCTACCAGTCCAGGAGGGATACTGTAAGGAAAACACGCTTTAAATTAAATTTTTGTCCTGTTTTCTTCTATTTTATATGTTAAAAACAGGGTTGCCTAATGAAACTTCACTTGCCCAACAATGACTGTGCAGGATAAATTGAGCTAGGGAACCATTGTCCCCTGAAGTTAAAATTCCTATACATGTAGCAATGTGAAAATGTTCTGCAATCATGAGAAGGATCTTGTTCACACTGAAGCATTTTAAAAAAATTAAAACTGAATTTTTGTAGAAATTTTGGCAAGTTCTTGTGTCATTTTGTACATGATTTAAACATGATAATTTAGTACACATTATTTTATGTACCACATACCCATCCTGATTTGAGTAAAGAATGAATACTGATTCTGCTGATTATATTTAACTATTTAATCTGCTAATCAGTATGGAAGAAAAGAACAATCATCTAGACTGGTTTGTAACAAGGCTACAGTTATGTTTACTGCAACCATGCCTGAAATGTCTTCACAAAACAATAACAGACACAAAATGCGATTGTGGTTTCTACAATAGGAGACTATAACTTTCATAAAAGTATCAATATTTATTTTCTAGTCCACTTTTCAGATTTTGGATGTGTTGAACAAACTATACTGAGGTAGGCAAAATCAGATTAAAGCGGAGATCAACTTATAACAGGCACAAATATCTATTTTTGGATGACATTTGGATGTCTGGATCCTCTTCTTTAAGTTACCAATCAGATAAAGCATTGCATGTCATGTTAGGAAGAGTTATCATAAGAAACATTATGTTCCAAATGATGTTTGCCACTTTTAAGATGGTGCAAGCTGAACTTAGTTTCGTAAATCGAAATGTCATCAGAACATCATATCACATCCATCAGAACTATTTTGTCAGCCTTCCGATTTTAATCAGATGTGGGAGGCAGATCTAATTTTAAGTAACCATTATTGGAATGACCTCTGCTTTATTAACAATCATGGTTAATGAGCAGTATCCGACCCCAAAGGCTAGGAACACATCATCCACCCACCAAATTTGGCAGAGACACTATTAATGAGGAAAAAAAGTACAAAACCAAATAATGTGCATGCCCATTGCAAATTTAGACATGATTCAAGGCTCATTGGATTTTGATTCCCACTATTAGGCTTGAGCTTTTTCAGTCTTTTGCCCAATGTAAAAAAATAATACATGCTGTACAAAGCAACAAAATTTTGATTCCTGATTTAAGTTTGGCTACTAAAATCTAAGTATTCAGGCTGTGCACAGCTATTTTCAACCTAAAATGGTATTTATTCATGCAGAAAAGTGTCTCCACAGCAGATCAAAGGATAACTGGAGAAAAATAAAAAGATGGTGAAAACTGAATAGATAAAAACAAGCTGCAAGCAGTTACAATATTTTTCCCATGATAAGAACAGTGAGTCATCAAAATCAGCAAATCTTATGCTTGGATTGTGCAATAAAGCATTAAGAGTTTGCATTGCAAATCGAAGTAATATCTAGAAAAACAGTCATGCATGAAGGTGATAACTTACAGAATAATCAAGCTTCAATCAGTTACAGCAGCTGATCAAGAACTGCCATCAATCAATTACCTACTGGTGTTTTATTTATGATCACATAAAAAGTAGCAAAAATTTTCTTAAAGATATTGGCATACAACACAGCAACTGAAATGTACAAGCTATAGTGAGAAAAATAGACAAGATTAACTTAATGCTGTCTTCCAACTTAAATAACATACCTGTTCCCTATGACTCACTGAACCAAATTAAACAATAATTATAATCTATTTCACGGTCAATGCTACACTAATCCATTACTTGGGGATAGAGAGACAGCTATGCATGGCAGCCAGTAATAATGGTGGAGGAAGAAACCCTGATATCACCACTGTTAAGAACCTCTAACCCATGAGAAGCTACTGGCAAGCTTTCTCACATATCCACATTCACCAAATCCTGGACTCAACCCACTCACTCGAGGTGTGATGACAGTGATCCATAATGGACAGCGCTTTAGACTACTTGGCCACTCGGGGCCATGTTGGAGTCTCATGAAACTGAGAGTATTTTGGTGGAAATTTTTCAAAATAATGCAAAATCATTCCTAGTTGGTTTCATTTATAGGCCACCTTTCCCCCAAATTAATCTTGAACGATAACTTTTTGAAACAAATGGAAAATGTTCTTGCACAGGAGAAAGAAACATATACTCGGCGATATAACTAAGGACTTTCTCAAAACTCAAATAAGAAACAACTGGATGGAATTTACTGAATCATTAGGCCTAGTCCAGCAGGTAGATGATCCCACAAGAGTAACAGATAAATCAATCACTCTTATTGATCACATTTATACCAAACTACCAGACAATGTGGCTTATATTAATGTACTGAATGTTGGTCTTAGTGAGCAATATACTACTTTTTGACAAGAAAGGTTAAATGCAAGAGAAATAAAAAAAACCCCACAAAACTATCACTTACAGATCATTCAAACGTTTTAATGAATAACAATTTCTCAATTATTACCGATACAAAGTTCCATGAAATTTGATCCAAAATTTGGATGACACAGATGAAGACACAGGATGTGGACTGATTTGTGTATGGATGTAATCTCAAAGCATGCACCACTGAAAGTACATAAAGTAAAGAATAAAATCCAACCTAATTGGCTTACCACTTAAATAATAGATGCTATGAAAACATGAGACCAATTCAAGGCTATGGGAAACTATGCTCAATATAAAGTATGGAGAAATAAAATAACAAGTATGAGTAAAAAAGCTAAAAAAAAAACTTATTATCAATCACTGCTTGAAAAGAAAAAGAGCAACACAAATTCCATATGAAAAGTCTTCACAATGAATTTACTGGAGGAACACACAAAGATCAGACAAAAAAAAATTCAATCACTTCAGGTAAATGATACCATAGTCACTGATGAATTTTTTTTTTCTCCAACATTACCACAAAGTTAAATAAACCAGTGACAGAAAACAACTTTGATGAACTTAAAAAGTTCTGCAGCAGCAAAACCTCTAAGGAGGTATGTTTCTCTATCCCACCAGTATAAAAAAAAATGTCTCAATGAACTTTATACCAAGAAAGCTACTGGACTTTAGATTGGTCCATGACTCATTAAATCTAATGCCTCTGCTATTTTAGATAGCATAACATTCATAATCAATTTAAGAATTGCAACCTCATCTGTCCCCAAAATATGGAAAACTGTAAAAGTAACTCCTATTCACAAATCTAGTCCTAAGGATGATGCTGATAACTACTGGCCAATCTCATTACTACAAAACTTGTCAAAATTGATTGAAAAACATGTTCATGACTCATTTGTCAAATTTAGCCAAACACTGGCTGTTACACCCTAAACAATCAGGCTTTTGACAGAAACATTCATGGGAGACTGCTTTGATCTCCTTAACTGATAAATAGCTTCAAGCACTTGACCAAGGTAGAATAATAGGATCTGTATTTGTAGAGTTCAGGAAAGCTTTTGACATGGTAGATCATGCAATTCTTTTGAAGAAACTGAAAATCTATCAATGTGATGAAAGCACAGTTGTATGGTTTTCTTCATACATATACTTCATACACAATATGTTTATATAAATAATGTTCTATTAATGACCAACCACTTTTACTAAGGGACTCAATGTAATGTACAGATCTCTATACAGATGACACAACATTGTCAAATATCTAATGCAAACTGGAAAACTGGTGCAGAAGCAATGGTATCAAGGTATATACTATTAAAACTAAAATATTACTTATCTCAACAGAGCAACAAAAAAGGACAAATCTTGAGAGTGATGACTATGTCTGACATAGAAGAATAAAAATTTGTAAATAGTCTGTCTTGATAGAGTACTTGGTGTTTTGGTAGATAATAACCTATCATGGACTGAACATATCAAAATTATCAATAAAAAAGTCAATTAAGTTTATGGCTTCTCAGTAGTATTACGAATATGGAATCAAACTGCTTGTGTGTTAATTTGAAATTCATTTTATTTTTTTGTTTCATTACATTTTATTGTAATGGTTATTTTCACAGATGTGATATTTTTCAAAACATATTTAGTCTAATTAGAATGTAAAAGTTATTATACTATCATTATTTTTAGCTCACTTTGGTTCATAGATCTTGTAAACATTGAGTGAATTTGGTTGCCTATTATCAAGGTCATTTTTGGCCCACATGTAAGTTGAGTTGTAAACAAGCCTTTTTTTTTATTTCCAGTGTGAGAATTTGATTCTTGGATAGGGCTATTCCAACATATGTGACAAATTACATTTTTTTTTTATGATTAAGTGTTCATGTGATTGATCACAAGTGTCAAATGACATTTTTAGTTGCTTTAATCCTTGTGTCTTTGTGAAATCTAGGCAATTGTATCTTAATTGTAATTGTATCTTACACCTCGAAGGTACCAGGTGTTTCTATTGTTGATGCCAGCTTGTTTTGGAAGTTCATTTATTTCTGGGAATTCAATAATTCATTCTCTATAAAACTACCCAAGTGCTTCATATTTATAGAAGATATTCAGTGGAAATTTATTCTGAAGTTCTAAACAGAATATTATAAACTGTGTTTCAATGAAGAAATGTTGTCATTAGTACCACTACCTCATTTGATGTCATCACCTTCCATATTGAAACTTTATTAAGATTCAAAACTGGATTCAATTAGAATTGTATAGTGACAGGACTTATATTTCTCGATTCTAGGATTAAATTTAGGATTTTTTTCACAAACTGTAAGTCCTATTTCATATTTTTACCTTGTTTTCTAGTGAAATAAATTATTTTCTTTAAATTTATAAAGCTTGTTGACTTCACTCTTTTGTTTTGTTATGTTTGTTCGAGCCCAGACGTAACAGTAGGCTTTCGCCTAAGACGTTTATTCCCGGAAAGGCACAGAAAACTCTTTTAAAACAGTTATATACAAACCTATTTGGCTACTAAGTTACAAATATTACCTATTAATGACTGAATCCATTTGAGAAAAGCCAAATTAATGTACAGAATATTTAATAATAGTGCTTTTGAATATTTACAATCACTATTTTAGTATAGGCTACCTGCCAATACTCCCCACCTGTGATCCATGTCTACTAAACACTATAATTTACCCAAGCCTGATAAGGAATTATTTAAAAATGTTTCCAATACTCTGGAACTTTACTCTAGAATAGTATTCCAGTTGAGATTAGACATGCTTACTCCATAGTATTCCAACTAAGATTAAAAATGCCCACTCTATTTCCTTCTTCCAAAGACAATATATCCAGTGGCTTCAGAGATGCAGCTAAAATAAATAAATTCCTTTGTATGAGGGCCTCAAGGTAGATTAGATCTTAACTAATTGTGTTACACTCTTTAAACAAAGTCATTATTATCATTATTGTTTTTATTATTGTTTTTATTATTATTTTTATCATTATTATTTTTATCATTTTTATTATTATTATTATTATTATTATTATTATTATTATTATTATTAAGCTTGCAGATTTTACATGAAAAAGACACACATGGAAAAAAAATATTGACTGACAAATGATGCAACAAATTTTTGACCAACAAATTTATAGATGTGTATTCTCCAAGTTTAATGTCAAAATATTTTATCCATTGACTGAGAATAGCTGTAAGGTACTTTTGGCTATACAATTTCTTCAAGTACATCAATTATGTCACAGTTCTTCCTACACCTTAAAATAAAGACTATAATCCTTGCTTTGGTTTGGCTTGAGATTTTAAAGCATTGCATAATGAAAAGGTTTCCTTATGCCAAAACAAGCAAAGTCTAATGGTAACTGATCCATTCTGATCTTATGGTGGGAACCCAGAGTCCTATGCTTTAACTTGAGCCACTAAGATTTCTTTGACAGGAATTTGAGTGGGAGTGGGGACAATTCTGTATAAAATGTGTAGCAATTTCAGGTATTTTATGGGCAACAAGTGCTTTTGGTTGGCCAACCATCCATGATACACACTGATGAACTTATAGTGCTCAAAATGCACAAGGCCTCTTTAACTTTAGATGAGGCCTATCTTGTATTCCATGTGAGGTGCCTGTCATAAAAAATATTAATTTGCCTGAGGAAACTTTCATGCTGATGAAATTGTGTACATGTGTTTTCAAGATGTTGACATACCTGCCATAAAAGAGCAATCCTAATCAAATCACTGCTGTCCTATGTGAAATCGAGATCTGATTTTAATCAAATTGAAGCATGGCATGTCAAACTGAAAATATGATTTCATACTCCCAAACCCCCTTTCATAAGGAATGTTTCCAGGAAACACAATTTTCAGTAATTTAGTAGTGTGTATAAATGGTAAACAGTCATGATTAGAGTTTATATAAAACTATTCCTTGGCAATATAAATACCAGCATTTAGAAGGGGCCCTGAGTGGCATAGTGGTCTAAAGCACTGTCCGTTATGGGTCACTGCCATCTCACCTGTCTGCCTGTGTTTGAGTCTAGGAGTCTGTGAATGTGGATACGTGAGAAAGCTTGTCAGTAGCTCTCGTGGGTTGGTGGTTCTTTCCTTGGATTTCCCGGTTTCTTCCTCCATCATTAATACTGGTCTCCATGAATAGCCTATCTTGTGCTGAAAACCAACCAACCAGCATTTAAAGGCAAAGAGATCATGTATAAACCACCATTTCACATATTACTTAACTGGCTGACTTTAGCTAGTGAAATGTGTTTGAAGGCTGCAGTGCTAATTTACATAGGTAGATGAGTGTACAAGAACAGAAGTTGCTAATATCATTGCCTTGAATGAGAATATTTAAGACATATGTATTATATTTTTGACAAGTTTGTGAACAGCAGCAATGTTTCTTTGAAGTTACTGCATATATAAAATATATATAGAATACAAAGCATTATCATTTCATTTCTTGGAATAGTGTTCAAGTGTAATTCATTTTTGAAGCCAATACAGGAAGCGATTAGCAATCAGAAAAGCCTGACAAAAATAAATTCCAGAGTTCTTGGTTGACAGAATTTTATTTTGTGAAGCAAGCTATAAATTTTTTGCACATACTGCAAACAATAAATCAACTTGGTTATGACCAGGATTCACTCACAGAACCCAAAAAGAGTAATTTGAATACCATGGCCATCCAGTCCCGAGTGAGTATTGATGGACGCTAAAGACACTTGCATTACCTTCAAACTCCTTGGAACCCTACTGAACTTATATTCAAATTGTAGCTATTCTAACTTTTATATGACAATACTCAGAAAGGGGAAATTTGGAGAATGTGGAAATTGGAGGACTAGGCTTGTGGAATTTCAGTCAGGGCTTTTGAATCACCAGCCCTGAACCTGAGCCTAGAAACATTTTACTTTGAGCACTGCCGTAGCAATGTGTTTCCCAGTGAATAAAAAAATAATCACATTAAATATAAATTATGTTTAAATAAAACAAACAAATTAAAAGACCAACTTGCCTAATCTAATTTGAAAAATTGTGCAATAGGAAACATAATTTTTTCTGCCAAACTGTTGTACAACCCCTTCTACATCTTTCAAGATAGATTTTAAATCTTGGAATATTTTTGGCAGATGGCTTATGATGTAAACACTGTTTTAATATTATACAATAGTCCTTAAGTGTAGGGCTATAAGGGTGCAGGTTGTTTTACATAAATTTAAAACTTGAAATCTGGTTCTATGCAAACTGTTCCCATGCTTGTCACTGTTTTCACCCCCTCTCACAATGTAAGCACCAGTGTCCCTGACTACCAACAAACTATGTCACCATGATATGGATCCAAAGTCCAAAACAGTTCTATAAATCTGTAATAGGTATGTTTTTGTGCTTCATTATGCACTGGTACATTAATGACCACATAGTGCCAATTATAAGCAAAGGCCCTGTGTGCAGCTAAAACTAAAAGCCCTGAAAATTCAAAATATAACACCACCAAAAACTAGGATATACCCACCACAAATGTAACCACCAAGTACCAAAAAAGATAGAAAATAAAATATAAAGATAAAAAGTATTGTTAAAATAAAATAAAAAATACAAAAATAACTGAAAAACAAATTTAAAAAATCAATGATATTCCATAATTTTTGGTGTTTCCATGACAGTGTAGAAGTTGCAAAATGTTAAGCTTGAGGATTAAACTCACCAATGATGTCACAAACTTATCTTAGAAATGGCATGTAATGGCCAACCTATATGTCAACATATCTGTCGGCTCTTTATTCTTAACATGGGGCATAGTTTTGAAAGCTTTGTAAGTATTGCAACCACCACCATTTAATCATCCATGCAGGTAGGTAGATAGGTAGGTAGGTAGGCAGGTAGGTAAGTAGGTACACACACATGTAGTTATGTATGTAATTATGAATCTATGTATGCATGTATGTATGTATATACATACATACATATGTATGAATGCATGAATGAAACAGAAAAAAGTAAAAGCTAATATGTTTAATACCATCAACAAACAATTTATTTCTCCAAGTTTACATTTCACAAAAATGTTAAACATTTGGTACTGTGCTTGACCAGTATTGCCTAACAACTGGTCACTTGTACATGTAAAGCTGTGTAAAGTACTAAGGTTAAACATACAAGGAAATTAACAGCTATCATATGCACAAAGTATTTGCCATATCTAACTTTGCTGTTTGTCAAAAAACTTGGAAGAAAATAAAAAGGGAAGGAGGATTATGCCTTATGTATATCAATTCAAAGGGAACAAACTCAAAAAATAACAAATTTACAGATTTATTCAGAGCTTGTTTATCAAAGACAATGATGTACATACATCAAAACTGATGTCTGAATAGCTGCACATGCCCACATATACATATGTGTTGTAAAGAACCTCCATTTGACGTGCAACACAAACAGCATGATAGTAATAGGGATACCCTTGTGACAAACATACTAAGAACCTTACACTAATGAATTAAATGAATATGTTTTGTGTACTAAAAACAGACAGGAGAAGGTGGATGTTGCACAACTATATATTTCAATAGTAAAAGTTATACAGGTCATGTATTCACACTTACTGAAATTAAATTAATGTAAATTGCTGTTTTACCATTATAATACTACTATTGTTTGGCCAAACTCTAAAGTCCTGATTATTGAATACTCTAACTATCATCAAGAAACGTTCAGACTAAAATTATCAATTGATATAGATTTTTTACAATGGTGGCCAAGCAATAAACTGGGTCACACAGAGTCTTATCCTCACAATATATTGTAGTACAGATTTGTTTCTCAATATGCCTAGCTTTAATTGTGACATCAAAGCACATGACAATTAATCCAGATTGTACTGGATCAAACCATTATAGTTCCAATACACCTCACCGTATGTTTGTAACCCCTACTGATTGAATAGACAAAAAGCACAAATGAGATAAAAGATACACCGAACTTAGTTCATTTATTGATTTATAATTTCAATCCTGACTATGCCCAGGTGAGACCCTAGCACTGTTATTGTCTGCACATTTGATTTCAAACAGAAGTTTTCAGTGTAAAAGATGACCATGCACGAAAGTCCTTTCCAGTACTTGGACAATTCCATTTTTAACAAAGGGGTGTATGCATAACTACACATGTATGTACATGGAGGAAAAATACTATCTTGTCTGCTTCCAATATTTAAATGTCAAATCAAGCAAAGGAAAGGAATGACAATTACAAATTTGCCTTTCACAAGGATTTAACAAGTGTGTAATTTCTATGTACACACGTGCAAAGGATATATCTCTAAACTCCCAATATATGGTAACAGAATTATTTGACATTTAATGCAGTGTTTCCCTTTACTCTCATTTGTGCTTAAGTGACCCCCAAAATCCTAATATGTTCCCAAGTTTTGATGCCCAAGTTTGTTTCTTACTTAGTCTGACCCCCAATTCTAACACAAGGGAATTTCTAACTCTCAGTCTCTCACCCCTAGGGCAGGGCTCGAATTTAACATAAATTTCTTTGTAGCCAGAAGGACGAGTATGCTAAGAAATTTACTAGTCCTGCCAAATCTTTACTAGTCCTGTCCAAGAAACAATATCACACACTTGTATTGAGATTAACAAATAATATTATTCATAAATAGCATTATCATATGAAATGCAGAATTACAGAATTATAAATCAAATCCTGCTTCAAATCATGAATCAATTCATATTTCTTGTTTCTCAAGATAAGCTGGATCCAATTCCAAAAAGGGATCCAGGTGTCCTTTCTAGTCCTCGACCTGCACTCTGGGTCCATATGGGGTTTGTTCTAGTCTCCTTACGTGTCTCCCAGAAACATTCCACAAATGTATTGCTGGTGATTGATCATGTTGGAATATCATTTGTATGGAACATAATAAAGAGTAGGTCGGACAGAACCCAAGGTCACAAACATGATCTCCAGTCACTCTTCCCCATTTTCATCTCTGAGAAATCCCTCTCATCATTAGCAGAGTGGGCTGGGATTGTCAGGATAAAGTCAATCAATGACAGAATATTCTTGCAGTCAGCAGCACATCATTTTACAACTGTGGACCAAGTCAATGCATAGATGTCTTTGTAATTGGAACATAACAGAATACATTAAGAAAATATTAATCTAAATAAATTACATACAGAAAAATGTAATGTCAATACTTAAATATGTTTATATTAAATTGGTTTTAAAAGCTTTCTTTAAATGGTTACCTTTTGTAATCAAGATGCTATGCTAAATAAAGAATTTGTAATAAATCTGGCATCAATGATGTTTCTTGTGGGTTTTTTTAAAATATTTGAGTATACACCTACTCACTGTAGACTAAACTCTTTAAAATGTCCCATTCCAATTCCACTGCATCAGCATCCACACCTGCTCTGACAAGCACTGGCCAGAAATGCTCTACCAAAACAAATTTCTGCCTTTCACTTCCAGCCATGTAGTGAGTAAATGCAGCAACCTGTTTATCAATTCTGTAAATCTCTCCAATATCAACTCTTTTAATCTCATCCAGCTGACACATCCATACAAAATCAGCAAAAGATTTTCGGTTCTTTACCATTACCCTTTTTCAATAGTTGTCACCCGAGTCCAACGTTGTCCTGGAAGGCAAAATTTGCACGTTTCGGAACCCATACCTATAGTTTAGTGCAACGCAGTAAGTCAATTATAGCCTGATGAATATAAAAATATATCAGGAGTAAAACAAGCCATAGAATATGGTCATATGCCTTTAAAGATGGAAATAGCAGAAGGAAATCAAGGGTCATAGGTGGAACGAAGGATGTGGAAGTTACTGACCTTCTTTCTTTTATGGTATGATAGTTAGGTTCCTATGTCAGAATGGGTCATGGGGGTAATCTGAGGTATTTTTGTCACTCTTTATAATTATTATTCCTTCAGATTATTGTTTGTTTTTTTTTTCTCAGCATTATGCTCGCATCAGGCACCTGTGGTCATACACATTCCGATTTAAACTTTCCAAGATCTTACCAGTGGCGATTTTCTGGTGGTATCTGCATAGTTGCTTTTTTCTCTGGACTTGTTTTTTTTTGCCCACAGCTTTGATGCATGTTTACCGATTCAATTTTAAAGTTCAAGCAACCGGCAACAAAACTGGATGTTTTCTCTGTGCTTGTTTTTGCAATTTTTGTACACCAGTTACACCACCTAACGTTCTTTTCTTCATCATAATTCAGCCATATCCTGTATTTTGTCCATGTCTCCTGAAATATTTGATTACTCTTTTCCCTATCATAAGAATTATTCCTCTCTTTTATGTCATTTTCATTTGCTTTTTTCGGTGACTGAACACGTTCTATAAAATGCCACATTTTGCATGTGTTATAAAGAGCAAATTGTGTTTTATTGTGAAATATGAGATGTTACAGTATAGCTGACGACAATTATTTAAAGTAAGAAAATCAATGTCAGTGTCCTTTATATAAGAAAGTAAGACTAAGAAACACCATGTCAAAACATGTGCCTTTGCCCCACCACCTCCAATTAAATGGCATTTCTCTGATAAAGACTTCAGCGGTTGTTCTGCTGGAACAAAGCAGTGGCTGTTGTGAACACTGTTACAAAATATTAGCATCAGAAGATAATATAAGTTTCAGCTTAGAAAAGGTGTTCCCATCAAACGAACCCATCTGACTTAGTACGTTCTATATAACAGCTCCAATTACAGTCACACTAATAGTGAAAGTTTGGTAATTGTTACTAATTAATCAGACCTCACTGTATTGTTGAAATTAATAAGGCGGAACATTTTCAAATCTTAGATGCCCATGCTCAGAGACTTTTAATTCCCAACAAATGTACAGCATTTAGTTTGGATATCTCCATGTGTATTCAATTATTTGTCCATTCTTGTAATGGAAAAAAATATATAATCTATTCTTATCACCATATAAAAAGCAGTTGTATGGAAAGAATGTGTTAATAAAGTAAGCATAATAAATCGATCAAAATCTTATAATTATTTTGATGCAAGTGTAAAATATGAAGTTTCCCATTTGTAACTGTTAGAGCAATTGGCTAGCAAGCAAAAAAAATATCAAACAAACATGCAAATTTTAATTTCTTTGAACAGCTTTTGCAGTGTTCTTTTGTGTGGTATACCTCTTTGTAGTTTATTACTGTGGTCAAGTGAATAGAGTGTGATACATAACATTTTTCATTTAATTCATTATTAGATTAATTATGATTAATTATCAATTTTCCATTGTTAATGATGGGACCATAATTGGCGCTGTTAAGGGAAATGCAGAAAATCAGATGGCTTCTTGTTATAGAAACACACCTTTCTGAGGCAGATATTGACTTCATTTTTTCATGTAAATATTTTATGACTGTGTTGATAATGGTTACTGCTTTGAATATACAGGACATCTATTTAAGTCAAGTCTTTATTAGGGAATGACCTAAAAAAATGCTGACTGTTGATAACCGAAATTTACTAGTTCATTGGACTATTACCATTATGAAAGTAAATAGTTTGACAGGAAATCTACTAGCCTCGGGCAAATCGACTACAACTAATTTTGAGCCCTGCACTAGGGGATATACTGGTTACCAAATAGGATGCACTATGTCACAATGATGTCTGAGGAAATCAACTTGCCAATATAGAGGATGAGCTGGATAAGATCTGCAATGAACTTCTAAACCTGCTTGATCCTTACCTTCTACCTGGTGTTACATATTTTAACATTGATTTCACCATATGCAATTCTTGGAGCATCTTAATAATGACCTTCCAAAGGAATGTGGATCTTTAAGAATCCAAATGAAGTGAATACTTGCCACTTAAAGGAATGAAGAATCAAATTCTAAAAAGTGACACCCTTTACTGAAATTACATGACCTGTATGACTTTTGCTATACAAGTCAAAGTGAATGCGAAAAATTATCATGATGAAGTCTCCTGTCATTTTTTTATGGTACAAGTCATACAGGTCCACATTCCCTTGAAAGGTCATTATGTAGACGATCCGAGAAGTGCATACGGCAAAATCAATTTTAAAGTACGTACACATTTTTGGACGAAATGAACCTAAAGGAGTGATCCAGTACAATTTGGATTTAAATGTCTCGGACTGTGATGTCACAATGAAAGCTACGCATATTGATAAACAAATTAGTACTACCCTATATTTAGACCAATAAGTAGGTCCCTGCTTTTTTTCTTTTCTGACAGCAGAAAAAGAAAAAAAAAAGCAATGACCTACTTGACCAAAACTAAGTGCTCTTATCTTGACCCAAGTTTAGTACCTGTCACCACTGTCAAGAAAAACCAAAGTTTCGTATTCAAGTTTCTTGGTAACAGTTAAGGGCAGAGCATTCAATAATCAGGATTGAATAGACTTTGGTTAAAGAAAAGTAGTATTCAATTTTAAAAGAACAATTTTATATTTCATTAAATATGATTACCCATTTGACTTGTGCTATAAATGATGTAATTACCTCTTATCTTACAGACAGTAATAGCAATTGTACATGATGCTGAAATTTGCCCGAGATTTGTCGACTTCGCCTTAAACAAACTTTTATTGCTAAAGTGTGTACTTCAATCTGCCTGAAGAAGTACACAAAAAACTAAGTAATTAAACGCTTATAACTTTAGTTAGACATCTAAAGTATCTTCGAGATATAGCAATTTGTTCATGATGCAAACGACTTTTAGTCCCTTAAGTCATACAAAATGGCTAAGCAGTGTGGTTTTGAAAATCAAAAGTAAATCAGACAAATGATACACTTGGTGACAGACTGGATTTTGGATCTTTTATTTTAATTTCATCTGATATAAAATTGTTTTGCAAGCACAAGCCTTAAACATTCATAGTCTGGTTCCTTGGCATCTCTACGCCAGTAACTTGAGCAATTTCAACAAAGCAGAGGCCGTCTCATTATAAAGTGGAGAGAGGTCAGGGAACCAGACTAAAACAACCAGTCATTCGGAATGAGTCAGTTGTACAGTACTGGGCTCTGTGGTTCAGCTTTCAGAAAGAAATTAGCCCGGAGAAAGTGTGCATAAAGTAAATGTAACTGATGACTGCATGCCAAGTCCACACAAATATGGGGATATATACATTACGTAATACAGCAGATTGTTTAAAAAATACAATGAAGCCAGCATATATATATATATATATATATATATATATATATATATATATATATATATATATATATATATAAGATTCAACTTATATAATTTATGCAAAAGTAACTTATAATTCCTTCGCTATTTATAGTAAAAATGACCGGTATTTTCTTGAAAAAAAGGTAATCGATATTTATCTATACATAATACATTTGCCAATTAAATAAAGTAGAATTAATTTTCACATGTTGGCTACTGTAAACAAAGTTTTTTAGCTTTTTCTTTTTTGAAGGAGTTTTTTTTTTGTTTAAAGAAAGAAAACAGCATTTGATCAGTTGTTGATCCATTTCATACAGTCATCTAACAAGTGACATCGATCCCGAAACCTTTCAATAATTTCGACGGTATACGCTATCGATCTTCTTCTTTTCATCATCATCATCATCATCATCATCATCATCATCATCATCATCATCATCATCATCATCATCATCATCAACAACAACAACAACAACAACAACAACAACAACAACAACAGTAACAATTAGTTCAGAATAATATGTTGTATGATGGTTGAACCAGAGCCACACATTTTTTTATATACAAAAATGTATTCATACATATTGTTTCTCTCTGTGTCAAGAACCATTCCGCATTGGCCTATCTTATCGCAGCTGATTATAGTTTTGATACGTGTTCTTTTTCAGAATGACAATAATAATATTGTTTATTGTATACAAATTTACCATTTTATATCAAACGAATAGCGACTGTTTCTTTAAAGCCATTTTAATCTTACCAATGTGCTTTCTTCAGATACATATTGGATGACAAAACATTCCAAATACCATGATGCAAACAATGGCTTTTGTACCAAAACATCCAAGGCAAAAGCTGTCTTTATTTATTTATTTATTTATTTCCTTACCTATTTTCTCTATTTATTTTCTTTTACGTACGGCCCTCGAATAATTAGAGACACTAAAAAATACTTATCTCTCGCGGGGTGATAGTTGCAAGTGACTTACCATTACAAATACCAAGTTTCACTATTCACAGATGACACGACAACATGGAATTATTCTCTATGGCACTTCATCACTTTGAGTATGACAACACCGCCAACATGAAAGAGAGTTTGTTGATACTGTCACAAAGATGCATGTTCCGTATATTGGCCAGTATAAGAAATGAAAGTAGGAAAAATTAAGTTCGTCGATAGGTAGGTAGGTGGGTCGGTTGATCAGAATATAGGCAGATAGGCTAGCATGACTATTTTCATACTTTAATGTAACATGTCAAACAACCGTAGTCTCTCTCTCTCTCTCTCTCTCTCTCTCTCTCTCTCTCTCTCTCTCTCTCTCTCTCTCTCTCTCTCTCTCTCTCTCTCTCTCTCTCTCTCTCTGGATGGGAGTGAATTTTATATTATGTAGAATGTGTCGTAACATTAGTAAGTAAGCAATCCCCAAATGCTCTGAATATTTTGGAATGTTTTTATTGGAACAACAACTAATACAAATACAACTTGAATTCAAATATACGAGTGTAACAATGCATCATATCAGGACGAGTGAATCGAAACAACAACAGACTACTGTATGCACATACCGTGACAATCAAATGTATGTCTAACCTCAATATTATCAAACAATTGCTTTGTTTTTGATGCATTTCATCATGAAATGTATACTCTCTTGACATAATTTTTTAAGATTTAAACTTTTCATTCGAAACACTGTTATGGTATTCGGTATTGAGGATTTTGATTGGTCACCGACAGCAGTGACATGTATAAAAAAAAATAGGACTGTGAAGTTATTTTTTATTTTTATTTTTTTTTGTAAAAATAATGATCGAATATTGAAATGTTTAATGAAATTAAAGAATATTGAAATGTAATTAAATTATTGCACGTTGAAATTTAATTTATATGATTAATATTCGACTTGAAACAAATTATAGAACAGTAAAAACATTAATCAAGTGATGAAATATTTAAAATTATGAAATCAAATTATATAATATTAAAATTTAAATTAATAGTTACACGATACTAGAGCTATTTAGAAGTGACATCATTTAAAATGATTGTTCATTTTTATTTAATTTTAAACGTAATATACCGGGAAAGCATAGTGAGTGTGCGAACCCTATCAAACCGCACTGAAGTAATATTCCGTTCCTGTTCATTTGACAGCAAACCTCATCACTAAAATAGGACGCGCCATGCAGCTGAATTATGGGTAACAATTTATTGAGCTGAACCACAGAGCCCAATACCACTTCCTCAGCGTCCGCCATTTTGTAGGCCATCGAAGGGTGGAGGGTAGCTGTAATTTCGATAATACGATAATTTCGAGCTTGTCTTTGGAATAATACAAAAATCATGTCAAAACGTGAAGAGCTAGTAACATGGGCAAAGCTTGCCGAGCAGGCAGAACGTTTTGATGATATGGCTGCAGCCATGAAAGAAGTTACTGAACTGTCGGCCAAGGATGAAAAGAATAAGGAACTATCGACTGAGGAGAGAAATCTACTATCAGTAGCATACAAAAATGTAGTTGGTGCAAGGCGATCATCTTGGAGAATGATTTCAATGATAGAATCCAAGACTGAAAAGAACGAGTTAAAAGCTATTCAAGCTAAGAAATTCAGAGCCAATATAGAGGCTGAGCTGGACAAGATCTGCAATGAAGTTTTAAACCTGCTTGATCATTACCTCCTCCCTGGTGTTACCAATGATGAGAGTAAGGTTTTCTACTTGAAGATGAAGGGCGATTACTACAGGTATAGATCTGAATATTCTTCGGAGGTGGTGAAGAAAGATGTGACCGAAAAAGCACAAGCGGCATATACAGATGCGTTTGATCTGGCCAAAGCCAAGATGGCTCCCACCCATCCAAATCGTTTGGGATTAGCACTGAATTTCTCCGTGTTCTATTATGAAATTCTCAATGCACCAGATAGGGCCTGTCATTTGGCTAAGGAGGCTTTTGATGATGCAATTGCAGAATTGGACAATTTAGATCAAGATTCCTACAAAGACAGTACACTGATAATGCAGTTGCTTCGCGATAACCTCACCCTCTGGACCTCCGATGCACAACAGGAGCAGGAGCAGGAAAGCCAAGACAACTGAGCTACTTTTAGATCTTATTAGTGATATGAAGTGAACAAATTGTTCAAAATCTTGACACATTTGTGTCTTTTTAGTGCATCAAATATTATATTTCTTGCTACAAAATTCCTCAGTTCTGTGTATGAAATTAAAAATGTATACAACGTGCATGCAGTACAGTGATCTTATGCGCCATTTCACGATCAAATTTGTGTTGTGAGTTCGTATCATTACATGTGCATATACCAAGAGTAGATCACAATGTTTCCTGTATCATGAGATTATTGTGCTCAAAGACATGTAATGAAATAATTTTTAGGTTGCAAAATTAGCCATACATAATTGCTGTTAATTTGCTCTTTTGCTGGAGAACTTTAGCAAGAACTTGTTTTCTGAAGAATGTACTGTAAAAGTTTCCTTTAGTTTTGTGAGGATAGTTCAACTGTTTAGTATTCTTGTGCGTGGTATTTTATTTCTAGATTACAGGCTTTTCCATATTGGTACAATATTGCATGAATATTCCACTCATTTTAAGTAAAGCAAAGTATTTTTTATGTTCAATACATTTAAACAATAAATGAAGACTTGCAATGTACACAAGTGTTCAAAAGTACTCATTTGATTTAATGAATCAGTAATTAACTCTTTAATTTATGTAATTAATTTATAGACCTTGTTGCAGATAGTTACTCACAAGGTGTGGAAATTTGTTTATGTATGTCCTAAACCTGGCAAGTTTAGTAGAATTCATTAGTTGATGAACTCGCATTACACCATTATTACCTTAGCAGGGGAATGATTCAGTTGCTTTTAGTTCAACTAATTCAGTTCTTTTTGTCTGATAATAGAAAGCAAGATGTGGACATCGTTAATAATTGATGTCAGATGTATGAACACTGATTTTATGTTTTGACAAATTCAGGCGTAAATACACCATCCAACATCTGTTTAATGCTGCCATTACCTGTTGTGGCCAATTTTTCAAGACTAATTTTACCATTTTCAAAACTGAAATTGTGATAATTTTTGCTCATTTTTTTAAACCACACATGCACTTATGTGTCCATGGAGAAAGTATATTATGAAGTATTTTCAATATTCAACTTAAACTCTAACCCAGGTCTGTGGGTAATGGCACCAATTACCTTTCATGCACTCCAAATTGAACTTGAACCTGTTGGATGGTCTTATTTTCCACCTATATAGATTTTGGTGGATATAATGGTCATTTTATTGCAACATTTTGTGAGGCATTTTTTTTTTTTTTTTCAAGTTGTGAAAACTGCATTATTAAGAGAAAATTGCACTTTAATTTAGTATTCATAGATGTTACATGTTAGTCAATTTCACTGGATATGTTACCAGCATATCAGTTAATTTGGGGGATATGGGTTGCTTAGTTGGTACTTGGTAGGGCATTAGATCCTTAATGCATGGGTTAGATGCATGCAAGTCTGTGTTCAATGCCTCAGTGTGTCCCAGGAAATAGAACTTGTTCCCCACTCTAGACTGCATGACATAGTCCAATAAAATACTGAAAAGGCTTTACAAACAAACCAAGTTTGTCTTCATTTCATGTTGGCATAAATTGAAATTATAGTTGCTAAAATAATAGTAAATACTGTAGAATGTGAACATGATTTCAATGAGGACTATTAGGTATTCAGACAAGAGAAACAGACTTCCCAAATCTGAAAAGAATACAGGAAATTTAACAAGTTTATTTCCCCAGCTTTGGCTGGTGACAGTATAACTGAAAATCATTTAGAAGGTTTTTGATAATTGTAGGTGTGTAATTTAGTATGTTCAGCAGTGACAAACACATTGCGTTTTTTAATGTTTCAAATCCAAAGGAGACTAATTGAGGTGAGGCACTTGCCTTTACATATCACTTGCATCTCATATTGGTCAGTAAAGATTGGACACTGGCTTGACAATGTGGGTTCACATGAAAGATTGCCAATGGTTTCTGAAGGGTGGTGGTTCTTCCTGCACCTAATACACGAGCTCCCATCTGTGACCTTCAAGTGCTAGAATGGCTTTAGGCCCAAAAATAACCATCCCCACCAATAAATACACCATCTCTTTTACAAAAGAATTGTAAAAGTATAGGATAATCTAACATCAACCTAGCAACAATTCCGTCAGTGTTGAAGTGTTCCACTTCCTGGGCAAGAATCCAGAGTAATGAAACTTCACCAAAGATGATAAATATTCTTAAGAATTTACTACAAAAGATTGCTCATCAATGAGTAATTGTAGGCATATGTGCTCATTTTTTTTAAGTCTTCACAATTAAGTTTTAAAGCCATTGCAGTGACTGTAAAAAGTGCACTGGCCCAAACTAAATTTTTCAGTAGCCTATAGAAAATTCAAAATTGTAATCTTGGCATAGTATTTTCTCATATTGACCCTAGTTTTAATCAAATTTTTGTTAAAAATGAAAAAGCATTGTATTTGTCTTATACCCGCATAAAATAATGTGTGATGGAATTATGTTTTTCTGTTGTCCCCATTTCATAATGTATTCATCACTTAATCAGTCATCAGACTGCAAAATCTATGTCTCAAACTTCTTACTATCCTTTGACAGTATTATCTGTGGCTGTTGGCTTGACAGTTATTCAGTTTGAATGAACTTAGAGGACTTATGCTTTTGTAACTATCATCTGGTTCTTCAGAGGTTAAAACTCTGATTGCATTTTGCTATAATATATGCAGTACTACTGTTGATAACCACGTTTTCATATTCTGCATGCTGTAACTTGAATAAACACATCAGTAGCATTTTGTATGCATTTCACAAGCCAGGTTATTATATTAATGTTGAATATGTCTATTCCTTTTATAAGTAGAGGGCATTCATTCATTGTTGATTTGTTTAACCTTGTTTTTATATTTAGCCATTTTTTCAACCTTTGGGTTAAAAGGAACTCAATCGTGTTGTTCATTGAAGCTTGCTTATATTGTGAGTCATGTAGCATGAAAAGGACCTTTTTCCAAATCTGGCCCTCCTTGAAATATGTAAAATTCTGTTTCAACTCAATTTCCAATACAGGCGATATTGACAAGTCTTAGCAGTAAATATTATCAGATCAGTATCGAAAATTCAAAATGGAAGATGAAGCTCTTTAATGTAAACAATTTACTTGTATAAATTGCACATTTAAAAATATTTTGAATGCTATTTTTGTGAATGAAAATGTACACAAAAATTGTCATTATTTTTGCCACTCTATACCAGACAACTGTGAATCATTTAAATTAAGTTAACAATATCTATACTATATTTTCTGTTAGGATGTGTTGCCTCTGCCATAAAATGATAAAATAGCAAACTGAATGGCAGAATAATAATAATATTCGGGTCACATACTTTGGCACTTCAGATACAGTGAAAAGACAATAAATTTTGAACTTTTTGTTTGCATCTGCATGTTTTTCTTTACATTTGATGAGATATTTACTGGTCTAGTGCACATGTGAACTTGGCAAGTTTGTCAGCCAGAGTAAAATGAACATGATTTGACTCTAGTCCAACTGCACAGACCAATTGGTGTTGGTGCAGTTAAGAGTAATCTTTAGAAGAACAAAGACCCTAATCTATCAACGCATTATGCAATGGCAGATTAGGATCCATGTTATTTAAAGTTACTGATTTTTCTGGGGTTATTTTTATCACAAATTTTGACAATGCCAAAACCTGTCCATGATTCTTAGTTTTAATAAAAGCATATTCAGCATTGTAAATTATAAAAGACGTTTGTGTATTTTACTAAATTGACTTTGGGAGAGAAATTTATATAAATGTGTGTGGCAAGCGATCTAAAGTGATATATTAACATAGACTTTAATTTTTGAAATGTTTAAAAATTTTCCATTTCGACTCTTGTCAAAATACCCAAATGCTTGGACCACAGGCTTATTTTGAAAAGGATTGAAAGAAAAAATAGGAATAAATTTCTAACTTGTCCTGATACATTTTCTTGTCTTTAAAACCTTGGACAACTAAATTGTCTTATATGTAGCTGTGACCTGTAAGATAATTAGGTCTGTTTTGGGTGAAGCCAGCACAACTGTCTCACTTCTGTTACCTGTAACACATTGACAAGACCTGGGTATCATATTGCTTAGATGGTGTTGGCATAGACATCATTTGTTTGTCTTGCACTGTTGCATGTACATTTATGAAACTTCATTATGGCAGATAATTTCCATCACAGTCAAAATGAGGTCACAGTGACCTGTCCTTATACTTGACTCCAATGGGTATTTGGAATGTGCTTCCGCTGAGCAAGTTGGACAGTATTTTGCAGAAATCTTTTATTTCAATGTTGGTATTTTATCTTGTAGTTTATTTAGCATATAACCATTGTGAAAGTTTGTATTCTCTATCTGTTCATTTTTCTGACCTTACTTGCCTGTTGTATCTTTTACAATTCTGCAGTAAATGCAGCTTTATTTAAATGTATGTAACTAGTCTGTTACCTTTTCCTTCAAAAATTTGTTTTATGAAATAATAGTGCGGTAATTAATGAGACACTTGCTATCAAATGCTGTTTATGTAGCCTTATAAAAATGCTGTTCTCGTATAGCTGCATGGAATTTTGATTGTTTTCTTCAAATTTGTTATTAGTGCTTTCATATGCCACTTGCATGTGGCTTGAAATGATTTTCAGTCAATAAAAGCAAGGTTCTGTTTTATCTGATTGGAAATTGTAACTGTGAGACAGAAGTATGAATGCATCACACATCCGTGTATCCATGTCTGTCACTTTGATCTTGTTTTATTTCAAATTGTATACAGATATATTTCCACATTGCATCACTTCCGTCATTGAAAAGTCTGATATTTTTCTAATATGTCATATGACTGGGACAGGTCTAATGATATGTTCATGGCACTTGAAATGCCCACACTGCATGTAATTTGGCAAGAAAAAATTTGACTAGATTGACAGACAAAGACTCCAATTAACATGTACATGCCCTATGACATTTGTATTGGGTTCAAAGATATATTGTAATGAAATGGCTGGTCCATTTCAAACCTCTCACTTGGCATTAAGCAGTGTTTCCACTTGTAGGCCTGGTGTAGGAGTAATGGATGGGACAGGATGCTAAAAGTCTGTGGCATGATGTTCCAGTGCTGGTCTTCACTATAAACTGCTACACTGCAAACATCATAGCAGTATCACTGGAAAATTATTAAAGCTGTGTTAAAATGCAAATCTCTCACACACATTCCATTTCTAGTGATGGGTTTAATCATTATACTTCTCTAACAGTTTCAGGCATAGTTATGATACTATCATGCAATATAATTTGTTTTATTTGGTATAGGAATCTAACTTTTGCTGACGGAACAGCTTAATCTTGTCTTTCTGTTCTTCCATCCAACACAGAACCTTGTTAACATAAACAATTTCTGCAGCATTTGATTGAATGTCTTGAACATGCACATGTTGACAAATGACATACAATTTTTGGCTTGGATAAATTCCTCATTTGTATAAAACAATGTCTATTAATATTTACTTAATATAGTTTGTATTTCATATAAGGGATCATCCCTAAAGGATGACCGCAAAGATGGGGGAATGGTAGGTTCAGCTGCAGACAAGGAAGAGGGGGGGTGTAAAGGACCTTGCAGACATCTGCATGCTATTATTTTTTGTTGTGATATTCTATGTTGACCAGCTGTTTTGGGCCTACTGTGTGTATTCCAGTGTTTTGCAGACATCATTTATGGGCCATCCCTAAGCAAAATTATTAATTTCATTTTGTATGATTCGTGCCACAGAATATATATGAATGGGTTGGCATTAATACAGATGTCTGGCTCCCAGTTCCTTTGGTTGATTACATGACCCACATGTCAGTCTTGCTAGGTGGGGGAGTGAAAACACATGCGGACAAGGAAAGAGTCTTAATAGGAAACTGGTATTATCTACAGATGTCCTTTATGGACAACCTCTAATATTCTCTTTTATAACTAACCCTCTGTTGGGCTTTTTTGCCCTGACAAGGTAAAGCTATGTGGGGTGGCATTACTCCTATTATAATCCTAATAGTAAATGCTTTGCTCTGAGTGGTCATCTAATTTGGTTTTGACAGCTTATGTGGAGTCATTTCAGTAAGGAAAAAAGCTTATCAAGGTTTTTGCTAAATAGTTTTAACATTTTTTAACATTTTTTCTTAAAACATCGTGATTTCACAATCTATATGAACCAGATGTCCTGGCCCTATTCTCAATACTTTGAGAGTTATCGCCCTTTCTGACATGCAGCTGAATGCGGTGGATGGCAAACTCGCAGCTTTTCATTGGATTACCATGAAAATTAATGGCAGCTGTCTGCATACATTTGAGGTGTTATCCGAGGGATTGACCTTGAAATTATGAATTGTATGCCCTATCTCAGTTATTTACAAAACGAGGACTAACCAAGAAATTGTGACTGCATTATTTTTTTTTTTTCCACTTTCTCATTCAGTTCTATGGTTAATCCAGTCTTAGAATAGCTGATGTGGTCCAGATAGATTGTGATTATTTTGAAGAGAAATGTCCACTGAACAAAATGTGACTTCTCGGCAAATTACTATGCTGACATCTGAGGCATTTTTATTTTTTGTCTTGAAAATATAACACAAACTGTCAGAAAGTATATTTGTATCATGAATATTTAGGACAAGGCAGATGAGCATGATCTCTGTGTCCTAATGTGGTGAACTTGCAGCTGATTGGCTGAGCTTGTCAGCACTATGAAGGCTCCAGTTTTGATCAAACTAGGAAGATCTTACATCAGGATTTTACTTAAGCTCTTTAATGAGCTAAATGTAGAAATTAATTGGATGATCTTGCATCTCATTGGCTAAGCTTTTTGCCATTCTGGAAGTAATATTTGTGATCCAGTTTTGAACATACTCAAGATCAGCAATCTTTATGCATATTAATGAGGTCTGAATGACTTAAAACATAATTAAGATTTCGCACAAGTTCATTAGTGGGATTCGCACATACAGTATTAATGAGGTGGTCTTGAACATGAATGTTAGTGTTTTTCCACACTCCACACTTCTATAATAGTATTTAAATGGCTGAGCTTGTCAACGCTTTAGGAACTCTACTACTTATAATATTTTGATAAAACTAGGTAAATGGGCATGTCATTTTGTGGGTTTAACATTTTTCAGTGCATGATAGGCTTTACTTATGATCAATATATTTGGAGGAGGAATAACTCTGGGAAGAATTATCAAACCTATAGGAAGCTAAATGGGAAGAATTACCTAACCTATAGGAAGCTATTGGCAAACTTTCTTAAATACCATTGTTGGTTGAGTTAAAACTCAAACATACACTGAAGTGTTTGCATGAGTGCCCTAGATCACTCTGCCATCCAGGGTTCTGGCATATGCTGTAAGTTTTTTGTTTTATTCTGAGCAAGATTTATGCATATTAATGAAGTTAGGTAGAATATGATTAGCTGAGGTTTCTATTTGAAAGAATTTCTGACTTTTAATCAGACTTGATAAATAGGTTGATATAGTCTTCATGTTGGATGTTTGTTTTTTTATGAGCATGACCTGTGCATAGATCAGATCATCTTGCATCAGATTAGCTGCAGTTATTTATCACTTTAGAGACTAGTACTGATAGGATTTTGATCAGATTTTATAAATAAGACAATAATATCAAAGTCTTGTGGGATTTGGAGTGAAATTTATGCATATTGATAATGTGACCTTCCGTCTGATTGGCTGGGCATGCTATCCTTTTAAATAGCTGTGTATTAAGATGAAGGCTGAGTACGACCAAGATGAGTGCACATTAATGAGGTAATATTGTCACGATTGACTAAGCCTTTTAACACTCTTATAGACCAGGGGGCCCCGAGTGGTCTAAAGCGCTGTCCGTTACGGATCACTGCCATCTCACCTCTGTCTGCGTGTGTTCGAGTCTAGGATTCGGCGAATGTGGATATGTGAGAAAGCTTGCTAGTAGCTTCTCGTGGGTCGGTGGTTCTTTCCGGTGATTTCCCTGTTTCTTCTTCCACCATTAATACTGGCCGCCATGAATAGCCTATCATGTGCTGAAAAATGGCGTTAAGCCCAACAACAACAACACTCTATAGACCAAATTCCAGCTGGATCTTGTTCCACCATGGTATTTTGGCAAGTTAAAATATTAAAACATTTCCTTTCGTTATTTAAATTGTATGATAGGCATTTATTCGATGATAAAAATATGTCAGAACTAATTTTGAGCATTGTGTGCAGATATTTTGAAATGGTTGTGTATGCCGTCTTGATGAAAATAAGATGACCTTTGTAATCTATTGAAAACAAATACTTGCCATTAGCTCAGTTATTAGCTTTATTGGTCATAGACTAGAATAGAAGAGTGTATATATAGTATGGTCTGTTTTCCATCTGTTTGCGGGGCCCCGAGTGGTCTAAAGCGCTGTCCGTTACGGATCACTGCCATCTCACCGCTGTCTGCGTGTGTTCGAGTCTAAGGTTCGGCGAATGTGGATATGTGAGAAAGCTTGCCAGTAGCTTCTCGTGGGTCGGTGGTTCTTTCCGGTGATTGCACGGTTTCTTCCTCCACCATTAATACTGGCCGCCATGTATAGCCTATCGTGTACTGAAAAATGGCGTTAAGCACCACCACCATCTGTTTGCCGTGAAACTTCACCAACATTCGTCACGTGATATAGTTGGTCTTAGCTGAAAGTGATATTGCTCCCACATGTATGGCTGCCAGTGGTATCTTGAAAATCGGCTCCCTACAACTGAATGGATGTTCGTATCATGGTAGGGTTTCATTCAAAGACCTGAGACATATTATGGCTTCTAGTTTGGTCTAAATGAAAATGGTGGATATCTAGAAGCTATTTGGAAAAGCATGTTTTCACTACTCCTGAATGGATGGTTGTATCAGAATGGCCTTTCCACCAAATTCTTATGTCTACTTGGTCGAAAATGAGAATGGTACCGATCTGTTGCACATTTATCGCCATCTTGAAATTCTCGTTATCGATACTACTTCTGAAAGAATGGCCGTATGAATGATATTTTCACCAGGAGACATGTTATGATGACTACTTGGTCTTAAGTGAAGAAAGGGCCCATTTGATGTCCAGTATGTCTGACTTGGCAGTCGTTTTGAAAACCGTTATTGCTTTTCCTATATTAATTGGTTTTCACTATAAAAAATGGCGTCAACCGACAGTCCAAGATGGCAGCCATCTTATAAATCTTGCTGCAACCCCACCAGAACAGTATTTTAAAGAAAGTTTCCCCGGGTTTCCTCATTAGTTATACTGGCTATTTAAAAAAGACTATATTTTAGGTATTGTTTAAAGAACCTTTAATTCTCTTTATTTTGGCGTATGATTGATGGGTTTATTATGGGTTATAGAAAATACAGATTGACCTTACTCCAGATGTGCATCTTTTAAAAAAGTGTTAGCTCCACTCGCTCATTTTCACTTTATGAATACCAAGAGGTAAATTATATTAAATAAAAAGAGCCGATAACTTTTTAATTCATTCATTGCACTTTTAGAAGCTGGCTTTGTCTAGTTTGCTAAAATTCATTTTCCCTATTTTAATAGCAGCCAAGAATAGTATACTTTAGACAAATTCAGGTTGATTTTTGGAGCACAAGGGAGAAGCTATTTTAGTTAGCAGTGTGCTGAGCTCATTCACAATTTCCAAAAGTACAGTATCCAAAGAAATGTTAGCAATATTACATGAAAAGAGCATAGAGGTAAGTCAACATTATCTCCACTGTGCATGTTTTAAATGCAAACATCTTCACCTTACAAACATCACTCTCAAAAGTACATAATTACTGGTGGGCGCCACTATTGATATATGATTTTCATTAAAAGACTAAATGAATAAAGTGCAGATCTGAAATCTAATAGCAATCGTCCTGAAAATCTTGTTAACACAACTTTTATTGAATTGATAGTTGTATCAATTTCAGGTTTTAACTTGAAGACTTCTTATGGTGTCTACTTTGTGCTGTATGAAAATGGTACTGATCTGGGGTTTAATATGGCTGCTACGCTGGTATGTATTAGAATTAGAAAGTTACGACGAAAAAGAAGTTACTTAATTCAAAGACTGAATTTAGTGGTTGTTTTTTAAAGCTTTGGTATGGTCTGTACATTTTATATTTGCTTTCTTAATGCTTGTGCACTTGGCAGAAAAATTATTTAGATTTAAAATGATATCAAATATGAGATAACTGATTGAAAGATGAAGAAATACATACAAAAGGACAATTGTAGTGTATATGAAATTTACGACGGAAAAACAACTTGGGTTATTTCACAGACAGAATTTTATGCTTGTGTAAATACTTTGGAATGAACTTTGAAATTTGCTTTATTAAAGCTTGTGCACTCGGCAGATAGTTTATTTAGCTTTCATAGGATACCTGTATACGACTTAATTGAATAGAAGTTGATGAAATGCATTCATCTGGGACTATTTTAGGACAGTTGTATGCTCATGTTTAAACCTTGAATACGATCATTAAAATTACAATTTACTATCTTAAAGCTGGTGCACTCTGCAGATAATGTCACAACTTTAAAAAGATACCAAATAAGGTTTCAATGCAAGATGAAGAAAAACATTAATAAAATATGGGTAACGGAGATATTGCCAACAGTTTGACTATATGTCATACCCACCCCTGGGACTCGTTATTCTCGTAGTATTGTTCTAATCTCACAATACTTACGCGAAAAGATGCATATGCTAATGCCATTTTAATTTTAATGTTATCAATATATTCAAGAGATATCTCTGAAAATTAAACTGAAATTCGAAACGCAATATTGAACCGCTAGTGCTGTCGCTGAATCACGTAATGGTATTGAGTTCTAATAACGAAAGACTTCGTGTGAGTTGCCATTATCTGTGTATGGCAGCAACTAAATAAGCGTCACCCAATTACGTCAATTATTTTATTTTTAAAGTGTGTGTGTGTGTGTGTGTGTATGCATAAATATATAAAGAAAGGACATCCTCTGCTCCCCTGTCCCGAATTTAGTGTTTACTGCTCGAAATTGGTGTCGCACGGATATTAGTGTGAAGGCCATTGTAGCAATTTTTTAAAAATCTTATTGATCATCCTGATGGTCATATCCACATGTAGCACAGGAAAAATAAGGCTAATGACAAGCTGAAAAAGTACCATTAGTTCACCTGGCGGGAAAGCTTTTTATCAGTGAAATATGTTTGCATTCTTGACTACCTCTGGCACTCTCAGTATCATTAGATTCTGTATTGCTATCAAATGTTTTATTCTTAGTTATTGCTATAATCAATAGGCTTGTGCTCATTATCCAAAGAAATGTTAGCAACATTACATCCAGAACTGGATGTGCCACAAATTTCACTCTGTATCCAATCGATGTTAGAGGAGAAGAGCATCTTTTTTTTTTTCATTTAAAAAGGAAAACGATAAATATATTGTTTAGAGTACATCATGTATTCTGGAAAGACGTTTTCATCAAATGCATATTTGTCTTTTGTCATTCACCTGCCCATCTCTTTGTACACGCGACTTTTTTGACAAATTTGTTATCACTACTCCATCTGAATAGATGGGAGTTGGTCCAACATAAAAATGGTACCGATTATATGTCCAGTACATGGCAATCAGATTGAAAATCTCGCTTCTTTAGGAGGGATGTTAATATCAACATTGTGTTCATTGAAAGACTTCGTTGTTGGCTAGTTGGTCCTAAATCGAAATGGTGCCGATCTGACATCCAATATGGCTGCCGTCTTGAAAATCATTATTGCTATTGCTTTTAGATGGAAAGACATATATTGATATATTGTTATTAACAGACTTCTTGTGTGATCTAGTTGATGTCGATCAAGCATACAATATAAATGTTACTACACCCCTTGAATGAATTATCGTTAGCACGAGGTTTTCAAGTCCTAAATGAAAATGGTGTCAATCGTAATCCAATATGGCTGCTAGAATTACTATCTAAACATCTTACGAGTGTTCCCTTTGAATTGATGAGCATACTGCCATTTGGCTTTTCACTTCAAGACTTTCTGATGATGTTTTCTTTGTCCTAAATGAAGATAGTTCCAAGAAAACATCCAGTACGTGTATCATCACATCAGCCAATTTGAAACAAAAAGTTTGTCATCACTGTTGAATCTTTAAGAGATGGCTTGAACACTCATTCAAGGACAGACAAACAGAAGAATTGATCTTAATTTCCGGAACTTTGTTTTCGCCTAGTATAGGTTAGTCTCTTCGAGGGGCTCGTTGTCATGGGGGTTTACTCTAAAGAGCTTTTTATGATTTCTTTTGTTTCTAAATGAAAACTGCCAATCTGCCATCATGTAGCTCTCCCAGAGCGAATGCTCGTATCGATTTTGTGTTTGAGATTTATTTTTTTTAACAAAAATCGTATCAGGTCTCGTTGTTCTAAAATTACAGTGTTGACCCTCGAACATCCAGCGGGTTTATATTGTCTAGTTGGATGTAAAAAAAAAAATGGCGCAAATGAGCACACCAATTTCACGGCCACCGTGGCCTCTTTAAAATATTGTTACCACCATTTCTACAGAACATATAGTTTGTACGAAAACACATCTGTTGCTATGTAATTGGATTTCAGTGAATGATTTGCATAGTTGGGTCTAACGAAAAATGGGCTGTATTGGCCATTTTGAAAATCTTTGTTATCACTACTCCTTTTTTAAAGGGACAGTCATATAGAGACATGGGAATTCACTTCTGAATAAAAAAAAGAATGGTATTAAAAATTACAATAACTTTAAATTTCTGATTTCTAATGATCAAACCTATATTTATCAGTATAGATGAAACCTGGATGTCAGCTTCTGTATAGAGAAAATGATATGAGCCGCGGCATTTTCTGGACCTGCATGTGTTTGAAACGTGTGCTTTCAATTCCGCACCAAAGAGTCGGGTGCTAATTTCAGTAATGATTGTTCCAACTAAAGACTGTTAAAGAACTGAAATTCCATCAAATAAAACTATATTTCTTTCAGTAGCAACTATGATAAGCTCTCGAAAGATTTTTTTCCTAAAAAAAATAACTTAAATTATCAACAACTCCTGGCCAGCTAAACCCATATATACTTTATTTTATATTAACCCATTTCCATACTGTTTCCCATTTCTCCATTAGTACCGTGTGTCCTATAGAATTTTCCTGTGCACAGTTCGTCGGTATTAACCTCCCACTGCCTGCCTAGGGTCACTAAACGCGTCAGCCATTAAAGTATAGTGACCACTGAGTTGTTAAATTGTTTATTTCGCAAGCACTGTTCGTGATGAAATTATCAAACACGATGATTGCATATATCTTTATTAGTACCACGAAGGAAGTGGCTCTGAGTGGCCGAGTAGTCTAAAATGCTGACCGTTACGGATCATTGCCATCTCACTTCAGTCTGCGTAAGTTTAAGTCCAGATTCGGCTAACGTGGGTATGTGAGAAAGCCCGCCAGTAGCTTCTCGTGGGTCGGTGGTTCTAACCTGGGTTTTCCAGGGTTCTTCCTGCACCATAAATACTGGCCGCCATGTATAGCCTATCTTGTGCTGTAAAATGGCGTCAAATCCTACAATAACAACCACGAAGGAAAAAGTCCTATATTTCAGATTTTGCCGTCTGAGTTTTGGTGTTTAGCCCCTTGAAATTATATTGATATATCTAAAGTTAACTCAGCGAGGGGCTGCGTCATGGTTTGTACTACACCCTTATCACAAATGTAGATCAGTGTCAACTATATTTCACGCATAACTGAATTTCGTATAAAAAAATTGTTAGATGTTTGTTTGTTGGGCGTTTTGGGAGCTCTGCTCATGATAAGTTTGTCACGCTACAATATATGACAGTAGGAAGGCCTTTGTGGCCTACATTTCGCTGGCTTGGTTCAGGTTTTTACATTTTGTTCGTGACCATCTATTTTCTTTTGTAAGATATATATATATATATATATATATATATATATATATATATATATATATATATATATATATATATATATATATATATATATATATATATATACATATATACATACATACACACACACACATACATACATACATACATACATACATACATACATACATACATACATACATACATACATACATACATACTCCCAGTGCTAATGATTGTCTCTTTGGTGAAGGGGAAATGGGTTGTGAGTTTCTTTCGAGACGGGATATTTGTTGTGGGGGAGGGGGCTCTTGTTTATTTGTTGGATTTTTGTAATATTTTGTCTAGATAATGAATATAATGTATATAATTTTGGTGGTCTACAAATTAAACCAGAACTTATTTCAAGCTTTTTGAGAAAAACCAAAAAAGACCAACAAACACACACATTCCGTTCGTTGCTTGCATCATTATGTTCTACTTCATTAAACATATGAACACAATTATTTGGATAATTTTTAACATTGTTTTTAATTTATCATTTAGTTGCTATACATAAAAAATTAGCATTTTGACATAGATTAATTGTTTCAATAGTTCTCATGTCATGTGATCATTTTCAGAAATTCAAATATGAATTGATTTTTCTTTTTCAAACTTTTTTGGATATACATGATGAAAACATTGAATGATGCCATTTAATTATTTTTTGGTGGTGGTGTGGGTGGGTGAGTTATATCATATTATCATGTTCAAAGTCAAAGACCAAGACAAAGAACTTTGTACGGAACTTATTGGTATCACGTCAACATGCTAAAAAATATTTTGTTAGCAAGGTTGGTACGTTGGCCATGTTAACGAATATCAGATATATTTCAATTCTCGACTAGAAACAAAGCATAAAAAACATGAGAAACTGTTGAATTCTTGGAAATTCTTCCACTCAATAGAGCATCAGTCCTTTGGAGGGATTGTTGTGTTATCTTGCCTTCGCTTAGCTCGATTTTACAGATCGTACAGGTAGTCATTGTGAAAATGTTGCTTTGCAATCGTATATTTTATTTTATTTCTTTTGGTAATTTACACTAACTATTTGTAAGATAGTGTCCTGAGAGAGAGAGAGAGAGAGAGAGAGAGAGAGAGAGAGAGAGAGAGAGAGAGAGAGAGAGAGAGAGAGAGAGAGAGAGAGAGAGAGAGAGAGAGAGAGAGAGAGAGAGAGAGACACATAATATATATATATATATATATATATATATATATATATATATATATATATATATATATATATATATATATATATATATATATATATAATCGTGTCATTTTGTCACTAATTATTAGTTTCCGTTATTTCATTCGCTCTCTCTCGGAACTTGATACTTTAGGACACGAGTTCTAAGTATCGTGTCCAGTCTGTGACGCTAATTGTTGTTCGTCTACACAAATTTATTGTCATCAAGGCATGAAATGCCGTAGGTGACCTGGTCAATATAACTAAAACAGGAAATTTGATCACCAAACACGATTTACCATGTATCGTCTTTAGACAAAGCTAATGTTAGTTGATTCAGTTCCATTAATTTCTCTCTCCATTATATATATATATATATATATATATATATATATATATATATATATATATATATATATATATATATATATATATATATATATAAATTGAATACAAACAATACTATCATACCTGTTAGAGAAATTCGTACTCTACGGAGTTTCGAACCCAGGTCCGCGAGTAAATGGCACCCATCGCCTTGCCTGCACGCACCAACCCATATACCGTCACGACTAAGCACACATCACCAAAAAATGATGGCACTGAATCGCTGTTATATAAGCTCGTGCGTAGCCGACACACTCGTAATTGATTCTCGCACACACACACACATACATATATATATATATATATATATATATATATATATATATATATATATATATATATAAAGATAACAAGTCCTATGGCGAATATCAATCCTTTCAAGCGCTCTGGATCCTGCAAGGGAAAACGTGTGTCAGAGATTGGTTGAGATAGATGCCATAAACTGACGACAAACAGTGCAAAACTAGTATCTAACTTATATATATATATATATATATATATATATATATATATATATATATATATATATATATATATATATATATATATATATATATAGTTATATATATATATTTTTATATATATATATATATATATATATATATATATATATATATATATATATATATATATATTAAAAGAATATCAATACATCCTCTGTTCAGTTTGTCTACTCGTTCAATTTATATAAATAGGGGGAATACTGAGGAGTATGTTTGTTTTTTTTAATCTTCCAAATTTAAAGACTATGCGCCGCTGGAAAACATGTGAAAACTCAGTATCAGTAACATGAGTATAAGGTCCAGGAATAATACTATTCTGCCAACAACCCCATTTTTGCCATTTTTTTCCCTCATTTCTTTAACCGGTCAGTTTTCAGTTGCTATTATTTAAAATTTAGTAGCTTTGGAAACTTAAGCGTCAATTCCCCCTCCTCTCTCTCTCTCTCTCTCTCTCTCTCTCTCTCTCTCTCTCTCTCTCTCTCTCTCTCTCTCTCTCTCTCTCTCTCTCCCCAGTTTATGAAATATGGAAACATTAATCAGCCATCTTGCTTGGCGAATTATCTGCAAACGAACAACGTCAATATATTTCAATCATTCTTGGTAGACAAGGACGGAATACGTTGTCCTAAGAACCAAATCCATAAGAACCTAGTGAAAGGCTATTTATTCCGTGTACAATGCCAAGAGCTAGTTAATTATTTGGCATTATTGCTTAGTAAGTTGTTGTTTTTTTTAAAAATACATATACGTCTATCAGTCTGTGTGCAAATTATGTTCCATGATTATGCCGCGCTATGCAATAAAATGCTCATCTGAAAAATAATTTAAATTTTTTTGTAACGTTCAGTGTTAATCTTTTGTCTTCAAAGTTTGAACACGTCATAAACGAAGTATTAAAGTCAGTACAGAAGATGAAAACGCGATTTTGTTCATCAGTGTATTTTTTTTTTCGAGACTCCATGCATTTGTACGTAATTGGTCTTTATAACGATAAAAGAGACTCGAGAGAAAAGTAGCACACTTACCCGCACGATAGTCAAAACTTCCATATAATTCTATTTCTATGGGGGTTTTTTTTCTTTTATTTTACATACCGTTTCCACGCCAGTGTCCCTTACTAAACCTGTTTCATGTTCTTCTTTTACTAGGGATTTATTGATGTCATTTCTTTTATTTCTTAACAATACAGAGAACTATATGAATGTTTTATGAAGTTTTCTTCCATTGTTGTCTCGTTGTTTTGAGTAGCGGTTTCAAGTGATCTCTGCTAACACACACTTTGTACTAACGTTTGGAGTAAATTTTGTCGTAGTAATCAAGTATGACCTGCACGGGTTACTAAACACTTGACTTACATGATCAGAGATGTAACATGCATCTCGATATGGTGTGTGTGTGTGTGTGTGCACACGAGAGAGAGAGAGAGAGAGAGAGAGAGAGAGAGAGAGAGAGAGAGAGAGAGAGAGAGAGAGAGAGAGAAAATTTAGCAATATATATATATATATATATATATATATATATATATATATATATATATATATATATATATATATATATATATATATATATATATATATATATATATATAATCGTGTCATTTTGTCACTAATTATTAGGTTCCGTTATTTCATTCGCTCTCTCTCTCGGAACTTGATACTTTAGGACACGAGTTCTAGGTATCGTGTCCAGTCCGTGACGCTAATTGTTGTTTGTCTACACAAATTTATTGTCATCAAGGCATAAAATGCCGTAGGTGACCTGGTCAATATAACTAAAACAGGAAATTTGATCACCAAACACGATTTACCATGTATCGTCTTTAGACAAAGCTAATGTTAGTTGATTCAGTTCCATTAATTTCTCTCTCCATATATATATATATATATATATATATATATATATATATATATATATATATATATATATATATATATATATATATATATATATATAAATTTAATACAAACAATACTATCATACCTGTTAGAGAAATTCGTACTCTACGGAGTTTCGAACCCAGGTCCGCGAGTAAATGGCACCCATCGCCTTGCCTGCACGCACCAACCCATATACCGTTACGACTAAGCACACATCACCAAAAAATGATGGCACTGAATCGCTGTTATATAAGCTCGTGCGTAGCAGACACACTCGTAATTAATTCTCACACACACACACACATACATATATATATATATATATATATATATATATATATATATATATATATATATATATATATATATATATAAAAAGATAAAAAAAAGTCCTATGGCGAATATCAATCCTTTCAAGCGCTCTGGATCCTGCAAGGGAAAACGTGTGTCAGAGATTGGTTGAGATAGATGCCATAAACTGACGACAAACAGTGCAAAACTAGTATCTAACTTATATATATATATATATATATATATATATATATATATATATATATATATATATATATATATATATATATATTTTTATATATTTTTATATATATATATATATATATATATATATATATATATATATATATATATATATATATATTAAAAGAATATCAATACATCCTCTGTTCAGTTTGTCTACTCGTTCAATTTATATAAATAGGGGGGATACTGAGGGGTATGTTTGTTTTTTTTTTAATCTTCCACAATTAAAGACTATGCGCCGCTGGAAAACGTGTGAATTCTCAGTATCAGTAACATAAGTATAAGGTCCAGGAATAATACTATTCTGCCAACAACCCCATTTTTGCCATTTTTTTCCCCTCATTTCTTTAACCGGTCAATTTTCAGTTGCTATTATTTAAAATTTAGTAGCTTTGGAAACTTAAGCGTCAATCCCCCCCCTCTCTCTCTCTCTCTCTCTCTCTCTCTCTCTCTCTCTCTCTCTCTCTCTCTCTCTCTCTCTCTCTCTCTCTCTCTTTCCAGTTTATGAAGTATGGAAACATTAATCAGCCATCTTGCTTGGCGAATTATCTGCAAACGAACAACGTCAATATATTTTAATCATTCTTGGTAGACAAGGACGGAATACGTTGTCCTAAGAACCAAATCCATAAGAACCTAGTGAAAGGCTATTTATTCCGTGTACAATGCCAAGAGCTAGTTAATTATTTGGCATTATTGCTTAGTAAGTTGTTTTTTTTTTTAAAAAATACATATACGTCTATCAGTCAGTGTGCAAATTATGTTCCATGATTATGCCGCGCTATACAATAAAATGCTCATCTGAAAAATAATTTAAATTTTTTGTAACGTTCAGTGTTAATCTTTTGTCTTCAAAAGTTTGAACACGTCATAAACGAAGTATTAAAGTCAGTACAGAAGATGAAAACGCGATTTTGTTCATCAGTGTATTTTTTTTTCGAGACTCCATGCATTTGTACGTAATTGGTCTTTATAACGATAAAAGAGACTCGAGAAAAAAGTAGCACACTTACCCGCACGATAGTCAAAACTTCCATATAATTCTATTTCTATGGGGGTTTTTTTTATTTTATTTTACATACCGTTTCCACACCAGTGTCCCTTACTAAACCTGTTTCATGTTCTTCTTTTACTAGGGATTTATTGATGTCATTTCTTTTATTTCTTAACAATACAGAGAACTAGATGAATGTTTTATGAAGTTTTCTTCCCTTGTTGTTCTCGTTGTTCTCGTTGTTTTGAGTAGCGGTTTCAAGTGATCTCTGCTAACACACACTTTGTACTAACGTTTGGAGTAAATTTTGTCGTAGTAATCAAGTATGACCTGCACGGGTTACTAAACACTTGACTTACATGATCAGAGATATAACGTGCATCTCGATATGGTGTGTGTGTGTGCGCGTGTGTGTGTGCACACAAGAGAGAGAGAGAGAGAGAGAGAGAGAGAGAGAGAGAGAGAGAGAGAGAGAGAGAGAGAGAGAGAGAGAGAGAGAGAGAGAGTCATTCTGTAAGACAAGGCAAGGCCGCGGTGTTGCTGATCATGTTGCTGCACGCGGGAGTGCCGTTAGGATTGTCTTCGTTCCTTACCAATAAACAAATCTTAATTGCAATTACTAAGGTACGTGGTTATTTTGGTATATTACGACGATTAAAAACAAGACCTACATTAAGGCTGTCACTTCTATTTAAAAGCTAATTTGAAACAAGGACGGCAAATTTACTTTTAGTAGGTTATTTATTCGCAGTCGTTAGTTCTTACAAATCGCAGCGGTTTGTACCTATAAATCGCAGCGGGTGAGTATAATTTACAGATTTGTTCAATAGTTGTTATTTTCAGCAACACACACAGACCCAGATGTGCCAGCGCTTTGAGTTTTTTGAATACGATCATGTAACGTTGGTCGTATGACTCGTATCGAGTGCTCTCTTTATGACGATAAATACGGTAGTTGATGCAGACAGGACTGGAGGAAATTCCTAGGATGTTTTCAACACGACGTAGGTATTTGATGTGTGAAAATAAGTAACAGTATGACGCCTAGTCGTTTGGATCAAATCATATTAGGAGACGCTGTAGCGGACAAAAACTGGTCCAATCAGAACGTTGCCATTTATATTTTAATGTCATATGTTCAGAATTCGATTTTCTCGTGTTGTATCAAAAATGCTTGTCCTTAAAGTTCCATTTTCTAGGTCTAGATTTAGATTGTATATATTATATTAAACAGTAGTGGTTGAAAGTTATAGTTTCTATGTGAGTTTTACGACTGTGTCGTTTGAATTGCACAGCGGTGGTTAAAACTTCAATGTCATTCGTCGAGGATTCATAATTTACGTATTGGTTTAAAGAGTTTATGTTGAAAGTTCCATTTCATATGTTGAGTATTTAGATTGCATATGTTGAATTACACAGTGCTGGTTGAAAATTCTATGCACAATGTCGAGAGTTTAGATTGTATCTTCTGAATTACACGGCTGTTAATGAAATTGTCATGTCGAGAGTTTAAATTTAACATGTTGAATCACATATACTGTGCTAAAAGTTCTATTTCGTATCTTAAGTTTTTAGATGGTATATATTGAATTACATAGCTGTGGCTGAAAATTTTATTGTGCTTGTCAGAATTTTTATTTTTTATATGATAATGATGTGTTGGTGTTAAAAGTAACATTACACAATGCTCACTCTAATAATTCAAAAATAATATCGAGTATATATAAATATATAATAAATCATTTATTTATTCAATTTTGAGGCGCCATTACATTTGATGCATTACAGTTTGAAAGTTAACAATAAGAAGTCGAGAATTACTAAGAATTTCTTAGCTAGAAGTCTCTCATGTGAATGGACTGCGTTATTCTTTTAAACGAGGAGGCTGCTTGTTTTGGCTATGAAATTCAACAGATAAAATCTAAATACTCACCACATGAAATGGAACTTTCATCACAAACCGTAATACAACGTATGAATTAGGGGTTCTCGACATGATATTGAAATTTCAACCACCGCTGTGTAATTCAAGATTTACACTGTAAAACGTTAACATAGGAAATGGAACTTTAAACCACCACACACATAACATCTAAAATCTCGATTGAGAAATAGGAGACCCTTGGCAAAGGTCACAAATGGAAAGTAAGTGAAGGATCCCGAGAAAATAATTGACATTTTATCGGAGGAACACAACTATAGAAACACTAGGGAACAAGAAATACCCCATCAAAATTTAAATTAATTCAAAATTTGATTCAAAATTTTGTTATAAAAGACACAACACACCTTTGGGGCAAACAAAAACACATGAAATAGGGAACTTCCCTGTGACGTCATGATCATGGTCACGTGGGGAGTTCCCTAGTCTGATTGGCAGAAAGACCGTAGGCTTACTCTACATTCTATTGAATACGCTGGTTTACCAGTATCTACCAGTTGTGACGTCATACTGGAAATCTCCGAAGTTCCCTATACTTTTCATGTTGTTTTTTTTTTTTTTTTTTACTAAGTTGAGGGGGGAAGGGGCATATGTTTGGTGCCTTCTCCCCCTCTCCCACCCCCCAAAAAGAGAAAATGAAAATTTAAGGAAATGCAATTTGATCCAACAGGTGATATTGGATTTCTCGACATTCGACATCGAAATATCAACTGCAACTTGTCATTGGACCAGCTTTTGTCCGCTACGGCGCCTCATATCTAATGACTAGTCGAAAAAGCCACAATGACTGTGTTTAGTTTAAAATTTGACCTTCAGGCAGAAAGTAACATATCTCATCAAATCCTGCTCACTTATTTGGCATCGCAAGCAAACGAGGGAATGTGGTAAACAAGTCAGGTTGGGCGTATGGTGCATTTACGAGGGTAGCCGACGGTTCACAAACCCTCGGTAATCTAGGTCTGTCTACCGAAGCATGTCCAGACTGGACCAAAGCATGTGAAGACTGGAACCGTTGGACTGCTCTGGTAAAACCAACATCAATAGCCAGGGATGTAGTGTACAGTCAAAGGGAGGCAATCTTTGAAAGCAATGTATTGCTGATAAGAGTTATTTCCCTTACACTGAACACAAACACACACAGACACACGCACACACGCACACACACTTTCCCATTTATCGTCCATAACGACAGCTTATTCCTTACCTAAATGCCAAGGGAGAGTGTCGATGGGTGGGTATATTCATTTTTCTAAAAACCAAATGAGAGTATATTCATTTTTGAAGTAGAAAAAAATACCTTATAATTACGAAATTTGTTCGTTTATTCTGAAATTGTTTTTGAAATGAAAATAGTAATCGTTATTTTGAAAACAATTTTCTTTTATTATTGTTAAATGCACGCAATTATCGGTCACTTGAAACGGTTTTTCTTTTTAAAGAATTTTATAGGCAATACAATTATAACAAGTTTTGAAATAAAAAGTTGTTCGTTGTCATTTTTAAAAATTGTTTTTCTTAAATCTGAAAGATTTGTTTATTTTCGTATGGCAAAATATTTTCTTTCCTTTTTTTTTTTTTTTTTTTTTTTGGCGGCACGACTAATCTGCCGTATTTGAACCCTATATGCATTGTTTCTTTCAGGATAATGATAAATGGTATAACATTTGAAACATACATTGTACCTCAATCCATGTGATTCCAGCTTTGAAATTATGTAAAGAAAATTGTTAATTTGTCTCTTACCGCATTTATTATTACCGTCACCTTGTCATCACCACCGATACAGTCGAAACATACTGTAAATGTTCCCATGTATCTTATAAGATACATAGACGAAAAAAAATCTAAATGGCTACTTCATTTTGAAAAGTTGATGTTTTGTATTCGAAATCTACTGAAAACATATTTTGTGCAATATACCAACTCTTTCTAAGACTTAAAAATCTCTTAAATATGCATGGAAAGAGACAAAAAAAATATGATATCCACTAATCCTTAGTAAGAATGACGTACCGTACCATAATATATTATTTATGATTTTACAGTAATGTATGAGTTATGACTTGCAATGTATGAATCCTGACAAAAGTAATGATTGATTTATGACTTACAGTAATATTTGACTTATGACTTACCGTAATTATGATATAAGGCTTACAGTAATGCATGACTTATGACTTACAATAATGGAAGACGTATGACTTACAGTAATCTATGATTTGTGATTTACAGTAATGTATGACTTATGCTTTCAGTAATGTATAAGATATGACTTACAGTAATGTAATGACTAAAGACTTTCAGTAATGTATGACTTATGACTTACAGTAATGTGTGACAATACTTACAGTAATATTATCATTTACCCTAATAAATAACATAACTTATAGCAATGTTACGACTTACAGTAATATGTGACGTATGACTTGCAATATTGTAATGATTTAAAGAAATACATGACTTATGACGTACAGTAATGTATGCCTTCCGACTTACACTAATATAATGATTTAGTGTAACGCATGACATGACTTACAGTAATGTATAACGTCTGACCTACAATAATGGAATGGCTTACAGTAATACATGACTCAGTAATACATGACTTATGACTTATATTAATGTATGATTAGGGCTTACACTAATGTATTACTTCTGACTTACAGTAATTTAATGAATTAATGTAATGCATAACATGACTTAAAGCAATGTAATGACTTACAGTAATGTAAAACGTATGACTTAAAATGTTGTAATGACTTACCGTAATATATGACTTACGACTTAAAGTAATGCTTGACTTACGACTTAGAGCAGCAATGTATGACGTGTGAATTACTGTAATTTATGACGTATGGCTTACATCAATGTATGACGTGTGACTTACCGTAATGTATGACTTATGGCTTACAGCAATGTATGACCTAGGACTTACGGTAATGTATGACATAACTTACAGTAATGTATGACTTAAGGCTTAGGGGTCGTCCATTAATTATGTCAGCAAAATTGGTGGAGGGGTTTGAAGAAGTTTGATAATTGCTGAAATGATGAGGGGAAGTTCAAGATAAATTGACGTCAACAATGTTATTTTTTTTATTAAAAATTGATTTAATAAATAAAAAATAGGAAATTAGTCGGTGCGTTGGTATAGCACACACTCGCTCGCCCGTCAACAGCCAACAGTGTAATCCTAAACAGGTTAAGCTCTTGCCAAGAAAGTCATAGTCTTGCATCATCATATTTTGCTTTTGTTCATTGTAGATTGTAGACTGTAGACAGATTAACCATATATAGTATTAATCTGAAGATTAACACCATGTTTATTGTTCTCACAGACTTTTAAGGGAAGCTGTTACTAAATTCAAAGTCTGCACTGAGCCATAGATAGACATCTAAATACTAAATAGTATAGCTATCCATTGACTTCTATTAAATATCATTTATGTTATATGTGTAGACTATATATATATATATATATATATATATATATATATATATATATATATATATATATATATATATATATATATATATATATATATATATATATATATATATATATATATATATATATATATATATATATATTGAACTCCGTGACCCTAGGAAACGTGAGAGCTTGACTATTATACAGTCATCTTTAACATAATACATAAATTAAATTATGTAGCCTGCACCAGCGTACAACTTCTTCAACTAGATGCAGTACCAATAATGCCTTACAAATATTGCACACATTGATAACAGACTCTTGTTCATTTCAGGCAAAAATCCCCCTCCTTTGCATGTACTGCAAAATTTATGTAACATATATACTAAAATCAACATTTATTTGTAGACCATTTAATTTCCATAATTCTATTTTTGCATTAAAGCTAGTCGTATAAAATATTGTTAATTTGTATTATATTTTAACATTAAAGCCAGCCTAACAAAGTATTCTTAGTTTGGGGGGGGGATACATTTTTTGCATAATTTTATTGGGGAAAATTTGACAGTTGTTGACAAGGGGGAGGCGCGGTAAAAAATTGCCTAAAAATTGTTGACATTATTAATGGACGTCACTTTACAGTACTATATGATTTCTGACTAACATAATACATGACTTATGACTTACAGTAATGCATCATGAGTAATGCATCATTGCTTACAGTGAAGTATGATTAGTTACCGTTACGCAATTACTTACTGTAATGTATGAATCATTTCGTACAGTAATGCAGGTTCTTAAGCAATCTATTTGATTGCGGTGTAATATATCTAGTATGCCATTATTAGGGTTAATGTGAGGTACAGTATAACTATGATACCATCATTAGGGCTAACGAGATACAGTATATCCAGAATACTATCATTAGGGTTATTGTGAGATGCAGTATATTTAGGATGCTATGATTAGAGCTAATATGAGGTACAGTATATCTAAGATACTATCTTTAGGGCTAATGTGAGGTGCAGAATATCTAGGATGCTATGATTAGAGTTAATATGAAATACAGTGTATCTAGGACGCTATCATTAGGGCTAATATGAGGAACAGTAAATCTAGGATACCATCATTAGGGTTAATATGAGGCGCATTATCTCAAGGATGCTATCATTAGGGCTAATGTGAGGTACAGTATATAGAGGATGGTATCATTATGGCTAGTGTGGGGTACAGTATATAGAGGATGCTGTAATTATGGCTAATGAGAGGTACAGTATATAGAGGATGGTATCATTATGGATAGTGTGAGGTGCATTATACCTAGGCTGCTATCATTAGGGCTAGTGTGAGGTACAGTATATGTAGGGTGTTATCATTAGGGCTAATATGAAATACTGAATATCCAGGATGCTATGATTATGGCTATTGTGAGGTACAGGATATCTAGATATTTGGGGTGTTATCATTAGGGCTAATATGAGGTACTGTATATCTAGGATGCTATGATAAGGGCTAATGTGAGGTACAATATATATATATATATATATATATATATATATATATATATATATATATATATATATATATATATATATATATATATATATATATATATATATATATATATAAAAGGGTGTTATCATTAGGGCTAATATAAGGTGCAGTATATCTAGTATGACATTATTAGGGTTATTGTGAGGTACAGTATAACTATATCATTAGGTCTAAACGAGATTGTGTATCCAGGATACCATCATTAGGAGATATATGAGGTGCAGTATATCTAGGATGCTATCATTAGGGCTAATGTAAGGTGGAGTAGATATAGGATGCTATGATTAGGGCTAATGTGAGGTAAAATATATCTAGGATGCTATCATTAGGGCTAATACGAGGTACAGTATATCTAGGATGCTATGATTAGGGCTAATGTGAGGTACAGTATATCTAGGATGCTATCATTAGGGCTAATGTGAGGTACAGTATATCTAGGATGCTATGTTTGGGGCTAATGTGAGGTACAGTATATCTAGGATGCTAACTTTATGGCTAATGTGAGGTACAGTATATATAGGATGGTATCATTATGGCTAATGTGAGGTACAGTATATAGAGGATGGCATCATTATGGCTAATATGAGGTACAGTATTACTAGGATGCTAACATTTGGGCCAATGTGAGGTACAGTATATCTAGGATGCTAACATTAGGGCTAATGCGAAGTACAGTATAACTAGGATACCATTAGGGCTAACGAGATACAGTATACCCAGGATACACATTCGGGCAATGTAGCGTGCAGTATATCTAGGATGATATCATTAGGACTAATGAGAGGTGCTGTATATCTAGCATGCTATGATTACGGCTAATGTGAGGTAAAGTATATCAAGGATGCTATCATTAGGGCTAATATGAGGTACAGTATATCTAGGATGCTATGATTAGGGCTAATGTGAGGTACAGTATATCTAGGATGCTATGATTAGGGCTAATGTGAGGTACATTATATCTATGATGCTGGCATTATAGCTAATGTGAGGTACAGTATACAGAGGATGGTATCATTTTGGCTAACGTGAGGTACAGTATATAGAGGATGGTATCATTATGGCTAATGTGAGGTACAGTATATCTAGGATGCTTACATTAGGGCTAATGCGAAGTACAGTATAACTAGGATACCATCATTAGGGCTAACGAGATACAGTATACCCAGGATAAATCATTCAGGCAATGTAGCGTGAAGTATATCTAGGATGATATTATTAGGACTAATGTGAGGTACAGTATATCTAGGATGCTGTCATTAGGGTTAATGTGAGGTACAGTAAAACTAGGATACCATCATTAGGACTAACAAGATACAGTATATCCAGGATACCAGTAGTATAAGGAAAGGCCGATTTCAGCTCAACGACCCCTCTCTCCACACCCTCCAGACCTCCAAACAAATACAAAATTACCACTTCTCTCTGTCCTAAACTCTCACCCCCAATGATATACACATACAATTGTAAAGCAGATCCTAGCTCATAACATGTATACCTTACTTGGTAACATCAGTTATCTAATCAATATCATCTATAGAACCAGCCAAGCTAGAACATGTATACCTTACTTGATAACATCTGCTACCTAATCAATATCATCGTATAGAGCATAGTCAAGTTTTAAAAACCCAACCCCTACACAAAATCCAAAGCCAAATATTCTTTAACTACACAAAAAACTGGTTAAGTAGCAGATGTATTTTTTAAGGAAAAGGAGGATGTGAGCCCAAATATCTTTTTTTCACACCCTCCAATCCTTCAAACAAATACAAATTACCCCTTTTTTCTATCCTAAAACCCCAACCCCTATACAAAATCCAAAGTCTATAAGTACACAAAATACCTAGGTCATTTAATCAATAATCACGCTAAGAGCCCAGCTATAGAACACCTGTTGCAAAATACCTAGGTAAGGTAATCGATAATTGCGCTAAGAGCCCAGCTATGTAACAGATGTTTACCGAGCCAGGTAACTTTCATTAATAATGATATACGTCATACGGAGATCATGTGATCTTCCAGAATTTACTAGAAGATAGGTAAAATACTTTTGTCAGACTCAATCTTCCAAATCATTACCATATAAGGTAGTAGTCATTGCGTTCGCTGAACTTTCAAGGGAGAGATAGGTAAAATGATGTGTCAGACTCAATCACGTGATTCTCGAGAACATTCCAAATCACTGGTATATAAAGCCGTTCAATTATTTCATGGTCATTGCGGGGACGGACTTTCAAGAGAGAGGATACAACAGGAGAATCAGGTAAGTGATATTATTATATTTCATCACCAATGATTAATGTTTCAACTGTTGACATTAGAAATATTTCATTATCGCGATGATAGAGACTAAACTTTACTTTACCTCTCACACAGCGACGAGATTCGAATAAATCTTTTATTTGTGGTTTGTTAAGAGGATATTTTTGTCGATAAAATATACCTTTGACCGATCGAGATCAATTGTAAGTTTAGTATATTTTTGTTGGCTAATCGGACTGTGAAAGTTTCTAATTTCCGCTAGCAACTTTTGATACAATTGTTCGAGATAATTGAAATATTCGCTGTCGTCAGATCTGATGAGTGAAAGTTTTAGCTTGTCACGTGTTCCACTAAAACACATACCTGATGTTTCATTATTGATTTCAACTGTCAATTGTTTGCCATCCATCATTAGATATTTAATCTTGCTACTGTAGCTATTTGTCACTGTCAAATTTTCAAACATTATTTCTTAAGATTAGATAAAATTTCAGTTGGAAAAGATAATGTCAAGTATAGATCTATCATCATGACAATACCCTAGTGCAAGTGTATCTACTCCATTTTCGCAATAACGCTTATCATCAAAATTACTCAATCCGCGTTTGATAATGACATCTGTTTCTAGCTTATGATTATTAGTCCGAATTACCATAGCTCTCATAAAACTAACACCGCCATCAAGCGCGTACTTGTAGTCATCAAATTTCATAAACTTTTTAACAAAATCACGAGGCAGACCTTTTGCTTTTTTCGTTATTTTATTATTGTCTAATAATACGGCATACATTTTGCTACGTAATCCGATAAAATATTTGATAGCGCTCGAGTTCATTTCATCTTTGAACTTGCCAATCACCTTTTTATTTGTGTCGTCATGAAATTTACTGTCACGTGGGTAATCAGAAAGATCAAACAGATGTCGATTATTATACATGTCCTGATAGATGTCCTCGCATTCGATTTCATATACGAGCGAATCAGTATCAGTAAACAATAATCTTCTGGCCGGCCATTGATTTTTAACAAAATTATAATGAAAATCATACATCAGCCACTTTGATAAATCTAACACCGAAGCTCCAACGTAGATCGGCTTGTTTAGTTTTAGATTTGTTTTTTCTTCTTTGTATCGCAACAAGATTTCCATTAAAAATTTTTATGCTCACAAAATCATCGTCTGACACAAGTTTGTTTCTACGATTGATATCATTAACTAGTTCGATATTTACGCGTTTCCTAATATTTTCCATCGTCTTACCAAAAACGGAATTGTTCATCAGTTTAAAGAAGTTTTTCTCAAAATAGTTTTTGCTACAGCTCTTCTTGAAGTGTTCGAGTTAATATAACCTCTCATCCACGGCGACTGATTAAATTTTAGTACGCGATGAACTTTTCTCAACACAAGACCAGCATCGACTGCTTGTTTTAAAACTTTGTAATGCAAAACATAATGACGTTTATGAAGCAAATTTGGTACTAGTTTTTTGACCATAGAATGTTGTCTTGGTGATGCTAACGCTTGTTGTTCTTTTGATAACAAACTATAATCTATGACCATCGATTCCGCGCAAAGAGGGTACTCGTTATGTAATTTGTGTAGCCAAGTTGGATAATCGAGATCAACTTCAACGAAATATGAAACATCGTCAGGTATCTTTTTTCTGTTTCAGATAGAAATCGATCAGCCGTGATCCAATGAAATCCACCAAAAGGCATTGGTTCTGCCATCGAACCACCGTACAAGTTATTACAATCTAGATAAACTATATACTTCGAAGGGAGCTCAGGATTATACTTTTTCAAATATTTGTTGTTTGCTTCAGCATATTTTTAGTTATCACGCTAATACCGCCTCGGATACCTTTTTCAATAAAATTGAACATATCCACGTCTGTCAATAATTCCAACCTTACCTTACTAAACCTTAGCACAGCATCCCATGATAGCCCAGGGGCAGAATAATACCAGCAAGGATCTATTCCGTAATTATTATAACTCACTTCACGAAAACTTTCAAAAACATCTGCTAATAATAACACGTCAGTTTTCAGGTATAAATCATGATAATCACCAAAAGTCTCAAAATCAAATTCTTTCCAGATATTTTGTGCATACTTGTACTCATCATCGGTGATATTTTCATTTTTAAGTTGTGAGTAAAATTTTTCTTTGTTAGGTAAAGATGTTTCATCATATTTACTTCAGTCGTCGAGGTATTCGTATGGAAATACCCCTTTTTTAGCTAGTAGATTAAATTTATCTCCAAAACAATCTCTTAGGTTATCAAATTTACTACAACCTTTTACTAACGCATCTAACGAGGCTGCCATAAACTGCAGGCTGTCAATGAAACCCAATTTACCTAGCGTAACTGACATGTACTTTTTAAAATTATTTGGAATGCATTTGATGACGTTATCGAGTTTTAGACGAGCTTTTATATCAGGATCAACAAAAGCTTCTACTATAATGTGACTATCATATCCTCGAAAATTGTGAAGAATAACCGGAATAAAATCTGGAGCATGAAATTTTAAATTACACTGATCATAAGCCGCTCCACGGTACTGTCCGGTCAAATGACAATGATCGTGTACTTTCTTGTCTCTGCCGTTGTCAGAGTCAAAAGCTTTTTCACAAATATGACAAATTTCTGCTTGCTTGTGATCGGATTCTTGTTGAGGTGTTAATTTAATCATTGGCGTTACTCTTTTCAAACGATAAGTAATATTATCAACTTCGTTAATCAACTGCTTGAGAAGTCAGATAGCTGGATTTTTACCACGATAGAGTTGGATTGGTTTAGATAATCTAGAATCAGTACAACAAACAACCTTATACGCTACTCCACACAGAACATGATTTTGAACTTTTCTTGTACTAGATTGATTAGGATTATTTTCTGCGACAAGTACAGGTTGAAGTAAACACTCAAAATCAGCGTATATGACGAAAGGAATTTTTAGTTTGTGATTATGATGGACAAACGGTAACACGCTATTTTCTTTGGACGGCATTGTTACTCGTTGTACGTCACTACAGTACTGCAAATGCTTTTGTAATTTTTCATGGTCATTACAACCGCGTAAGCAGCGATAACAAAAGAACGTTTTCTTTTTTCGTTTATTGTACTGTCCAACAACTAGTCCGTTACAGTTTTTGATCCAGACGTAATGGTTTTTATAAAACAGTAAATTGATAGTCGATTGTGAAGCTTTTTCTGAAATATATCTCGGATAGACCTTTTCTTTTTCATCAAGTCCGAAAACGTTAATCGAAATATTATTTTGCTTTTTCAAATTTTGGTATTTGATTTTCTGCCAATGGAAAATCAATACCAGCACAATTTAATATTGACACGTGATTGATATATTTCTCAACACGATCAACATTTTTTCTGCTGGAAATAGCGCGGAAAGAACAGCCCATTGGAAACATTTGTTATCTACGTTTTTGATGTTTATACAACATCTTTTACTTTTTATTTTTGGTGGCAGGTCGATGTACGAACTACCTCGTAATGCGTCATATTTCATCGTGTGAAACAATCTTTCTTTGATCATTTCAAATTTCCAACCTGAACCTAATTCAGTAAATTCTTCTATTTTTTCCCAGATTTCTTGGTGTATTTCATCAACTAGTGACAAAAGATCAGTCCCAAGTAAAACACGTCTGGATTTCGCGTTGATGTAAGGGTCTGCAATTTCCTTGTTAGTCGATTCTTCCGTCACAAGTAGCTTCGAAAATATAGTATGATATTGCACTAATAATCTGATACTTTTGTGTTTTTCGAGCTCACGTTTTACAGTTGTCAGTAGCAGAGGAAAGAGATTTGTTGCAGTAAAATTTATCAGTACGATTTGATTATCGAACCGATAACTGTTGTCAAATCCTGTAAAGGCAGTCGCTATTTTTTCAGGTACTCCCTTAAGGTTTTTTTGGCTATATCACGCAATTTCGACATTGCTATACTATAATCTAATGTCTAATTGATTGTTTGATCGATAATTTACCCACACAGCGCATGCGCCAGGTTGAAAAACATATAATGTAAACGGTGCAGTCACTGATGATAATATCGAAAACTTATCCTTACAAAACGAGTTTCAACCGCATCCGGTCTTTGATTTATACGAGGCTAACGATCGCGGTATTATTAGAAACAGAAAAACTAAAAACGTTCTTGGTACTATAAGCAATATGGGGTATCTCGTAGTAACTGTTGGAGGAACACTAGTCGATAAATTTACTTATAAATCTCATCGTTTTGTTTACGAGTTATTTCATGGATCTATTAACTGGTTATTAATCACATCAATAAGGTAAAGACTGACAATCGATTGGAATATCTAGAACTAGTGACGCAGAAGGAAAATGTGAAAAAAAGACGAGGTGGTGGTATTAATTTTAGATGTCCAGCAAATCCCGTTGTTTCGTTAAACCTCGAAACGGACGAGGAGATTAAATTTAATTCGATTTCACCTGCGGCAAAGCATTATAAGATAAATCCCGCAGCCGTAAAGTATGTTGCTGATAGAGTAACAAGATCGGCTTTTTCAAGAGAATACGATGCTAGGATTGTTTTTAGATACGTTTAATATTTTGTAATTCGGTTTTAGTCAAGCAATGATGAGCAAATGCTATAACATCATCGCGATCAAATTTTAGCGTCGTTACTGCACTTTCTTTAACTTTATTTTTTTCTGCTTCTGTTAGTAATATTTTATGAGAATCACCTTGCAATACAATAACGTCAACGGAATATGCTCTGTAACCCTACAAGCATTTTGTTACCGCTTCGGCTAGTTCGTTATAATTTACTATAATAACGTTTTGGTGATATTTTACTTCTTCGGTCATCTTATAATAATAAATTAGATAAAAAATATAATAATGGACTTGATGAAACGACTCGCTCAACTATACGAAGATACTAGTGATGTCAGCGATAAGGTCGCCAGCAATAAGGTCACGCATAGTATTACATTTTCCAAAGATTTCGTAGACAAATCTGTTGGTTATAGCGAAGATGATATTTTGTATAACAACGAATATGATGATGATGATGGTGAAATAGTCACTGTTGCTGACAGATTTAATTATAACAGACCAACAACTGAACGATATGATGTCAAGTATCACATTGCTAAAAAATAATAAAATTTAATTTTACCGTACCCGAACAACAGCTGTTTTGGCAGCTATCAAACCTTTCTTAAACATCAAAATTCCAGGCCGACAGAAAAATATCAAATTCGATTTCATATTTGTCAAGATTTTCAATCTGATGACGATCTCTGATGATCGCAGACAATATCTAATATCGCCATGTAAACCAATAAAATGTAAATCTATCAAACAAAAGTACGAGGAAATTTATAATAACATTATTTCGTAATTTGTTTGGTTGGGATCCAACTGTTAAATTTATCGCTATATCCACGCCATTTCACTAAACTTTTTATTACCTTTTTTCCTAATCACTTTTTCGATCACGAAAACATCTTGTTCAGTTTTCTGTAATTCTTGTTCGTAAAAACTGCCTACGATAGGTTCCCCTAATAAATCTTTTAACGCGTACGTTACAGGTATCGTCAAAAGTACTTTATCAACAACAAATACTTCTTCGCTCCAGTTCGGAGTAAATCCTGTTGCAAATACCTTTTTCGTTAGAGAAATTCTAACTTTATCACCAACCTTAAATTTATGTCTGCGGTACATGTTTTCATTTGCTAATATCGGATTTTTAATAGCATTATTGGGTGACATTTTGATGGTTCGATGTTTCGTGTTATTATACTTGTACACGATTTGAGAAAGGTCATCTATGTACCTGTTGGTGTTTTTAGCTGTCAAATGTTTGTGTATTTTTTCGTTTAACGTGCGATTGAATCTCTCGACAACAACGCTTTTACCCTCGTTCCCTGTAAAGTATTTTTTAAAATATTATTTTGTTCTAGAAACTGCTCAAACTTTTTGTTAAAAAACTCTGCTCCGTGATCAGTCCAGATTTTATTTGGTTTTGTTTTCTGTACTCGTTATTACTCGTTTTAGCGCATCAGTCATTGAAGTCCCTGTCTTATCCGAAACAGGTAAACTGAAAGCGTATTTACTAAAAACGTCTATAACGTTAAACAAATACTTTTTATTATCGTTAAACTGAGCCAGATTGGACACATCAACCAGATCTATTGCCCATATATCATCTACGGCATTGGCGACAACTTTATGTCTCGGAAACTTTTTTTTTAGGTTTGTGTAGTTCGACTGCAAGATCATCGTATAATTCTTTTCCAAGTCTTAATTTGTATTTTGCTCCAATCATTCCCTGAACAAATCTTCTATCAAAACGTTCTCGTAGATTTATTGGCTCCGTATCACGTAATTTGTCTAACATTACTTTATCACAATCTGCTTTCGAGTTTTCATGATCACAATAACAGATATCATGACGCATCGCTATTGCATCCACTTGATTGTAAGGCTCTTGTCCTGGCAATGGATTGTCGTTTTCATCTAGTTATTGATCTAGTGGATTGTAAGGTCCTGTATACCGATGACCTGGCAAAGTCCAACCGCCTTTTGATTTTGGTAATTTTCCAATAATTTTATGTATATCTATACCGCTTCCAATGATCTCACGGTAATTGCATGATGTACAATACGGGACGATTTTATCTTGTTCTATGCAAAGATCTTTGTCACAATTACATATATTTCATTTTATTTTATTAGGTTTGATAAGATTAATCATCGATCAAGATAACTCTGGACACATTCCAGCTCCAGATTTCAAGAACATACTTTTCTTTCTACCACAAATAGCACAAATACTTTTTAGCATCATTCTATTATTTTTTTTTCTCTCGTCTCATCCTTATTCTCTGTATTAGTTTTACACTTGAGACAGTATGTTGACATTATTATGCTTACAAGTTTAGATAAAATTTATTGCAATCTCATCGTTTGCGTGAGAAGGTTGCTCATCAAAAAATAAAATAAACTTAAAAAGTTTTTACTCCCAGAGCTTTTACTCTGGGACATCTGTCTGATAAACATGATACAATAATAACCACAAGCTGATGTTCCAACAGGCTGTAATTGATTAGACGAATAATTAATTTTTTTTATATTTTTTTAAAATATATTTTTTTTTTTTATGAGATCGCTCGGAGGAAGTCCAAAAGAATCAAAATAATTGTTATCGTGGACAGCAACCCAGTGGGTGCCAGAGCCATCGTTGAAGTTTTCAATATTTACAACACACGAATCACCTTCTAGTACATCATCGAGTTCATCCTTGGAAAATACTCCTCGAAATCCGACAACGTCCTTCAATTTTTCGATGATATCAAAATTGCTTAGCAGGGTGGTCATGTTCCCGGTAATGTTAGACCGCGTCCGATTCCTAGTAAATTTGGAAGAAGGCTTCCCGCTAATCCTGCTAGCAGTGGAGCGAAAGAAATACTTCCTCCTTGTTTTTTGTGTTTCGTTGTTTTCTTTTTTTTTCGACGATTTTGTTTTTCTCGGCGACTTTGTCGTTGGCATTTTATTTTATACTGTTACATAAAATTAACGATAGATTTGCTTGATTCCACGACCTTCGACTGCTTTCTTCGAGGCACCAGAGACTGCCCCTGACGCATCCGCAAGTCCAAGTGTACCAAGTACTGGTAAAACTTTGCTAGCTATTACGGAAAGTTTTGGACCAAAAAATCCACCTTGTTTGGACATTGCTGTGACCTGAGAAACAGGTAGTTTTAGTAAAAAAGGTTTGTTAAGATCGAGTTTATTGATTTGTTGTTGCGTTAGCATGACTTTTACCGCATTTTTATTCGAAGTTCCCGGAAAAATCATCAAAGAAATAGAGCTGCACTTAGCAAGAGCTGCTGATAATTTTTCAACTTGACCATATGTTAGGTATATTTCTCGAGTTGTGTATTTGGTTTTCATGATGTTATATCCAGGTTGTTAGATTAAACTTGTATCGTCATCCTTCCTTTGGTCTAAACGATGGTCAAGAATCTATCACTAGCCAATAACGCGTATACGTTATACTGTTCAGCTGGCAGAGCGCCTAGTATCCACGTGACCTCAATATCTGCAGTCGATCCAATAACTCGTTCCAACTGTTTTGATATATTAAAGTAAAAGATGGGGTATAGCGATCGAAACTCTTCTATCGATATTTGAGATCCACTGTCTGCGTCCTGATATTTTTGCATTGCTTCCATGAGATACATGTACGGCCGAGATATGTTTCTGGTGGCGTCTACAGCAAAATTGCATTCGATGGTACGTTCGGGATATTTAGAATTTATTCTGGCAAATATTCGTCTGACATCTGGATTATCGAATACGGAGTTGTTCATTTCCTGATTGTTACGACGTGCTTGTCGTTGAAATACGACGAACAATTGTCGCGGTAGGTGTTCGCTGGGCGTAGTCGTTACACGCCACGTGTAATCAGTCGCGTTAGGAATGGCTGTTTGATTAATTCTGTTCTGTTGGAAGTGTATCTTTTTTGTAAAGGTGGCTAGTAGAGATTCGAGCTCCTTCGTTTTTTGTACAGAAGGGACAACCCGAGGCATCCACAGTGCTAATCTGGTAATAGCAAACTGACCTGCGGCTACCCCATCAGCGCGCATTTTACAATCGTTTTGATCAGCTCGATCTAAAATGAGTGTATGTTTTATTCCTCGAAAAACTTTATTATAATAACGACAAAATCCAAAGATTGAGCTCAACGTCAGCATCATCGTTATCTGGCGAGATTATGCGGCAAATGCTTTTCGTTTGGCAAATCCCTCGTTATATCTTAAATTACGTGTACTAATAACACCGTTTATTAAATCTAACATCGCAACACCATCTGCGCCTGCACCTGGTGGAGCTATACCAAGATTATTACAAGCGGAAGTGAGAGAAGCTCTTCTCGCGTCTGCGTTAGCCCCTGCAGCTGGTGCGTCTATACCAAATTTTACAGCATTTGCTCTAAAAAAATTTCTTACAATTACAACATCTGCGGCGGCATCAGCTCCGTGTGCAAAAGCACCACTTGAAATAAACTCGCCTGAGGTAGTTGTTCCAAGCGAAGTATCTTTAAACCACATCATGTTCGTGGCTACTGATCTGGAATAATCATCGCTAAACGAAATGATGTTTAGTATTGTACTCGCTATGGGTAAGTGCATCGAAATATCTTCTACGGTTTGATTGGTTAGTTGATATCTTGCACTTTTAAATAAACTGCAACCGTTATGGACGAGAGCAATTTCTGTTCCAGCTGCAATATCACCACCTGCTTCAGTTAGTATTCGACCACGCACTTCTAACACTGCTTTGTGAGGTAGTAGAAACACGTCCTTGTCTCTCGTGTTAAAAGTTCTAATTCCAGTTTTATTCGGTTCGTTTGAGTTTTCATCCAAATACTCGACGTATTCGAACTCTGTTACAGTGTCGTCAGTATCTATTTCTTCGGTAAGATCGAGATAATTTTTAGCGGAAATTTTATTTTATAATCGCTACACAAGATTAAAAGGCAGAGGGGGCTATCGGTTTTGTTTTCTTTACGAGCTTACGTACTATTTCTTCGCCATGTGGTGATAATAATGTTTTTGTTGTAGCTATCATAGCTCGTTTTGTTTCTTCTGTTGGCGCAATATCTGATATTACTCGTTTTATTTCTGATTTGGAAGGACCTCTAATCTTATCAGCAATTTTTTGACCTACTGCAGTGCCTGCCGAAGAAGCTGCTCCCATAGCGAAAGCTTTACCTGCGTCGAGTGCAATGGGCGCTACTTTACGCGCCATTCCTGGAATATTCTCTGCAATGGTTGTAAATATATTTCCAAAAAAATCCACCTACGATTTTTCTTCGATAAACTTTTCTTCGTTTCATCTATGAAATATATGTTCACAAAATTGCGGACCTACACAGTGTGTAGGTGTAAATAATAAGTGATTATCTCGTTGTTCAAATCGATCTGTCTGCCCGACTGGTCTGTGAGTTGCATTGTGATGCTGGTAATTTGATTTTCGAGAATAATCGGATAATAGATAATCTGACGTGGATTAATATGCATGATCAACCCTGGTGGAACTTCTGGCGAGAAACTGTAGATCGTTTGTCCTCTGCTGCTTTTGGCTGAGTAAGATCCAGAAGCAATAGAGCAATTTACAAGTATTGTGTTTGCTTCTGTTATATTTACTGGCAGTTCACTATCATACGTCATAGCTTGATCAAGAGCACTGTAACTTTTTTCAGTAAATCCTAACAGTTATGACGTGCAACCAGTCTGATTACCATATAGTTGTTGTGTGTTTAAACTAGACCTTGCTTTCGAGATCAATGACACCAACGATGAGGTTGAACACTTCCGTATAATCATGAAATAACTCTGAATTAGGTGTATAAATGCAAATCAAATTGATGTGTGTGGTGATTCGCCCCTGGCGGAGTGCATCACATATACAACAGCAAAGGCCGATATTGTTCCTGTTGTGACTTGGTCTCCTTCCGCCGCCATATTGTTACATGTGCATAAAAGTAGTTCAGAATATAGATCTAATTGGCGACTAATTTCAACAGGGGTTTGTTTTCTTACTTGAGGATAAAATCAGAAGATATTACGATTGATCATCAGCCTTCATTTCCTGGAAACGCGACATTTCATTCCGCACCGCGTTAGTGAGGACCATTGTTACTTTCGACTAGTCTCTAGATATTAACAAATCGTTAATAACGTCACGTACAGCAGTGGTCCCAAACCTTTTCATCGCTGCGGACCGGTCAACGTTTGATAATTTTATCGCGGCCAGATCAGGGGGGGGGAGGACGTTGATTGTTTATAAGTTAGATTGTTTTGATTTAATAATTTTATTTTAATTGTATTTAAACATGCCTTTAAAATAAAATACACTGACACTAAAAAAAATGAATATAAAGCGATTAAACATTTTAACTAACTAGAACGCTAAATCAATGAGAACCCTGAGCATGTTTCTTTAAAACGAGACGGTTCCATCTGGGGGTAACAGGAGACAATGACACCCGAAGTGTGTTGCTTATGTCCAGTTTATTCCGTTGTTTTGTTTTGGTTGCTGTCACTGCAGAAAACCCAGCTTCACACAGATAGGATGTTGGAAATGGCAATAGGGATTTAAGTGCTGTGGTGGCAATCTCTGGGTATTCCGCCATGACTTTAATCTAGAACACAGAGTTGTTGTCTCGAACGTAGTTTTAAGGCCACTGCCAGTTGCAATCTCTAGCAGTTGATCTTCTTGCACCGACACGCTAGATTCGCCTGGTTTGTAGACAAATGGGTCGTGGATCCATTCCTTACCAGTTCGTGAGATTTTGCGGTTGTAAGTAGCGCTCGAACTCTTTTAAAAGCAAAGACAGGTGATCGTACACCAACTGGGAGAATGAATGCTCATACTCAGTCTCCCCTAAAATCACCGCTGTCTGAAACATGTCCAAAATGCCTCTTTTCACGCGCCGTCTCCACATCTCCAGTTTGGCTTTAAATTCAGCTACTTTGTCTGAAAACTGGAAAACAATTGTCATTTTCCCCTGAAGGGACAGAGGCTGAATGTCACACAGGTAGCAAGTTTTGCGCCCCATACCTTGTAACTGAAATGTGCTGCCAGTGGTGACTTCTTTTCTGAGAGATATCTTTGCAATGACTCTCGTAATTCAAATACTCTGGTTAGCGATTTTCGTCTGGATAACCTTATTATTTCTGTGTATAAGAGAAAGCATTTATGTTCTGAGTCCATCTCCTCACAAAGCTGCTGAAATAGACGCGAGTCAAGGGCGTATGCTTTGATGTGGTTAATAACTTTAACGACATCAATCAATACGCTGTAAAATTTTGGTGACATTTTTTCGGCTTGCCAGCATTTCCCTGTGAATGATACAATGCGTTGATTCACTCTCACGTGCAACTTCCTTAATCAGAACAGTTAATCCAGACAGTCGTCTGGTTATGTCAGCAGCTCCGTCTGTGAATATGCCGACACAATCCTCTCCAACAATTGTGTCTCAATGTCTTCGGCTATTTCCTCAATTCGCCTAATCACAGTGCTAGCCGACAAAGGCACATGTGCTATTTTTTTTTCCATCAGCCTCTCCTAGAAGTTCACGGCAAATATCTTTAGTGGAGGGCAAGATCAATTCTTCACTGATAGTGAATGGTTTTTTAGCCTTAGCAATATGGTTAGCCACCAAATATGATGTTCTTCGTGCATTCTCTTTTATTGATGTGGTGGCCTTCATAAATTCCTTCTGTCCTTCGTGTTCCCTTTTTTACTTTCAAAATACTCAAGGGGCTTGTCTTTTACTCCAGGTGCTTCGCGTTCAAGTGGCTAAATAGTTTTGAATATTTCATTACTTCATTAGAGAGCTGGTCTCCGCAAACTATGCAGAGAGGGGTTGGTGAGTGGGAATCACCTATCCCGGTCAATCCATGTTTCACGTAGGACTCATTGTATTGTCTGTTAAAAGTTTTATGTTTCTTTGACATTGAAGGCTCTTCTTCTGTCCTCTCACTGGTCCTATTCTTTTTCCCCAAGGAAATTTTCTAACGAAATCTGTTTCGTAATCATTATTGCTATTTTGGGTTCAATTTGAGCAAACACAATATACACATACACCAAGCACTGTTAAACAAGTACCAGTGAACAGAGAGAAGAGCGATACACACCTTTTCTCCACCAAAGCTACAACACAACTTCCGCTTGCAGCAGCTCAGCTCCAAACCTGACCTAAACCCGATCCGCTATCACTATTTTGCACATTCACTGTATTGGTGACGCTTTAGGTGACGTCTCTCAGTCTAGTCTCCTGCTTAGTATGGTCCCTGCGTTGAAATCCGCTATAGCATAGAGGAGTGCAAAGCAGAAAGCCTACAAAGCAGGGGACCAAACTACTCCCGGTTAATCTCTCATCCATGTAAAGTCGCACAAACCCGAGAGAAATACACCACAATAAATGAAATAGAAATAATTTAATGTTCCTTGGGCGGCCCGGTACAATTTGATCCACAGACCGGTACCGGTCTGCGGCCCTGTGGTTGGGGACCACTGACGTACAGGATACGGTAACTAAAACTAAACGATAAGTTATTGTTATTTGCAGGGGCGGATCCAAAAAGGGAGAGGGGTCTACAAAAGTTTGGTGTGGGGGTTAAAAGATTTTAAGTGCAAGCCAGTGGACAGATTGATTTGAGATGGATTCTTGTTTTCTATTTTTGTTCAGTTGAACATCTTTAAAATGGATTATTGAAGATCTATTATTTCTACGTAATAGTTATGCATGTATTTTCGTTTAAAAGCACGTGAGAACAAGAATGGTTTTGGTGCCATTAATAGTAAAGTTCTAAAAATGCAAATGTGAAGAATGGCGCAAAAATGTAAGGCAGATAATCCTTTCGAAATAAATGTAAAAATGAAATACTACGGTTTGTTTGTTTGATACGCAGAATTTGCTCCGACGATGAAAGATTCCTAGAAAGGTCTGAAGAGCTGGCTAAACATTTAATTTACCGAGGCTACGACAAAGACCTGATTGCGGAGGCAATCCAAAGGGCCAAACAAACAAACCGTGATGACCTACTCAGACATGGACAGAAAAAAAGGCTGATAGGATACCGTTTATTCTGACCTATCATCCAGACAATCCCAAAGTCGGTAAAATCATCGCAAAACACTGGCCCACGTGCAATCGTCGGACATACTAAACATAATACTTCCGAAGAAACCTGTAGTAGCTTACTGGAGACAAAAAAAAACTAAAGGACATCCTAGTCAGGGCAAAGCTAACGCCAATCGCTAGTCAAAACCAACCTAGTCAATCTGGACCCTGTGGCGATAAAAGATGCAAAACCTGTCAACATATGATAGAGACCAAGACATTCACTAGCACAGTGACTACAGAAAAACTAAACATACATGTTCCAAACGAAACGTACAAAACAGAGAATGTGATTTATCTCATCACATGTAAGATCTGTGGCCTTCAGTACGTTGGAGAAACTGAAAAGCTACACAAAAGGATAAACCTTCATAGATCTGATTGGATGACAAAAAAAAAAAAGCTATACAGAAGCCCGGTCGCAGAACACTTCTCCTCCCCTGGCCACACTTTCAGTGATATAACACTTATCGTTATTGCTAACAGCCAAAGCTGGAATTCCGAAACCAGGAAGGAAAAGGAATCATACTGGATACGCCGCCTAAGAACATTGAAACCAAGCGGTCTAAACCAAGAAGACTAGAAAAAGAAAACTATGCACTAGTAGAATATAACTTTTTTCTAAATCTTCTTAGTATCCTTCAATTTTTACTATAAAAATAACCGGTATAGAGTCAAATACCCGGGATATAATCTGCGTTTCATAAATGTACAAAAAAAAAAAAAAAATAGATGTCGCTTTGGCTTAGTCGAAAGCGCTCAGGCTAGTTAGTTACTAGTTTCGCACTGTTCGTCGTCAGTTTCTTGCATCTATTTTCATCAATCCCTGACACACGTGATCCCTTGGTGGATCTAGTGCGCTTGAAAGGGTTGTTATTCGCCATATGATTTGTATTCTTTATATATATATATATATATATATATATATATATATATATATATATATATATATATATATATATATATATATATATATATATATATATATGAAACCGTCGCTAGGAAAATTCTTCCAATTCGAGAGATAACCTTAAGCGTAATTTTAGCAATACACATACAGTTTACGTGTTTTGATGATTCTCCTCTGGCGAAATGCAATATCCCAGACCGCACACCTACCTTGGGCCAACTTTGGCAGATAAACAATCTGTTGCCGTTGGGTGTGAATCCAATTCAAACCTGGTCTCTACAGCCCTACGTAGAAGAATGTGGAGATCTTACTTTAATTAGATAACGTTAGGAATCGGACGCTGAGCCAGTTTTCGATTTTCGACGTAAAAATACACAAACGTTACTAAAGTTATTCTTTGGAAACAATGCCAACATTGGGTTTTGTAAGTTTTGTACTGGCTCAATGTTAGGTCAAGTTGTTTCACGTCTCATGCTTTCTACTAATAAAATAAATCACGTAATGCCCCAGTTCTGTGAAATTGATGGTAAAGCACACTACTAGTTTAAACGGTTTAGCACGTGATCTTTCTTAATCAAAAACACTCCAGATCAAATTCTATAATACAGTCACTGGATTTTTTTTTCTTCATATTGTATCATGTTATTTTGTTTTTAAGAGCCCCCACCCCATGGCAGAGTGGTCTAAAGTGCACGGTTTGAAGATCACTCATGTAACTTTCCGTGGGTCGGTGATTCTTCCGATTTTCCCCTCTTTTTCCTCCACGTAATGTACTGAATGCCATGTATAACCTATTGTGTGCTGAAAAATGACCTTAAACCCCACAAAACCAAATCATTGCTTTCATGAATTTAGGAATATATATGTAACTGCTAGTACCACTTTTTTCAAGTCTTTGGCGTTACTCTGCTTAAGTTCGAATCCGCGACCCCTCGCATCTGAGGCGGAAGTTCTTAACATTGAGGCCACCGGAGCGGTCTAACTGGTAAGATTCATTGAACACTACAAATGCCATCTTCGCTTGTCAAGGTTCCAATATCTACACCTAGGCATATCGAGTAGCTATTTCTGAGTTTCGGGTATGAGAATTTCATTGAATGCGTTGGCAAGCCACCGCATCCAATCAAATGTAAGGTGTTCAAATCTGAACACTGTTTCATGATAGAGACAAGGAGAGTACATAACCCGAATGGACTGATACATAAGCAATTTTCCAGTGTCGGTTCGTGTTGCACGAATACCTTTCACTCAAGTACACCTGTAATGGTTTCCCTCTGGTACAGTCATACTTTCCATGTTTAACGTATAAATTATTCTTTTTAGGTTAATTGACACCGCCGTTTTTGGCGGATGTAAAATGCACCACGCTGTTGGTTAGTTGACATTATACACTAAGGGAGGAAGGACATGAAATCCAATAGATGTCACTAGGACAGCACCCATAGATCTGTTCGATCCGCCAAGGTGTACATATGGTTATCATAACCTTGCCTAGCTAAGATGTACAAACACAACCATTGATTCAGTTTAGCTGGGTGTCTAACAGCACAGCAACACATGAACGGTTTTGTTTCTTTAGAATAAGTTGGGGTTTTTTTTATGCCGAGGTAATTCGATTTAATATCCTTGCCTAGGATCACGCCACAGTAGCCAACTTGGGTTAATCCTACATTAGGATTCGAACGTGTATGCTTCTATTCGCAAATCCCACACGCTAACCACTGAGCGACTCGTAAGCGCTTCCTGCGTATACTAGCTCTCAAAAGGTAGTTTTGTATCCAGAGTAGTATAACTACATTCCGAGCCCTCTCCAAAACTACCCATGGACTCCAGACCCTAAAATTTCTCAAAATATAAACCCTGAATATTCGCATCCCAATAGGTCTTTAAACCAGGTAATAAAATGAACAAATACTCCTCACATAGTGTTTAGAAATAAAGTTACAACTACTATTAATATTGATACAATGCTTGTCTTTATTTAAAGGGGAAAAATTATGCATTTGTCTTGTAGGTAATAATTTTCCGATCACGCACCGGGAGACCTCTTTTCTCCTAGTGGACTAGACATTTTCCCATCTAAACTCCAGATTTTTCAACACTAATCGGGACTCTCAATCATTCTGAGTAACCTTTTTTCGGTGTTTCAAAGCCAATAAACTCGTTTTCGGATGCTTTTGGTTGTGCCTATTCGAAAAATTCCCAACAGCTTGAGTTAACCTCAGAAAAAAAAAGAAAAAAAAAACAAAAACAAGAATGGCGCCATATATACTAAGGAGATATTGTACTTCGACACAGCATTGAACTGTTGATACAGAACGATAGTAAAATGAAAAACAAATTATACAAAAGTTAAACGTCCAAAAAATTTAACATTTTCATATTTTTTCTGACCCTATAAATGATGTAAGGAACAAAACTGCTTCGAAGATCATGAGCCTGCACACAAACTTACTCTAATTGTCTACTGTAATTGGTGCTCAATTTTATCCTAAGGATAACCTCGCCCCCAATTTCCTACCGTCCCCGTTTTTCGTTGCCGACACTAGCACTTCTTATCCCAAACGATAAAAAAAAGTTTAATAAAGGAAACCTACCTCCCTACCCTAGTTGTAATGCCAATGCAATAAAAAAAATGTTGGCCTCAGCTTTATTTAGGATAGACGAATTCAAAACAAAACAAAACATTACATGGCAGGTGTTATGCCAATTTCCGAAACTTTTGTTTCAATTTTTGCTTGAGAGGTCAACGTCTGGCAACTGTGAAATACACGTAGTGACATGTACAAGTGCCAACAGTAAGAAGTCTTAAAAAATGACCTTCCTTGTTTAATTTAACACGCCGGACCCATTTATTCGGCATATTGCTAAAACAAATATGTTGTAAACGATTTTAGTATAAATAACCAAGGTGTAGTGAACATTCATTTACAAAGAAATAACAGGAAAATACTTCACTTTATCGGTTCATGCAATGGTGCAAGCAATGCTTGTTTTGCAAACATGTACTCTTTTGTACATTTTTCAGTTTATTTATGTATGAAACAATATCGTTCAATATCGAAAACAAGTTCGTATTGTACGGTTGGCAATACCCTGCTCTACCAAGCGCCGACGCCAAATAAAAAAACCGATTTTTTTTTTAGAAAAACATTGCGACCCGTTACACAAGACAACGAGGAAGGACAACATACCCCACGTGTAATGGATGGTGGTAAAACATTGCTTTTTATTCATTAGGGTTATAAGTTTACCAATACAGAAAATTTTTACTTGTAAGGCAACAAAATATACTAACTTTAGTCATATTTTTTTCCAACACTTAAGCATCAGTCCTCGATTAACCAATCAAAAGCTGCTGCTTTATAGAGGCGTAAGCGGTAAGCGTCTAATAGATTCAGTGAATAACATCGCCCTTAAAATGCGCGGTCGTGGTGTTTAAGCTTTACGAAACGCCGACTGGGACGTATAATAGCGTACTCGTCGCTCTCAACAACGCATATGCTTTTCTTAGAATATCTTGATTTTATAGCAGTTATTATATTAACGAGCGGAATAGTTCTGATTTGCTACGTCACTTACCCGAGATTTCATTTTTGATGAGTAGTGTCTTTCTTCCAATCGAAAAGTGTTATATAATAATCTTCGGGGTCTATCCTTAGGGTAAGGCTAAGCAGTGGCCCTCATGTGACGTCTAAGAATGCGATGTAGCGCCAGTTCCGTACAAACATTATTAATATGGCCGGCTTGTACCATATTTTTTAATTATAAAATACCGTACTTGGTGAAAATGAATAAAGGAAATTAACTTTAATCAATATAATGAAGCAGTAATTTGGAAATACTTTTCTGTGCTGCCAAACAACATAAACTTCGGAATGTTATATTTGTTCATCTACTGAACGGCATGTATAAACCATTTCTTGTGATTTAATATACTATAATACTTGTGTGCACAATTTAATATCCATTATAGACTAGTTACTTCTTTTTCATTTTAATAATAGTAATTCATGATTATAAACACAGGTAATTCTTCTCTACTAAACTCAACTAATATTAACGGAAAATACAATAGTATGTGTAGAAAAGCTGAATACAAAACACCGCGGTTACAAAAAACGTTCACCTTGCTGCCCCCCCCCCCCCTTCACAACTCCTTAGACCAAGACCAAATTTCTGACAATACATTATAGCTAAATCATTTTTTTAAATATATAGTCTGGCCTTGCAGTCTTTATATCGTAACGACAATAGAATGATGAAAGTAGTTTGTGCTCTAACAATGGGAAAACAAGTGGAAAAACAACTTTTTTTAACTGATTTAAAATCTCAAAATTTTCCTAGGGTGGTGGTGGTAGTGCACTTAAAATCGCTTTTCAAAGGATTAGTTTGTTTTACTCTTCCAAATAGGTATAGTTACACCATTTTGATTATTAAAATCTACTTTATCCCTGTGACTCATTACCAAAGATTTACAACCGATTTGTACAAAGATCGAATTAATAATAATAATAATAATAATAATAATAATAATAATAATAATAATAATAATAATAATTACTGTTGTTATTATTATTTTAGCAAGGTAAAACAATGCATAGACACAGAAACAGTAAGTCCAATTTCCATAACATTGTTTTAAAACAAGTATTCAAAAAGCCCTCTTGGACAACACACACACACACACGTTATCACTTAAAGATGAAAACAACTATGAGCTTTACTAAATGCTGTATCACATATTTGTTCGAAAACAATATGGCCGATGGAGCTATATACCTAGTGGGTAAATAATACCATACATTATTTACAGCTCACTCAACAATACTATCAATCCTGTAGTATACAAACTCGTGCCTAAAACGAAGCACGAATAGCGCTTACCCAGATTAATGCCATAACAAATGCGTCAAAAATCAGCGTCCGCTCGAATTCTCAAGTAAAACAAAGTTCATAGGCCTCGAACGGCGATAGATAGATATGTATGTATGTATGTATGTATGTATGTATGTATGTATGTATGTATGTATGTATGTATGTACGTGTAAATTCAGTCAGCCTGTTTTCTGTTGGCAGTGTTGTACACGCTTATGTCATGGGGTACTGACCTGGTTAGCTTGTTTTAGGGTTATCCAAACTTGTTTTATTTGCTTTGGGTTTGTTTTGTGAGGTTTGACGCCACGGTTCAGCACATTATTTTTACTATACCTGACTAGCTGTACATCTGGGACTAACCATTAACTAAGTTACAGAAGTGCATTCTCCCACACGGACTATTTTTAAGCCGAGACGAGAGATGAGCGGGGTGAGTGATATGTGCACTTGAGACTATTCGGTCACCCGGGACGTTACACACAACTGAAATATAACGTTATAATTTAATTTTATATCCCGATATAAGAACCATACTTAACACTATTTACTTTAAATGAATAAATTATAATGCAATGCTAACAACTATACAAAACGTCACGTTTCCTCTTTCTTGTTGTGGATGGGGTGGTAAAGCTTAAGAGAAATAATTACATGAAATCGAATGTATCCTTTCATATTTATATGTATATATAATCATACAATGCACGATAAATAAATAAAGTGTATACTTGAGATTTTTTATGAGTTACAATCTTGATATTCACTTCCAAAGTTCTTTCAGATTTAGTAATTTCGTCCAAATGACTGATTTTCAAAGACGGCAGTACAATTGAAATAACAAATAAACAATGTTAATGGAGAAGGGCCAAAACATCAACTTTAGGTGTATTTTAAAGTGATTCCAAATCGTAAATTAAATATAATCTCAACTGATGGAATTTAGTTCTGAAAATTTAAAAAAAGTACATAAAAGCTAAAAACAGTAAAATTGTTTAGAAAATATATAAAGAAGGAATGCCACGTGCATCATAAAGACATTACAAATCACAAAACACTAAAAAAAAAAATCACAAAATTGCACGTTGAGGCAGTTTATGAACAATATTTTAAATATGAAATTGAAAAAAAAGCCCGATTTTTCCGAAAAAGTGAAAAAGTACTCCTCACCAACGTTGCAATATTTAAGGTCACGGACGAGTAGATAGGTATATCAATTATTGATATTGTCACGTTTTTTATCCAATACCTTCCACTATAACAAAATGTGCAGATCCCGCCAATAAACACCTCTCCACACACAGTAAAGCCAGCTATGAACAATGAATGTAGAAAGAAACAACATAAGAATACACGTCGACACAAATGTTAACACTCGTAAAATGAGACACAAAGCTGGCATGTCCACATGTTTATCCAAACAAGCCAATCGTCGCGTCTCCGAATATTAGGGATTCCTAGTCACAAATTATAAGCATAAATTGAATCACAAAGTACAACTAGCAGTTTGATTTTCCAGCAAAAAACAAGTTTATATCCTCATTTTTATGGTAAAAATTCTTGGCAAAAGTTGTTTGACCCAGACAGAATCTGCATGATCTTTGATGTTGTTGTTATATTTTTTCATCTCCATCTACCTATCTATTCTCTCTTGATTCCTACAACTATTTTTGTCGCCTAATACTTTACAGAATACTCAGTTATCTTCCTGCTGTCCATCTTCCACCTCTGCGGTCCATAGGGTCAAATTATCCCTAAGGAGTTGCATAATCAGCGTGCTATCCTTGTACGAGTCCCCGTCTTGAAGAGTTTCCAGCTGCTCTACAGCGGCGTCAAACGCGTCCTTGGCCAGTTTGCAGGCCTTCTCCTGGTTGTTTTGAATTTCATAGTAGTACACGGAGAAATTCAGAGCCAATCCAAGACGAATAGGATTTGTGGGTTTCAAGTTGGCTTCAGCCACTTTGTAGGCTTCCTCGTACGCCTCCTCAGATTTTCTGGCGAGAGCTTCCTTTGCGTCTTCATTTGCAACTTCCACTTTGTACCGATAGTAATCCCCTTTCATTTTAAGGAAGAAAATTTTGGCTTCAGTCTTCTCCTTCTCCGTGACGTCATCACATTTGGCAATCAGATGGTGATCCAATAAAGAGAGCACCTCGTCACATAACCCATTAAGCTCGTCTTCAATTTTCTTCCTGTATTCTTGAATTTTACTCTTCTTCTTCTGATCGTTTTCTCTATCACTCAACGATGATACGATTCTCCATGATGACCTTCGAGCTCCCACCACATTTTTGTATGCAACTGAGAGTAAATTCCGTTCATCAGCCGTCAGAGCTGTTTTCGCCTTTTGACCAAGTTCTCGCATGTTTTCCACCATATCTTGATAGCGCTCGCATGTTTCACTCAATTTGGCCTTATTCACTAATAAACTACGTTTCTCGTCGTCTGCCATCCTAGAAAAACTAAGCTGATATCCCAATAAACTCTAGTACTAACGAAGGCACTCGCCCGGTGTATATTCAGGTACGCTACAATTTAAAATGGCCGATTCCAGGGTCTACATTCCATAGTAAGAGGTTACTTGCAGGGAATGTTTCAACCACCTGGATATAAACGACAACTTTGAACCGCAACGTCAATTATGCATTAACCAAAAGCAATTATTTATACTTTATATACTATATGCCAGAAATGTTTGCATAAACGAATAGTTATTAGCAAATAATGAAGGCTGAATGATTCATCCGTACCCCTTGGGCGCCTTAAGTAAAAGCTAATAGCCGGAAGGTTTCGGATCTGTACCTGTTCTTCTCAAATTCAATAGTAACTTGCCGGTATCTAGCGACATTCTAAACAAACCCGCGAGATCAGATAAAATGTGTGTGTTAGCCAGGCAGTGTCGTTCTATTTTTCGGTAAGAAAAGGAAGGGCGAGAACAAACGTGTCTAAGTTACTTTTGTACATGACCGCACAATCCCGTGACTTGCATTATTGATCCCCCGCCATTCAGCTTAACTGAAGATAAGTTGGACAGACTTTTCTGCTCAATATTTCATTCACGCTTGTACTCAGAAAATGGGCGGAGCATCGCTCAGTGCTATCAATTTTATAAGCGGTACAGCACACGTGTGGAAAGAAAGAAGAATAACACTCTTATACCGTTTCCGAAGCGTTTTTGTGCGCCTATCTCGAGATTAATAGTTAGCGGTCGTTGCCCACTTATATTGCGCTGAGAGAGAGAGAGAGAGAGAGAGAGAGAGAGAGAGAGAGAGAGAGAGAGAGAGAGAGAGAGAGAGAGATTTGGTTTGGTGTTTTACGGTACAACCGTGCAGTGCCGGATTACCCATTAAGTACACAAAGCACGTACTTGGGAACCAGCCCAATTAACCTGAAAAATTTAAAAAATTGAAATGATAAAATTGAATGAATTATATTGTGACCATTTTGATTTGCATGTACTAGTATTTTGATCTGGAATCAAAGCAACATTGGTATTTTCGTTTCTTCTTAGCTTTTAATAAAAATTTGTTTTTCACATTTTGTAGGAAGGGGATTCCATAAAATGTTCAGTGCTAAGGGCCCTGGATGGTAGTTTGGCACTGCGGTACATTAACACAAAATTGTTATTTAGTGTGACAATATAAACTGCCTAGCACGAAGACACCACACTAGTCAAGCTAGACTGATCCAATAGTAGAATTGGAACCCTTTCAGTTCCAAGTCCGACACTAACCACTTACTTACCCGCCACGACTCTTGAGAGAGGCAGAGAGTTGTGTAACCAACCGTCAGGTACAGGATTCAACCCATGTTGGCTTACATTCTTAATAATGCACGCCCTATGAGATGAATCAAGGAACCTAAATTTATTTTGACGAAACGAGATCATGCGTGTAAACTGAGATAATGCACGTATGTGTGCTTATTGCATAGACACGAATTAAAGATGTCACTGAAACTTACCCATTAGTGCCCCAGGGCACGTGCACGTGACAATGATATCATTGGTAACTTAATGACGATAGATGCGCATTGCCGATAGCTAAAGTGTGTGTATATGTATGTGTGTATATATATATATATATATATATATATATATATATATATATATATATATATATATATATATATATATATATATATATATGTATGTATGTGTGTGTGTGTGTGTGTGTGTGTGTGTGTGTGTGTGTGTGTTGTTGTTGTTGTTATCCGATAGGCTGCTATACAAGGCGTGGTGGACAGAATTAAAGGTGGACGAAGAAACCGGGAAATCACCACAAAGAATCACTGACTCACGAGAAGCTACTGGCAAGCTTTCTCCCTTATCCGCAGTCGACGAAACCTTGACTGGAACCCACGCAGACGGAGGTGAGACGGCAGTGATCCGCAACGTACAGCGCTTTAGACCACTCAAACACTGCAAACAGATTGAAAATAAACGACTTTTTTCTATTGAAAATCTGACATAAACAAAAGAAGAAATGAAACAGTTTCTATGTGGAGAATATATATATATATATATATATATATATATATATATATATATATATATATATATATATATATATATATATATATATATATATAATGAGATGAAGGGGTGGGGGCCATCACGGTCAATTTCTCTTTAATATCGTTATTAGTTTCCGCCAGGACGCAATGCACGGGAAATTCCTAGTAATCTTTTTAAGGATGAAATAATTTAACTGGATGTTGTCATTTTTCATGACAAAATAATCGTAAACAATTAAATATTTTTTTTTTCAAAAACAGTTGGATTTGCCACAGATTAATTTCAATATTACAAAATAGAATTATATTTATGATCCTTATGATCACAGATTTGACATGTGCCACGTGTTGGCTAAATGCTGTGAAAGATAATAACGCAAATAAAACTTTCGAAAAATTTCGGATTGAATATCATTTTTTTTTTTGCTACATCATTGATTGGTGCAAAATTTTCATCACTAACTTTAAATTTATTCATTTGACATAAAATTCTTCAAAGTCAATGAATAATGTGAAATGTTACTCTCTGCAAGTAGCCCGTGATATTTAATACATTCAACCCGTTTCATAAATTTTGTATCAGGTGAACACAAGAAGATCCTCAATGTAAACATATTCATGCATGTTCTGATTTACTTCAGTACAATAAATATTTATTGTGATGTTTTTGGTGCAAAAATCAAGGGGCGAATTTCAGGAGATTATTCATGGTTTAAACGCCGTCATGTCTGGTGAAGTAACAGTGTTCCCAATGTCCAACAGGCACATACCGCCCCGTAGCGAATTTTGTTTCCGCTCAATTAGTTTTGACATACTCAGGCCAAATTTGCTCGGAAGCAGACCTAGGTAAAGCTCCATTTGTCATCATTTTATTTTTGTAAGATAACTTAACTTAGGCTTAGTCCTTATTCAAATTAGAACTTTATTCGAATTAAAACTTTGCCCTTTAATTGCTTCAGAAGCTTGTTTCCGTTCAGTAATTTTTTAAGGACTGTATTTTAACCAAATTTGGTACGCATCTTTAATATGGACAAATACCTAAGACATGTTCGATAACGATTTCATAGAGTTATAGTCTCTGTTTAAATTGGAACCTTTATCCTTCAGTTGCATCAGAATTCTTTTCCAGCTCAATACGTTTCGAAGGACTTCATTATAGATTCGTATTTATTTATATTACGTAGATACCGATCAAGTTAGATTTTCACCATTTTCCAATACAGCTTTAACGGAGTTAGATCCCTGTTCGACGAATGACTTTGACCTCTACTGCATTTTAAATATTTCGTCCGGTTCAGTATTTTTTCAATGATTTTATGGATTCACATCAAAACTTGTGATGAGACTTTACCCAAAAAAGTCATAGACTAAGTTAAATTTTCGATAATGTCCAGTAAAATTTAATGGAGTTCTGGACTCCATTTCACTGCATCATATTGGATGCGGTATCCATACTGTATGAACACATTTATAATTTTCGCTAATTTTTCTCAAGTCTTATTAAAATTTCTCTACCATAGTATGAGGTAAAAGTTTCGGAGGCTTTAATTAAAGAAAGCGTCGTGAAAACATGGTAATCGGATTAAAATCAGATCTCCGCTGACCTTCGTGAAGATCTGATACTCTTAAGATCTTAAGGGTCACGTTCTTGTGACCTTGAAATTAGTCAATGGAAATGCATCTTTCAAGAATCTTAAAGTGAATCGAATTGTTCGATACACATTAATGTTCTTCATCCACGCTGCTCAGTCTCCAACGCGAAGATATAACATTTCATCTGATTGGTTTGATAAAATTAGCGATTATGGTAATAATAGAGACTACCAAAACATGATTCCTAAGCGGTCGCTTTTAGATGTTCATGTATAGCAAATGGAGATCTGATCTGAATCAGATTGGAAAACATGGTAGCATAAGCTTGAAACGAGACTTCCGTCTGGCTGAGCCACTGCCTTTTTTGTGAGAAAATATCCAGTTTTTTTAAAAAATGAAATCTATATAGCTAATATTACAGTAAAAACATAAAATTTACCATAAAATTTATATATGATAAGTACAATGCCTCACTCTTAATCCACCTCTTTATCCACAATTCCACCAAAGAACGTCAACCAAACTTGATAAAGAGATAATTGAACATGCATTTTGTGGGGAGGCTAAGATTTGCAGATTGATCTCTCCAGCATTACACCTCAACTTTCACAGCTTTGCCACGCTAAAGAACACTAACATTGAATTTTATCCCTATTATATATGACACCAATATATATATATATATATATATATATATATATATATATATATATATATATATATATATATATATATATATATATATATATATATATATATATATATATATTGCGAAATTTTACTGAATATGTCACTTTACACTAACACCAACTAATTTGATACGGACAGTCGGTGGCTTGGGAAAATAACGAGAGCAAAATATGTTACCAACAATTGGTGCAACTATTACTTGGGTACCCAGCACGAGATATGCAAGAGAACAGCATGTACCCGGCATGGGCATTGTAAAGAGAAACAAGGTATCTAGCACGGACGATGTATAGAGAACAGTTTACCCGACAAGAGTATATTTGTATCGGAATTATGTCCCCTTACCGCTTCATGTGGGTGGGTGATTCGCCATACTATGAAAATAGTAATTTTAAAAACATAATATCCATTTAAAACAAAAGAATAAAATATAAAATAAATAAAAAATAAAATAAATGTACTTCCAATGATGAATAATATCATCATATCCAAATCAGACCTGGAGCTGATAGTGCCAATGGAGATAAACTAGATTTTGTTGGTGTGACGGGACGGGGATTGTGGTGGGCGTCGACTAAAATGCCGAACTGATGCATTTTCATTATAAATGATTGCAACTAAAGTCAGAGGCGATTGTAGTTAGATTCATTTAGCGATCATAGTTACTTGAGCAATGTGCGCCAGGGACTCTTAGGTGCGTGGACATATCGGACCGCATTTTGTGTAACATTGATTTATTGCTAAATGGGACGTTCTCTTTGGAATTACTTATAATACTCGGTAACATTAGGCCATAGATACCCACGTGACGAGATATACTTTTGTATAAACAGTCCTAAACTTTGATGGTTGTGCTCACGTTAGAAATCTCTACATGTATTCTTCATGCTCTAATAAATGCCATCTTTTTTGGGGTATATGCATGTCGCTCGCTTGTTAGACTCTGTTGCACACAGGGTCATAAAACTTGACATGTTTCTTTACTTGTATCACTTATATTTGTATGAAGATAAAAAGTGTGTGTGTGTGTGTGTGTGTGTGTGATTTAGATTTTTAAAGTAGCTTTAACAATTTTATAGTCATATCGCTACGATGTCTGCAATGACAGTTTATAGTGATGTCTAGCACTGGGGCATCATGCCATATGGCATCAGAACACAATTAATAAAATTCGGTTCAGTACCCACGAATGTGGTCTCAGTCTATTTTTAGATCATTTTTTCCTGTCTAAGTTTGGTGGTGATACAAGAGTTAGATTTTGGCATTCTTGGTAAGAATTTAAAGGCAATTATTTATTCTTTAGAATGTGAGCTTATGGTGTGGTTGTCTGTGTGCATTTCGGCGACAGTGCACCTTGAATAATAAGGTCATGGTGATGATCCGGAAGTGAAATCTGTGTTCTGTTGCCTGGTGTTTTGTTTACAATTCAGCCTCTCAAAAAAATGCAGGTCAACCCTTGACAAGAACTTCACCGTAATTTATCTTTGAAGGTATTTTAGATTAACATATGATTTGTATTGATTAACACACAGGGGAAAGTTCAGTACTGAGAAACAAATGTAGAGACTATGTAGTAAAATTAATTGTGTTCTATGGCCATATACATGTGGCATGATGTCCTACCGAGTTAGTACCATTTTTTAAAAAGTCGTTGGTATGACTCGGCCGGTGTTCAAACCCACGACCTCCCGCCCATAAAAAGTAAATAATGGTTGCAATGACCTAATTTCATTGCTAAAGTGGCTATGTTAAGTTGTGGAATTGCGTAGCGCCGAATCGGGCAAGACAAGGCATTCTATAAAAATGCAGGATGTTTCATGTGATTATACATTTAAAGTTGTATCATTTAAAAAAAATAATGTGTAATTTGGATTGATTTCATGGTTGGGAATGTCACTCGCGTCCTCTTTTTGTAATGTTCTTAAAGGACCGCTGCTAATCTTGCTTTATGCAAATTATGTCCATGTGTTATCATTCTTTATTGCATACCTGCTATATATTTTTTAGTTTGTAGTCATACTATGTGTTAAGATATAAATACACAATCCTTAAAAATACATTTTCCGTTATACATCAGCTTCACCGGCTCTTAATTAACGTAATTTCAAAATTGCTGACAACTACACTATTGTTCAGGTGCTCGCGATACCGCAAATAAATCATTAGCAACTTCTCAATCAGTCCTACTGGATCGTCCCCTTTAAGAAGTTGCGAATGCGTCGAACTGTTTTTCATGCGCTGAAATAGACGTGGTAGTCAGAGTAAATTGCTGTTTCCTTTTTTATGCAAACAATGTTTTGGCAAAAAAATAAATAAATTCAATATTGTCTGCAAATTAATTACTGCTACATTTTCCGAGGTTTATTTTTTGTCTCACCGAAATAGCCAAGGTGGTCCGAATGCATGCAACTCCCAACTCTCATCTTAATAAAAGATTATAAAATGTATTTGTTTTTAAACAGTTATGCACCTCGCCGATGTGAAGCTACCAACTATAGTCACTTCAGCTCAGTCTCGAATTTCCAAATTAGCCGTTGCGTGAATGACGTAATTGTAACGTAACGTAACGTAACCTAACGTATTGAATATTTTCCGACAAATATTAAATATGCTGTGGTAGCATTAATTCAACTGATAATTGTAACGGATTTCGTTTTTGGTGGTGGAGGTGAATAACAGTGTACAAGAGGTTGGAATATGCAGTAAAAGTTACTGAGATTTGCAGCGGCCAACTATTGCATTATCTCTAATTTTCGTTTTCTTTTAAATTATATTTACGCATGCGCGCGTGTGTGTATGTCATACAGTTTTTCAGTCCTATCACTGCGATATCTGCAGTGTGACAGTTTATTGTGGTGTCTAGCACTGAGGCATCATGCTGCAGACATGTAGCATGATGTCCTAACCAGTCCCATTATCCTGACACCAGGCAGCCCAGTCCTAACACTAACCTCTTAATGCTGAGTGCCAAGCGAGGCATCTGCTATATCACTATTTTTGTAAGTCTTTGGATATGACTCGGCCGGGAATCGAACCCACGACCTCCTGCATCTAAGTTATATTTACGTTACAATTGTGCAAACAAAATATGTTTAAGTCAACAATTGATATGCTGGCCTAAGACTACAAATCTCTAATTTATTTTTGCCAATTCGTTTAAAAAGAAGGCAAAACACGACGAGTGAATGTGCCATCCTTTTGCAGGTGTCACTCTAAAGTTCCTTTTTTATACGGTCCTCGTAATCGTTGGAAGAAAAAAATACGAGTGCCATGGCGTTGTAAATGTGGCAAAATGTCACAAATATTCAACACCTTATTAGGAGTATTTGGACCGATCGTTATAAAATGTATCACGCATTATGAAATGTCGCAAAATAGCAGTAACATCATAATCTACCGCACACTGAGCCGCTAATAGTATAAAATTTCATGCTTGCTTTGATCAAAAATGTAGGAACCAGTCAAGTATACTTGTGTATTAATTCGCGCAAAAAACGTAAGGCGGTTTATGGGCTGTAATGGATTAACCATTGTCTAACGTGTGCTTAAATACATGGTCCCGTTGGCCTGGGGTGGGGCATTTTCTTGTTAAAAATAATACGCTGAATTTTTCATTGTAAAAAAATAATTGATCAGGTAACACGTAATAATTTTACTACTCCTAAATTTCCTGAGTATGTCTGCCTTACTATCAGTGTAGGACTACCGGGCCAAAGTAAGGGGCATCATAACTTAACTAGCACAGGACTTCATTTGTCCTAAATCAGGCACTGTTTATAGGAATCGCGGTACAAATTCAGTTCCCATAGTAAACATATGCAAACACAATAATATTAAAAATTCAATAACTTAAAATTTCTGAATGCTAATGATCATCTTATATTTATCAGTATAGATGAAACCTGGATGTCAACTTCTGTGTTGCGGAAATGGTATGAGCCGCGGCATTTTCTGGAGCTGCATTTGTTTGAAACGTGTTTTTAATTCCGCACCAGAGTCAGGTGCTAATTTTAGTGATGTGATGTGATTATGATTTTTAACGTAGCTTTAACAATTTTTCAGTCATATTGCTACGATGTTTGCAGGGTGGCAGTTTATAGTGAGGTCTAGCACTGGGGCATCATGCCGCAGACATGTAGCATGATGTCCCACCCAGTCACATTATCCTGTCACCAGGCCAACCAGTCCTAACACTAACCTCTTAATGCTGAGCGCCAAGCCAGGTAGCTATTAGTACCATTTTTGTAAGTCTTTGGTATTACTCGGCCGGGGATCGAATCCACGACCTCCCGCACCCGAGGCGGACGCTCTAACCACTTAGGCCACCAGAGCGGTTGCTAATTTTAGTAATGAGTGTACCAAACTCAAGATTGTTAAAGGACTGAAGTTCCATCAATAAAACAATATCTACCTTTTCATTTACAACTAGGGTAAGCTCTCAAAAGATCATTTTACTTAAAATATAACTTGTATTATTAACCAATCCTCGCCACCCAAACCCATATATACTATATTAAATATTCACCCATATCCAGGCTGGTTCCCTTTGTCCATACCATTAGTACCATGTGTCGAGTTGTAAGAAGCGTTGTCCTATTTTATGGTGTCGTTTTGGTAAAAGGGCATCTAGGCAAGTTAATAAATACTTTCCCATGGGCTATTTAAGAAAGAGACCCCAATTCCCAAGTTATGTTACATGGTGGTGTATTTTTTGTTTGATTTTTTGCAAAGAGGGAAGGCACAATGTTTGACCAACGCCAATGATCTAATCGAGCCTGGAGCTAACTTTTAAGTTGTCAACTGAGTCACGTACGCGAATAAGTTGACCGCTGACTGGTCCTCAATGGCGGAACGTTGAATTTAGCTGCAACACAAACATAGTGTAGGTTACTTGGACGCAACAAGTTTTATTTTGTTAAATATTGTTTGAGAGATCTTCTACAAAGATCAGAAAATATCTATAGCGGACGGAAAGAAAGGCATCAATCATGTAGGTAGCAGGAGAGAGAGAGAGAGAGAGAGAGAGAGAGAGAGAGAGAGAGAGAGAGAGAGAGAGAGAGAGAGAGAGAGAGAGAGAGAGAGAGAGAGAGAGAGAGAGAGAGAGAGAGAGAGAGAGAGACTTGTATTCGATATAATTCGGCACTAAATGGGAGAGTTATCGTCTTACTTATTCCGGCGCTAGAGCCTTTGTTTGACACTCAGGTAAACTAATAAGGCACCTTTATGAATTATTCAGTAAGACGTAGGGTAATTGGTATAGCTACCTTAGCATACTTTTAAATCAGAATGTGTAATGTAATATATATATATATATATATATATATATATATATATATATATATATATATATATATATATATATATATATATATATATATATATATATATATATATATATATATATATATATATACCAACAGAATATTCAAAAAATATATACGTATACCATCCTCGTCACAGTTAAAGGGATGGAGCCGTTGACTGACAGTGTATTGCTAAATTTTGCTCTTATACTTTATTTCGGTAATAGAGTGAATGGTACATAAATTTTAAGTATAAAAAAATCACCATCCATCACATGAGATAAATTAATTTTTAAAAAATCTAATAAATAAAGGGAATATCTAAAAAAAAAATTGAACAAGTATAGAAAGCAAATTTTGTTAGACTTGCGTAAATAATGCATAATTACAAATTATAATTAGCACTTTCCAGAAAAGTGGTATGCCCTCACCTTTTTGTCAATTGATTTTGTATGTCAAAATAGACAAGTACTATGGCAGTGTATCGAAATATATTTTTTCTCACTTTTTGCCCATAAAGATCAGGTGTCGGTACGTTCTTTTGTCATTTATTTTAAGCCTTTCTTGAAATGGTCCAATATTTTTTTTCCTATCTCCGTCCCACACTTTCTAACCTTGATGTCTGACTACATTAAGTTAATAAATACCGCGACTCGTGAACACATTTCATACCATTAAATCATACCATTAAAAGGTGTTCACAACATTCTACATGCGCAAGCACTAACGCTTGCAAGGGTCCCGACATTTTCTCTGGAAAGCATCGAGAAGAACGAGGCTAAAAGTGTCTTCTTTCAAAGAGATATAGGGAGGACGAATGAAAATAAGGAAGTAAGAAAATGAACAAGGATACAAATTTAAATGGAAATAACGATAAAGTTTTCTATTATTTTGCACGAAAAACCTCCACAATAATATCGTCAACGAATTGTTTTTGTAATAGTTATCGTTATTATCAAGCATTAAAATCGTCGTCATTACCGTGGTCGTGGTCATCAAGAACATAAACAGTTACAATCACGGGCGACTGCACCCACTGTGCGGAAAATTCACGTGGACGTTTGTCACGTTGTGAAAACAGCCCTCATGTATACAACTTACCAGTAGGTCGCCACAACCTTGGCAACTGACCTTTGTTGCGCAAGATTGCGTCTTGAATCGATCTTAGAGTGAACAAAGCCGCGGATAGGTTCAAAGAAACAAAGTAACTGATATAACCGGAAGATAGTTTATTCGCACCCCTGCAGTTGCCTGCCCGCGGGAGAAAGAAATTTGACCAGTACCAGAGAAATTAAGCAAACTTCAGTTCAAAGAGACCCCAGTAACAAATCAGGACTGAGTTAGGGAAATATAGACCGGGCACTTGTCCGAGGCAGATCCTTATTCTACAGGTAATTTTACTATCACTTCAGCACTAGCCAGGGTTATATGGAGAACTCGCTCCATGGAAAACTCGCTCTGAGAGAATTCGCCCCAACGTATTTGGAGAAAAGCGTATAAAGTTGTTGTTGTTGTTGGGCTTAAAGCCATTTTTCAGCACACGATAGGCTATTCATGGCGGCCAGTATTAATGGTGGAGGAAGAAGGAGGAAGAAACCGATAATTCACCGGAAAGAACCACCGACCCACGAGAAGCTACTGGCAAGCTTTCTCACCTATCCACATTCGCCGAATCCTAGACTCGAACCCACGCAGACCGAGGTGAGATGGCAGTGATGCGTAACGGACAGCGCTTTAGACCACGTATAAAGTAATAAGAAAATTAGTGATACAAAATAAAAGATTTAAGATTTAAATGGAAATATGGGGAGTGAATTGGGGAAATATTTGGAAGGCATGAAGGAATAAAAATTCACTAAAAATACAGAGTTTGATTTTTAAATATATACATAATGCCTGGTTGACAAGAGATGTTGCCAAAAGAAGGCACATGATTAAAAAAATACCAAGATGTCCACTGTGTAAAAATTATGAATTTTCAAAAAGACATGTAATCTTATATTGACAAACCATTAAAATTGAGAGATGAAATTATTAATATTATAAAAAATATATGGAGAGTTTAAAGTAGAGAAAGTATTATATTTAGATGGAGAGTATTAAAAAACAGATTATATGAAAATATTAAGTTTTATAATATCAACAATGAACAAATGTGGACAAGTCATAAGTATAAGAAAATAACTTTGTTTTCATAAGTATTTTTTCACTTTTTAGAACATTTATTAATGTTTTTTTTTCTCTATATTTATAGATAACTTTACACATGGAAGAAGTACGAGACCAGGACGTTGTAGGGCTATATCACATGGCGTTACGCAAAGTGGGCATGCCTGCAGAAGAGCCTCAGAAAACCCGATGTGTAGACTTATAATTATATAAATCTTTTGGACCCTTTATTAGAAATTTGGAATCTTTTGGACCCTTTATTAGAAATTTGGACATAAATGCAAGGAAATGGAGTGCAAAAAAACAACAACGGCACCATATGTCCCTAGCAATAAAGTTAGGAAGAAAGGAAAGCCGGAACATAACATACACACACTACAAAACACTAGGATAATTTTTTTTATTAACTAATTTAAATACCTGATAATAGAACATTTCAAAAATTATATCTAAATAAAATAAATTATTTAAATAAATGCAAAGAAATGATAATAAATTATATGCATAAATAGAAGGAGTGAAAGAAGAAGGGGAGGATGAGAATGAAAAAGTCCGATGCATATAATAAAAATAGACAACTGGGGAAAATATGGTATAGAAGGCTGTCCTAACAAGACAACAAATTATAGCAACATACAAGAGCACCAAACATATAGCACTCACAGGACGTAGGGGACCTCTAACCAAGGTCACCAAACAAAATAAGGGAAATGATTCCGATAAGGAAAATGAAGCCCTATCGGATGAATGAACCTTTAGAAACACTAGGGAAAATAAATACCCCATAAAAAAAATGTAGAAAATAAATTTGTTGGTCAAAATTCTTTTATAAATAGAAACATAGCAACATATCGGGGGAGGGATATACAGAAACACATGAACTTTTTTTAAAGATATTTTTAGGTTAAATGGGAGGGGAATCTGTCTGGTGCCCCCCCCCCAAAAAAAACAGTGGCTGGAGATGTCGCCACAAATGGTTGGAGAAATCACCCCAAAACTTGTCACCCAAGAAACCGATTTAATATCTATTTTTGAAATAAATAAGTTATTTAAAAGAGCGAAATGTGCACCTTAACAATGCTGTTAGCAACAAAGATGTCGCCACATGGTGGCTACCACATTATTTTATCGCATTTTGAATTGTACAATTACCTAATTGAAATTATAACACATCGTGAAATTCAAATATACCACCTGACACGTGTTGTTCTCCATTGCAAGTATTTACTTAAGCCCCGTATAAGTCGGACTGTTATTACCGATCATTGCGCAATCGCTGTTTGCTGTTGTTGATGTCACCATTGTCAGGCGTTATAGCAGATTTGTTCGTCTGAAATTTACCAAACCGGAGATGATACAGTCATTTCTGTGGTGTCCAAAATGGTCAAAATGGTATGAAATTCATTAAGACCCGATTGTTACATCATATAACAGATTATTTTATAGTTTCCTAATTTCCTCACAAGGTTTGGGTCCCTCCATCAAAAACAGACCGTTCATTGTAACTGTTTATTTAGCTATTTATTTTAATGAAAGCCATCATTTTCAACGGAATTTATTCTTTGCCTCTTATTTTAGTAACCTAAATTATAACTGTGAGTACCCTTTTAAATAGAAACAAACCTGGGTTCGAATAATCTAAATAAGTCTTGAATATCTAATGGATTCATTCCATCTTTTCCAGATTATGTGCTACACCTGTATTCTAATTCTTATGTATTATGTTTGTCATTCCAACGTAATGGTGAAAATGTCATTATAACAAAGTGTATATTCCTATTTTGATCATTTGGTAAATTTCGGTAAGTTTATAGATATATGCAGTGATATCAAAATCATTGCCAAATTTGCTGAAATCCAACTTGTCATCGGACATCTACTAAAACAACAGGAACACTTGTTTAAAAATTAGTGTTGTTATCAGGAGTTCATTTACATAAATATTTAGAATTAATTCGATTGCATACCAAAAATACGAGTCGTCATTGTTTATAAACATTTTTGTTTTTAACCCAATTTGACAAAATCAATGTAAGTTCCGTGCACAACTTATTTAAATTCATCGATGTTAAAATAAATATAATTAATTTTATCAAACGAACTATTAAGTAGTCACGGTCGTTTTTGAGTAAGTAGAGAGTTCATATTGTCAAATAGATCGTTGAATACCTTGGAACCTTTCATATATAAAACTGCAAACGTCAAATCATGCTTACACCAGCTCTCTCTTTCTCCAAATAAAATGCATCCAAGGATTTGAAGAACAGAGCAAAAAAGGGACATATAACACTTTTCTTTTGTTAAGTATAGAAGCGGAGTTGAACAAATGGAAAGATTGGAGAGTTGCACATTTTATGGATTTCATAAGTTATTAAGTTGAAGAAAAAAAAAACTTCCAATAAATAAAGCCGTAACAACCATGTGGCGACATATCAGAAATAGTATATATGATTCGTGGAGCGACTTCTCGAGGCACAGTGAGGATACTTCTCCGACCATCACGGGGCGACTTTTCCCGATACCTGGAATGAGTTCTCCTAGGGCGACTTCTCCATGGGGCGAGTTCTCCGTAATTCCTTGCCATGAGTTTGACCAACGCGGAGGTCTAGTAAGTTAGGGAGTGAATTCTAATAGGGGTACTCAGAATGCTCGGCAATCGTGAAAAGTAGAGCGGGAAGTCAGGCTCGAAAAGCTTCTTTAAAGGTAAGATCTCTTCGCCCGAATTTGTTGAACAATACAGAGTTGTACGTTTTTATGTAATATGTAGAAATTGTTTGCAAGAATTATGTTGGTTTCTATTAGTTTCCTTTACTTGAGTTAATCTCACCTTCGTATTTAATTTATTTACCTATCGTAACGTTATGTCGAGGCATTAGTAGTATACAAGATTGAATTACGTCAATATGTTAGACTGTGATCCGAATTAATTGTGTAATTAGCTGCTGTGTGCATTGTATTGAATTATTGCGTTTATTAATGAGTAATCTTAGAACTTATACTTGCTTTACTTTTGAATTTGAATACATAATTGTGAACATATCGTAAAGTATCTGCATATTTGTATTTGAATATTGTGTGTACCTCTTATGATTTGCAAGGTAAGAAAGGAAGTGTGATGTTGGTAGTTACTATATCGAAAATTAAAAATGAGTATGGCACAGAAGTTGATGTATGTATCAGGAGTCGTTAATATCGTTGTTGTATTATTACCTTTATTTAATTGTACAAGCATGAATGTAATATTTCGATGGGAGTGTATGCGTGACCTAATGATTTTAATCGCCTTTATGCTGATAAAAGGTTGTGGGAGGGCATGAGATTGTCTAGGTCGAAAGGGAGAATAGGCTATAGGACTAGCGGTACTAATTCAGTTTCCATAGTAAACCTATGCAAACACCATGATATTAAAAATTCAATAACTTAACATTTCTGAGTGCCCATGATCCAATCTAAATTTATTAGTATAGATGACACCTGGATGTCAGCTTCTGTGCAGAGGAAAAGATATGAGCCGCCGCATTTTCTGACCTGCATGTGCAACACATGCTTTCAATTCCGCACCAGAGTCAGGTGCTTATTTTAGTGATGAATGTTCCACACTCAAGACTGTTAAAGGACTGTGATTCCATCAATAAAACAATGTCTCAATTTTCTTTTCACTTACAGCTAGGATAATCTCTCAAGTGAGTCTTTTTCCTAAAACAAAAATTTCATAATTAACCAATCCAGGCCAGCCAAACCCATATATACTCTATTAAATGTTTATCCATTTCCAGGCTGCTTCCCATTTGTCCATTAATACCATGTGTCATATACGTTCCTTATTATTTACAGAGAAGCTTTCGGAACTGTTTAGAGTTGTTAGGGTTAAACCAAGCGCCATCCGAAGGTGAAGAAGTAGGGGAAAGTGGCTATAGAGGTAACCGGCCCAGATAGAATAACGGAGGCAGAAGTCTGAAGGCAGACTGGAGAACGGAAGTAGAGGAAGTTGAATGGGTGAAGGGCGTAGTCGATGGAAGGAAGGGGTACTGGAGTACCAGTCAAGGAAACAGAAATAATACAGATGAGAAAAGTAGCAGAGACAAATTTAAATAATTTCACATAACACATCAGAAGATGAAACTGGAAGATTCAAAATGTCGACCCAGTGGAGAAATTCTGGAAATTTACTTGTGTTGTTTGAATATTTAGATCTGATATTAAATAGTGATCCTCACATTTTATTTTTTGTATATTATCCCCTAGGCTGTCGGCATTGCTGACTAAAGGCTCGGAAGTATATGTCCATCTATTTAAAAATTTTGAATTGTACGTCCTCCTACGATATTTACATAATACCTTAGGAGAAAACGTTAGAACGCTCTGTGCCTCAGAAAAACAAGTAGCATATTACTAGGTCGAAATTTGGGAGGGTCAAGCGACAACGACAGCGATGACGGGTCGTCTTATAAACGTTACCTTCAACATCACCAATATCTTTTTCTCCTACTGCTTAAACGAACTTGAAATCAGCTTACAGTAGATACCAATTACAAAACAATCCGTATCGTCAATATCTACTACTACTACTACGAACTTGAAATCTGCTCACAGTAGATACCAATGACAAAACTATCCGTATCGTCAATATCTACTACTACTACTACTACTACTACTACTACTACTACTACTACTACTACTACTACTACTACTACAAGCTAATGCCATCCACGTTTTTTTTTTTAAATTTTCATAAACGCTCTCTGAAACGAAGATCTTCGGCAAACAGTGTTCTACAGTTAATGTGTGATGCACTCCTTGTACACGTATGGCATACTTGTGTGTGAGCCTGATTTTAACATGTATCTGGTCTCTCTGTAGCATCATGAAATCAAAGTAAAAATATTACTTTATTTATTGATTAATCACCGAATTTTCTGGTAATGCTTATATTCTTGAAAATAAAAGAAACATTAGTTTTAAATATCCGGGCAGCATAAACTTGAAAGCAGGTATATGTCAACAATTTTTTGCAGAAGTGACGTGTATGGATGGAGCAACACGACTTACTTTGCCAAAGTTAACATAAATATGGAGAATTAAAAGGTATGTGTGACTTTTTCAAATGTTGGTAAACTAAAACAAGAAGCTCTTGTAACTAACGGAAACAAAAAACAAATTCACCAAGGAAAGGGACGATAATTCACCACGGAATGGGACGATATTTCACCATAAACTAGGACGATATTTCACAGAGATTTGGTCGATAAATCACCACGGACAGGGATGATAATTCATCACGAATTGGGATGATATTTCACAGCGATTTGGTCGATAACTCACCACGGAGAGGGACGGTAATTCATCACGAATTGGGATGATATTTCACAGCGATTTGGTCGATAACTCACCACGGACAGGGACAATAATTCATCACGAATTGGGATGATATTTCACAGCGATTTGGTCGATAACTCACCACGGACAGGGACGATAATTCATCACGAATTGGGATGATATTTCATAGCGATTTGGTCGATAACTCACCACGGACAGGGACAATAATTCATCACGAATTGGGATGATATTTCACAGCGATTTGGTCGATAACTCACCACGGACAGGGACGAGAATTCATCACGAATTGGGATGATATTTCACAGCGATTTTGTCGATAACTCACCACGGACAGGGACGATAATTCATCACGAATTGGGATGATATTTCACAGTGATTTGGTCGATAACTCACCACGGACAGGGACGATAATTCATCACGAATTGGGATGATATTTCACAGCGATTTGGTCGATAACTCACCACGGACAGGGACGATAATTCATTACGAATTGGGATGATATTTCACAGCGATTTGGTCGATAACTCACCACGGACAGGGACGATAATTCATCACGAATTGGGATGATATTTCACAGCGATTTGGTCGATAACTCTCCACGGACAGGGACGATAATTCATTACGAATTGGGATGATATTTCGCCACGGACGGGAACGATATTTATCAGCTTGTGAAGATGATTTGGCAATATCTATGTTTGCAACATTTTGAGTCCCAAACGGATGTAAGTCCTTGAAAACACCAGAAAACAATCTGGTCGTTAATTCTTTTCTGCATATGATATAATTACAATAATTGTCAATTGTTAGTAATAGTAAAGTAACAGAGCTATTTTCCTGAAGAGAAGAAAGGTTCTAAGAACCCTCCCATCCGCCCCATGGTCTCAAAGTGTACGAGAAAATAGTAACTGGAAATGAGAGAAAGATTTTGACCAAAGCAAGGAGGGAATACTATTATGATTCAGCGAGGCGCTTTTTATATACTCTTGGAAACGAACCCCCTTGCTCTTTTCAGTCTCAGGTGAGGCATCATTTTCACAGTGGTATTATGCAATAAATCAACAAAAATTGTTTTAATACATGACACGAAATACTAAATTAAAGTAAATCCGAACCAGTTTAAAACAACTGTGTAAGGGAGAATTCTGTCTGGCTGTATCGTATGTATGAAAGTGAATATGACGTATGTCCATCCTTATAACAAATATTTTTAACATCGATCTCCTTATATACAGCTTTCACGTCATACCGTATATCCTCGAATGTGACAAGGATTCGAGAGCGTACAGCATAGACGCACACATATCTGCTATTGCAAAATGCGCAAGGATATGGTGGTTTCCTCTACAGATTTTGTCTATAATTTCAAACTAAAGGTGTCGATCTTGCTTTTTTGTTTAACTATCATACAACCATGTTTTAGGCAGACCAAGATTTTCTGCCGAAATGGGGAATACATTGTCCAAAGGAATTTCAGAGACCTGGAATCAGGGAAGAGAAAGAAACAATTCTCTACTGTTAAAGGAGAGACGGTTCGGGAAGCATGCATTTAGTCTCAACTGAATACAATCTATTTGTTATTGTAGGTTTGTATTTATTCGTTATAAATTCATACGTCAATTTTCATTGACTTTAGAAAATAATCGTACATTCATCTGTCTCATTTGACTGTAATAGAAATCGTGTAGTGTAGAAGTTTTAGGTATTACTCTGATACGTACTGTGAAAATTAATTTAAATGTCTTGAATTTTATAAGAGTCATATATCCTAAAGATTTTATGCATTTCTTCTATTATGAACTATGAGAATTAGATAATATATATTAAGTGATTTGTATTATGTTTGCTGATAACTGATTTTTCTGTCTGGAAACGTATTAGCAAGGAACGTGGTTAAGACAAAGAGTTAAGTTTATTAGTTCAATACAGTTGTGAAAACTTCAACCGAGAATCGACGGTGTTAGCATTATCAACGTGTGTCGACTGACCTAGTCAACTAGCAATTTACAACCCACAGTGGGGTGTAATGGTTTACCTAAGAGGTCTAATTGTGTCGTATTTGCAGTTAGGAAGATTTGAGTAGCTGCTTGCAAAATCATAAATTCACGTTCGGTTTGAGTAGTATCAGCTCAGGTTGAAACTGACAATAGCTTAGATCTGTTAAAGTACAATAAAACAATATCTGACGTGAAAAGAGTGGGAACTGTGTTGATCACCGGGAAAGGGGGAAAAATGAGAGATTAATGTTGTGTATTACATTTTATTTGAAGGAAAAATAGCTCCATACCAGTATTGCACAGTGAAATAGAACGCAGTCTATAACCAAGGTGGTTGATGACCCGAAGAGGAGAGAGAGAGAGAGAGAGAGAGAGAGAGAGAGAGAGAGAGAGAGAGAGAGAGAGAGAGAGAGAGAGAGAGAGAGAGAGGGGGGGGGAACCGAGTTTGATCAATGACTGGATTACATGATGAAATTTGTTGTATCTGTATAATAAAACGGCAAACTGAATTTCTCATAAATTTTGTGACTGTATTACTTGAGAAAGTGAACCATTCAAAAGTTATGTTCAATTTAAATTTTGTCTATGTAATTTATTCAATTATTACATTCAACGTATATTGGTGCGTATCCTAGTCTATATCTATGCTTAGATCTCATTTATTTCGTCCATTAAGCTCATATTTTACCTTATTGTTTACTCGGTTCGGGCAATAACACATTGGTCGACCATCTCGTACATAAGATAACCAAAGACCATTAGGAGTGGGAATGTTGCATCACCCACATCTAACCCAAGTCTTTGGAGCTATTCTGTTATTCTTAATATACATGTGCGTGCTCAGAGCTGGTCGACGTCGGGATGATATCCAAAACTTATCAACGCTGAGGTCACGTCTGTGTGTTTAGAGCAAGAAATTAGTTCCAAACACGTGGCTCATTACGTTGTTAATTTTCTTGACATACTAAAGTCAATCAAATACTTCTCTTGGAAGTAATTTTAAACTAAGCACATTTTTTTCAAAACGTGTTTTTAATATGTAGTTTTCAATTTTTTGGGACGTGCGTAGTTTTGCACGTTGTAAAGCTCTTCAGTTTCAGAGGTAAGTAAATATTGCTTTTAGATCGCAATCCCATAGGCACATAAGTAGAGGTGATGGGTTTAAAAAAAAAACAGGGAACTTGTGAAGTTTGAATAACTCGCCCGATAGCAGAGACGCTTATCTAGCGGCTATAATGCGGCGTGTGCTGTTCGCATGCAAAGATTATAGTCGGTATATACGGTTTGTTTGCTTAGGTCTCACTGGATAGTTTCGTATTTTGACATCCCCTTAATTTTTAAGGTAGAAGGCATAAACCAAATTATGACAACCCTAGCATTTATAAATTCACACATAAGCTAAATCTGTAATGTGGTTCAGATTTATTTTGAGTTAGGCTTGTAAATTGGTTGCCTTGTTGGTGACTGCCTGTCACAGATAGACTAGCATTGGAGATCAAATGCGTAACTTGCGCTGCAAATGAGCAGCCGACTTGGCTTACGTATTTACAGGTGTCTGCTACAGAGGTAAATAGCTAAAAAAAAGTCTACATGGTTGAGGGGTGATGAAAAGTATGTTAATTTGTTATTGTACTAGTGAACTTTCAAGATGAATAAGGCACGTACTTACTCTGTTAGCCTGCTTCTCACAGTAACAGGTTGAAAATAGCTCTTTTTTTGTCAAAAATGAATGTACAAAAGAGGGGTTGGTGGTATTATAGGTTCAGTATCAAAACCACCAGTTGCATAAGGAATTAACTTTAATACCTTAGTCAAAATCTTACAAGCATTTTTTCAACAAAAAATCATTAGTTTTTATTTGTATCTTTATTGTAAAATTATGATCATTTTTCTGCAATAGGTCATCGTCGGATGAAAATTTGCCCAAACAACTGTCTAGTGAGACCTTATGTGTGTGCTATTTATAGAACACACTCAGACTGAAAATTGGGTAATCTGTACGTGGTATGTTTCTTGTGTATTACCGTATCAGATTAATTCTAGACAGGTACTACCAGAAAACACAAGTTACAAGGAATGAGATTCTTTATTGTTAACGTAAATACCCAATTTATAGAAACAATTAATGCATTTAAGTAGAAATGAAATTGAAAAAAATATATACATCAATGTTAAAATTAAAGTGTTCAATATGAATTCTTTTGTACTAGTGTTGTTAGTCTCCGTGAAATACACGAATTATAAGTGAACTATTGAAACTTTTCTCCATGCAACTTTTATCTTTCTAATAAATTTTAAAAATAAAAGTTTAAAAGAGCTACTGATCTACCTGCCAAATGATATTATAATATGTACACATGTAACTTTAGTTGCATGAATGAACAAAACGAGAGAACTTAAATCCAGCATTAGTACCAAATGATATGAGTCGATTTTACGATTTGTTTGAAGATATAATCGTGTGTTTAGCATCATTTTTCAGCATGTGATAACCTGATCCCTTAACATGGCCATACATGACGGCCAGCATATCTGGCGAACGAAGAACCTTGTAAATTTCAGGCCCACGGAGGAAGAACCTGGTAAATCCCAAGAGGAACACAGGCCAACGGAAAAAGCAACTGACAAGGTTTCTCACATGCAAACGGTGGCCAAACCCGAGACTCGAACCACGAGGACAGTGGCGAAATGGCAGTGATCCGTAAAAGCAAGTGGCTTAGAAAAATTAACCACCAAAGGGGTCCTTTTATATGTGGAATTAAAAGATATTAGACACAAGTGATGTTGAATTTTAATTGTTATATTTGATACTTTTTCATATTAATGCGAAAAATTAATTCACTGTAATGCTCTTTAGTAGGAGATATAAATCTAATATTTTTACTCATATCAACAGAAGAGTGTAAACAAAAAGTGTTAACGACGTTATAAACTGTCAGCGCTATAAAATCTGATAATTATTTTTTTTATAAAATATTATTTAAAACATGCTACAAAACATGCTCACGTTTGTATGATTCTAATTTTCGTGAGTACATAACTGTCCTCCTTGCAAAAAGAAAATGAGAAAGAAAGACACGAGAAAGATAAAAAAAAAAGAACATGGTAGAAATTATGACATTCATGCATAACTGCACGTATCCTTAGTAATTTAAATGAGGACTTGGTCGATACTGAAATAAGGTACATTGCCAAGTAAAGCGAGTGAGGTATTTTACATCCAGGAAGTTCGGTTAAAGGTGTTACGACCAAGGGAGAACAATATATGTAAATACGACCATTATATTATCCGAATACTTTATCTTCTCCGACTTCTATTGCCCATAGATTTAGATTGTCCCTTAAAAGATCCAGAACCATAGAACAGTCACCGAAGTTGTCAGCTGGCACGTCTATCTCCGCTGCCGCTTCGTCGATGGCCTGCTTTGCTAGTTCACATGCCTTTCCTGCATCATGACGAATTTCATACAAAAACACGGAATAATTTAGAACGAGTCCTAGACGAATAACACTGGTCGGAGGTAGGTCGATGGAGGCTATTTGTAATGCCTCTTTGTATGCATTCTCCGAACTGTCAGCCAATTCTTTCAAATCATTTTCACCTGATGATACTTCCGCTTGGTAACGTAGATAATCCCCTTTCATCTTTAAATAGAAAATTTTGGCTCCAACATCCGGACCACTATTTGGAATAAGATACTTGTCGAAAAGTTCTAATGCATCTCTGCAAACTTGCTCTATCTCTTTTTCAATTTTTGCTGAATATTCTTTAGCAATATTCTGTTCTTCCTGCTTTGAGAACGTTTGAAGAATGACTGGGATTTCTCGCCAGGATTGCCGTTTAGGACCAACCACATTTTTGAATACCACAGATAGCAAATTTCTCTCGTTTTCGTCTTGTAAAGATCCATAATTCTGAATAAGCTGCTTCAAAAGTTCAATACTGTCTTCATATCTTTCACATTGTTCTGCTATCTTGGCTCTAAAAATCAATTCTTCACGAGATGCCATTTTGTTGTCAGAAGTGGAATTTTGCACAGCTGGTTTATAACTACTTCACGCTTGATAGTTAAAAGATCTGTACATTGGAGATCTCGGTAAAATACACAAGAACAGGGAGAGCCGAAGTGGAAAAACTAGGATAAACTGGAGCAGTGATATTGAGAACGTCAGCCCCAGGCGAAACGGAATGTCGGCACAATACTTACCTGGCCGAACCACTCCTCTGTTTCATTGTACACGTCTCGGTGTGAGTATTGTTTCATGTCTTTACTATAACTGTAATAATATGGTTTTAGATACTTCGTTATCTTTTCCAACTTAACTGTGGACTGTATTTATATTGATGTGTTTCAACATTTTGTTTTTCATGCAGTCCAACTATTCAACTTATTTAATCTAGACGGGTCGTACTTCTAAAGAAGAAGAAGAAGAAGAAGAAGAAGAAGAAGAAGAAGAAGATGATGATGATGATGATGATGATGATGATGATGATGATGATGATGATGATGATGATGATGATGATGATAAACCTGCAGGATAGTAGCAGTCTGACACAGATATGTCATTAGGTGTATTACAGGCAAATAGTCTCTGGCGCACGCTTTACAGGAGATCACTGACATCTTAACTCCTTTCCGGATAGATCATTGAAATTTCACCCTTATTCACGTGGGTTCTACTCTCAGCTCTTCCAACATGGGTTTGTGAGAAGGTTTGGCAGTAGCTTGCCTTGGATTGGTGTTTCTGTGTGGGAACTTTTTCGGATTTCTCATCGACAACGTGTAATGACACGCTATGTATAACCTATCATGTGCTGGAAAATGGCGTTAAACCTGCAAAATAAAAAAATAAAAAAAATAAAAAAACCAACAACAAAACAAACAAACAAAAAACCCACAAGCAACCAAACAAACAAAACAACATCGACACTCGCTGGCATAATGTATTTACATGCAATTTTTACAGTGGCTACGTTATTAGAGTTATCATAAATCAAGAAATAATATTTAATTAGCATCATAAACTTATGTAATTTAGTCTAGTGAAGAAGAATGTACGTTTTAAAATAATTCAGATTTGTTTGAAAAAGTATTTAAGTAGAAATGTGAATTTTACGAAGATCAAATATTACTGAAATTTGAATAGGGTAGAAAACTTCCAGTATCCAAGAAAACGACTGACTTCACTGAAAAATCATATTAGTAAACTTCCACAATTTTCGGATATATCGATAGCAAAGGACACAAAAGTTTTGTCTTTTTTTTTATAAAAGGACATCCTTCATTCAAACAACCACGACTCCGAATTTTGGTTAGCTTAGTGTAACCTTATCTAGTAACATTCCCTTGATATGACACTCTTTTAATGAAAGAAATGAAAGAATCATGGAAGAAACTAGTAATGAACCTGATAAACACCGTCCACGATGAGTACACTTTTTATGCACCGAAACAGCGATGTCATTGAATTAATCACTCGTATCAACATGATGAACTATAAAAAAATGCCTAAAACTTGTTTTGATGTTACACTGCTATCATTCTGTACGTGTTTCTGAATGTTACACTGCTACGATTCTGTACAACCTGTTTTGGATGTTACACTGCTATGATTCTGTACAAATTGTTTTTTTTTTTGATGTTACACTGCTTTGATTCTGTACAACCCGGTTTTGGATGTTACTGCAATTATTCTGTACAACCCGGTTTTGGATGTTACACTGCTATGATTCTGTTCAACCCGGTTTGGGATGTTACCGTGTGTGGGGAAATTGGCGGCGTGCAAACCACACCAACCTCTTTCACTACGTTTCGTTGCTAGGGAATGACCTCCGCGGTGTACTTTACCCAGTGTGGATAGATAGAAAGAAAAATGCAGATCACTGAACAAGTATATTGAAGAAATAACAAAACGAGCCCCCTTTCAATGAACAAATATAAAATTTAATCAGTTTATCAACAGAATTTAAAATGAAAAGAAATCAATGACTTGGTTACAAAAGAAGGAAAATGGTACTAAGATGTACTCAAATAAAAAGACAATACAAATTTCTTTAAATGTAAAATTACTTTCAACTTTAAATTACTATCTTCATTGCCAATGAGATGTGACCTTTGAGTGCAACGATGAGAGACTTCATCACCTATTTTATGCGGACATCAAGACTTCCGTTCGTCCCTGCTCTGCCGATCTTTGTCTAGCTGTTTCGTCTTGGACTCTTGTCCGTCGAACTCTGACTTAACAATCGTCTCTGAACTTAGATTTCTGCGTAGAATTTGTTCTGGTCCTGTGATTGTTCAGGGATTTTTCATGTGAATCCAGGAAAGCTGTTCCCTTTTGCGGTTTTCTTTATTCGTTTCCACGAACCTCACGTATAGTCCGTCTCCTAACTGAGACAACTATCTGGCCCCTTACTCAATAACGAAAACGTACTTGTTACGAATTCGGAGTCCACCTAACTTTCCTCGCGAAAGATTGAAGACTAAAGAATTTTCCTAAAAAACCTTTAATTTCTTACAGAGTTACTCCCATAAATCCATATTAACCAATCGGAATAGACTGTTTCCTAAACCTGTTCCGTAGAATTTTTGGATTGACAAGACAACTAAAAAACTAATCATGCCGTAATTAATCATTACTTTAAACAATCATCTATAGCCAGCTGCCGCCCTTCCCCGGTCGATTTTGGGAAAGAGTCTTATGTCATTTTCTTGTACCATAGCATCTGACTCGGTCATGTTACGTCGGCTAGAACGAATTCCCTTTTGACGTTCAGAGATGAAATGAAAACAATCATCTAACTATCTCTAGCCCTTTCTACTTTAATTAAGTTGACTTTGATACAATTCCTTTAACCAAGGCTTCCAAGAGTTTTCAAAATTCGACACATCACATAGCCCCCCCCCCTTAAGAGTAAAATCTGGGATTTTGCTCATCGAATTTTGAAGTTACAGTTTAATTTAATGTTTGCATGTCCTGAAGTGACCCCTTCACCTCAGACTCAAGTAACCGACTCATGCAATCTGCCGCCACATTTGAGTTTCCACGAACTTAACGTAGCTGGACTTGATATTGTTGTAGAAACAATGACCACCTCATTAAATAAACGCCCATTAGTCAATTGAGCCTGTGCAAGATACGCTAAAGGTTGATGATCGGTTTCTAGAATAAACTTTCGCCCATACAGATAACGCTGAAACTTATGAATCTCAAAGACAATCGCTAGGCATTCCATCTCAGTGACTGAATAATTACGCTCAGCGGTATTAAGTTTCATACTCGTGTATGCCACAGGAAATAAGTCCCCATCATGTTCTTGCAGTAAAACTGCATCAAGACCTCTGTCAGAAGCGTCTGTACGTAACACAAAGTCCTTTGTCACGTCTGGTAGCTTAACAATGGCGTCTGACGTCAGTCTATCTTTCAACGTTTGAAAGGCCCTCTCACAAGCGTCTGTCCAAACAACTTTAGTCGGAGATTTCTTTCTCGTTAAGTCGGTCAACGGGCTAGCAATAGCACTGAAATTGGCAACATATTTCCGATAATAACCTGCAAGACCTAGAAATGAACGAACTTCCGTTTTTTGTAGTTGGACGTGCGGCATTCCAAAAGCTGCTCAACCTTCGTACTGTCTGGGGTTAATGTATCTTCACTAAGAATGAGTCCTAGATACGTCAATTTACGAAATCCAATATGGAATTTGGAGGGTTGGGCGGTGAGCCCTGCCCGTTTGAGTCGTTCCAAAACCTTTCTCAACAGAATTACTTGTTCCTCCCAAGTAGCAGTCGCTAACAATAAATCGTCCATAAAATTAGAGACTCCGCTCCATCTTAGAGGTTCTAAAAGTTTCCTCATCATTCGGGTGAAGACACTGGGTGCGTTCTGGACCCCGAACGGCATAACTACCCATTGGTATGTTCCATCTGGTGTTGGGAAAGAAAGTTTCGGACGGTCTTCTTTGCGTACAGGAATTTGACAATAACCTTTCAACAGGTCTATTTTCGAGAAGTATTTTGCGTTCGTCACTCCGGCAAATATATTCTCAGGATCTGGTAACATCTCTACTTGAAATTCTGTGATCCTATTCAACTTCCTGTTATCAATACAAAAACGGTGATCGCCATCCTTCTTCTGTACCAAAACAACCGGTGAACTATACGCCGATTCAGCTAGTTCAATGACCCCTAATTGCAGCATAGTTCGAATTTCTTTCCTCACGGTTTCTAACTTCGCATGTGAAAGTGGATAGGGTCTCAGTTTTACTGGTGTTTCATCTAATAGCTTCAGACTGAACTCCTCCAAATCCGTCATACCTGGTTTCTCCGTCAGAGTGTCTTCGTAATCGTGAAGTATCTCCTTCACCTCACCACGCTGGTTTGACGTTAACGTTACGTCAAGGACGACGTCTACGTAAGTTTCCTTCCTCGTCAACGGACAACTAGGGAGTACTTCCGCCACTCCTCCATTGTCGTCGGGTTCTTCCGTCACAACTGTAGCAACCACGAACTCAGTAGGTGACTCTCTTTCTCGGTAACGTTTAAGTAGGTTAACGTGGTACATCTTCTCTTTATCGCCCATCCTGATGCGATAATTCTGTCCACCCTTCTTCTCCGTTACAACGAACGGTCCTCTCCAAGACACTTGGAGTTTGTTAAGTTCTAATGGCAACAACAACAACACTTTGTCGCCTACCTCAAACTTACGTTCTTTCGCCTTCTTGTTGTAGTACTTGGCCTGACGTCCCCTTGCATCACAGAGATTTTTCTTGGCCAAGTTACAAACTTTCTCCAGTTTATTACGGAGGTCAACAACGTACTGATATGTTGTTCTTACCTCTTCGGATGCTTTCTCATCCGTCCATAACTGCTTCAATACAGCCATGGGTCCTCTCACTGTCCTCCCATAAACTAACTCGAACGGCGAAAATCCAAGACTTGCTTGGGGTACTTCGCGGTACGCAAAAAGTATCGCGGGAAGGTATCGATCCCAATCCCTAGGTCGATTTTCGCATAACCTTTTTAGAGCTTGTTTCAATGTCCCATTGAAACGCTCCACAAGACCATTACACTGTGGGTGATAAGGGATAGTAGTCAGGAGCCTGATAGAAAGTAACCGGTTTACTTCCTCCATCACCTGGCTAACAAACTGCATCCCTTGGTCAGTTAATATTTCGTCTGGTACACCAATTCTAGACCAGACCTCTAACAACGCTTCAGCTACCGTAACTGAATCGGTGTTCCTTAAAGCAACGGCATCCGGGTATCGGGTAGCATAATCGACAATCGTTAGCACATAACGATCGCCACTTTCCGCTGCGGGCTTTATCGGACGTATCAAATCCATAGCCACCTGTGAGAAAGGTTCATCAATCAGAGGGGTAGTTCCTAGCGGCACTGGGCGATGTGAGGTCTTAGGTGCCACTCGCTGACACTTGTCACACGACAGACAAAACCTCCTTACATCACCATACACACCTGGCCAATAAAACTCCCTAACTAACCTATCTCGCGTCTTAGCCACACCCTTGTGACTACCAAGTAAACCTTCATGTGCAAGCCTAAGTACTTCATCCCGCTTAGACCGTGGTACAATTACCTGCTTATTATTCTCGGTCCCCTTTCGAGCGTATCGGTACAAGATACCTCGCTTCAGTGCGAACTCTACCTCACCGTCGGGTAAGTTACGCACTGACTTGTACATTGCATACCCGCGTATCTTATTAAGGGTAGAATATTCCTCTTGAAGTCTCCTTAATTCGCCAGGTAGCAAATTATCTATGGGCGAAGTCGAGGGTTTCAACGGTTTCGGCCCTGACCTTCGTCTCATAGACTTAGTCTCTACAGACCCCACGTGTACAGGTGTACACGTCATAGGATTAGGTTGTGGCAATACATACCTACATCCTAAAATAACATCATGTGACAACCCTGACAAGCACGCTGCTTAAATTCGTCCTTTCACATAGGGCGAATCAAGATTGATATAAACAACTGGAAGGGAATCTCTACTCTTATTTGCAAATTGTACCTCTACAGTCTCACCTGTATAATCAGTAGGTTTAACAAACTTGCTGTCCACCAAAGCTGGATAACTACAGCCGGTGTCGTACAACACAGTAACCTCTATGCCATTTACCGTAGCTGTTGCTGTATTGGACCACTCCAATAGATTACTCTGTTTACTAGTATCTGGGGTCACTACATTTACAGTGGGACTGTATCTTCTACAGTTTTTAAGAATATGGCCGGGTTTGTTGCAGCCATAACACACAACTTCCTCTTTCTTACCAGAGGTTATCTTGTCCATCCCTTGGGACTTACCTGAGCCCTGGGACTGATCACGGATGGGATTGTCAGCCCCTGGCTTCCCACCATTTTGACCATTCCGCCTGATAGGTGTTAAACCATTACCTCTCCTAAACTCTGAGACGCTGATTCGATCCCTGCCACTTCATGTGGTTGGACGAGAGTGTGCAGCTTCATATCGCTCGGCCATTACACTAATATCTTCTAAGGTCGCGAAATCACGCTCCGCTAAAAATACTATTAGGTCTTTACGGTATGTGCTGAGGACATGTTTCTTCAGAATTTCTTCCCGTATGCCTTCGTATGAAAGTTCGGCTCCGGACATTTTAATCCACTTATCGAAAAGTACGCGTACACGATTATGAAATTGCGCGTGAGACTCTGTGGCTTTCTTAGATGACTCCCTGAAAAGTTTACGGAAACTTTCAGCTGTCAGCTCGTAGTGCCGTAGTAATGCTTTCTTGAGAGCTTCATAATCATCTATTTCAGCGGGTGCCAAATTATGATAAACCTTGGCAGCGCCTTGCAAAAATGCCGAAATATTAATAGCCCACTGTTCTTTGGGCATTTGATGTATTAAAGCTAACTTTTCAAACTGGGTTAAAAAAGTTATCAATAATTTCATCCTTGTCGTTAAACATAGGCATGGTTAACTGGACGGTACGTCTATCCTCAGTTCTTCTGCTCGAGGGTCCTAACTGTACGTTCAGTTCTTTGCCCCTCCTAGACTCGACTTCGATCCTTAGTCTTTCCATGGCTAACGTATGTTCTCTCTCTCTCTTTATTCCTTTCCTCGGCCTTCAATTTCTCACTCTCGGCTTGCAGTCTGGCTACCTCAAATTCTTTTTTCTTTCCTTCTCTCTCTCTCGGCTGCTTCTCTTTCCTTCTCTCTTTCGGCTGCTTCTCTTTCCTTCTCTCTTTCGGCTGCTTCTCTTTCCTTCTCTCTTTCGGCTGCTTGCTGTTCTTTGTACTCTTTGAGACTACGCTCTACAAATTCCGATAACTGTGTCCCTTCATAACCTAATTTTTCAGATCCAAGAACCTTGAATTCTCGCGCAAGTTGCCGTAATGTTGCCATTCTTGTCTACCTGTCTTGTCGCTAACTCACCTAGATTAGTATCACTAACCTGTTTTCTGCCTTCCAGAAAACAACTTCCCTATGAATATCAACGAATATTCTAACTCAGTAAAGTCTTACCTACAGACTTACTTAAAAATCACACAAGTAATTTAAACGGCTTTCGGGCAGTACCAAACTATAAATTCTCCCTAAATTCGTATCGTCTGCAACACATGTGCAAATTACCCTGGGGATACTTCCTTAATGATCTCTTCTCGCAAGAGTACTAAGGCAAAATATTTATGGGTTACTTAGATATTTCAGGTACGGAATCTTAATTTCTTACAATGTCATGCAACATTTAAGAAATTCACAAATCATGCATAATTTCAAACATATAAGAATAGGTGTTGACTCAATTCACACTCGTGGGTTCTTATTTTCAATAAATACAAATCTATCAATGATACTGTGTTGTATTTCTTTCAATATATGCTCAGATCTGCTTTTTTCCACTGTTCAAATATTCCGGACGAGCCCCCATTTATGTGGGGAAATTGTCGGCTTGCAAACTACACCAACCTCTTTCACTACGGTTCGTTGCTAGGGAATGACCTCCGCGGTGTACTTTACCCAGTGTGGATAGATAGAAAGAAAAATGCAGATCACTGAACAAGTATATTGAAGAAATAACAAAACGAGCCCCCTTTCAATGAACAAATATAAAATTTAATCAGTTTATCAACAGAATTTAAAATGAAAAGAAATCAATGACTTGGTTACAAAAGAAGGAAAATGGTATTAAGATGTACTCAAATAAAAAGACAATACAAATTTCTTTAAATGTAAAATTACTTTCAACGTTAAATTACTGTCTTCATTGCCAATGAGATGTGACCTTTGAGTGCAACGATGAGAGACTTCATCACCTATTTTATGCGGACATCAAGACTTCCGTTCGTCCCTGCTCTGCCGATCTTTGTCTAGCTGTTTCGTCTTGGACTCTTGTCCGTCGAACTCTGACTTAACAATCGTCTCTGAACTTAGATTTCTGCATAGAATTTGTTCTGGTCCTGTGATTGTTCAGGGATTTTTTATGTGAATCCAGGAAAGCTGTTTCCTTTTGCCGTTTTCTTTATTCGTTTCCACGAACCTCACGTATAGTCCGTCTCCTAACTGAGATAACTATCTGGCCTCTTACTCAATAACGAAAACGTACTTGCTACGAATTCGGAGTCCACCTAACTTTCCTCGCGAAAGATTGAAGACTAAAGAATTTTCCTAAAGTAAAACCTTTAATTTCTTACAGAGTTACGCCCATGAATCCATATTAACCAATCGAAATAGACTGTTTCCTAAACCTGTTCCGTAGAATTTTTGGATTGACAAGACAACTAAACAACTAATCATGTCGTAATTAATCATTACTTTAAACAATCATCTATAGCCAGCTGCCGCCCTTCACCGGTCGATTTTGGGCAAGGGTCTTATGTCATTCTCTTGTACCATAGCATCTGACTCGGTCATGTTAGGTCGGCTAGAACGAATTCCCTTTTGACATTCAGAGATGAAATGAAAATAATCATCTAACTATCTCTAGCCCTTTCTACTTTAATTAAGTTGACTTTGACACAATTCCTTTAACCAAAGCTTCTAAGAGTTTTCAAAATTCGACACATCACACTGTGCTCTGTATCTATCAAGCTTGGTTTTGGGTGATACCCATGCAATGTATGTGTTTGGACATGGTCACCAGCGCAAAGGAGCATTTCACATCTAGTCATGTTTTTGTCTGCGTCCGTAAAATTTAATAGCTGACCATTACATGCCCCCTTCTTAGGATGCTAATATGCTATGATTCTATACAATATTAATATGCAAAATCAAAATACGGATTAATAACTTAACATATATACTTAGTCTTTTCGTACCCTTGAGCTTATTCGCCATACTCATTGCATAGATTTATATTAATACAAATTGGGTGTTTTTTCTCTACCCAGAAAAAAGTCAATACTGTACAGAAATGCTTCAAGCTAGTTCCACTCCTTTTAACATCAAAATGGCAATATATCAGAATTTTTACGGACTTAAGCGATAGATTGTTACAGTATGACCTGATATGGTCTCTTTGTCGGAATATTTATTTTGTATTTTGCGATAATAATGCAAAAATTGTGACGACAAATAGCAGAACATAGGTTGCATGGGGTAATACGATATCGGTCATTTTATGCCATGTGTCGAATTTTCTTTTAGAAATAATTATTTGCACTGTGCGAATTTAAACGAGTTACATATATTAATTACCAGTATGTATTTATTAAAGGAAAGGACTTAAACAGAGAAAAGGGGGAAAAATAGACGAGAATGAGTACCATAAAATGTATATTATACACCCATCATGTTGTTAATTTGTGGAACCATTTCTTCCTTCAGTCTCAGGAAAATTGACCCCTGACCCTAACACAACAAGTGCCTTTCTTGTCGCATATGGAAACCATTTGCAAAATTTGATCAAGGTTTATGATATAGTACTTGACTGTTTTGTTGAAATTGTTTCCTTTATTGGAGTGTGTCATTGACCGCTGACCTTTAATTACTAAAACAATTGTCTTCTTGCCTCAGATACAAGCCATCTATTACAGCTGATGAATATGGAATAGAACTTGTGTAGTGTTTTCGACATTGTTCTTCCTTTTTCGACTCCTGTGACCTTCTTATTCAACTATTTGAGCCCAAATTGAAGGGGTGTCATCCTTTCCTCAAATTCAAGACATCCTCGAAGTTTGTCAAAGTATGCTATACAATCTGTAATATATCATGCAGAAGACATTTTCCTTCTCGGAGTCATTGTGATCTTTACCTTTGACCTTGAACCTCACAAATCAATAGGGTTTTTTCTTATCTCTGATGCAAGCTATTTACAGAAGTTGATCAAGTTATCTGTTACACAAGTCCAGTTATTGAGTAGAAACAGTTTTCGTTCTTTCAATGTAAGTAACCTTGACCTTCGTCCTTACCCCAAATACAACCTACCTAAAAATGTTTGTTAAGTCTAGACGGACGAGTATTATAGTATAATATGTTTTGCCTTATTTGTTGCGTATTAAAAGGTGTGAAAATGTTGAGAAAATGTATACTTGGAATATTCCCAGGTATTTGAAGAAAAACAAATTGATGTTTCTAAGCTTTGAGCCGATTTAAGTTTCGTCGAGCATTGTCCTTAACTTGCTGATGGCGTCTTGAATATATGCTATATAACAAAACCCATTTTCTGTAAACTTCCGACTCTCTGGTGGAATTTCAATATCCCTCCGCAGTGCATATGATGTATTCTATCAAATTATTACTATCGACTAATGTTGATGGGGCACAAACACCGACATACTTAAAACAGTCCTGGTTCATATCAATACATCTATTTTGTCACAGTACTGAATGAAGTTTGTGGTTTCTTGGTTAGACTTAGGCCACAACTACAACAAATTCTGGGAGAACGTTCTGCTGGATGTTACCAGGCGTCTCAAGTTTGGTCGTACGCTTGTCAAGACAAACCTGTGTATATTAGTGTCTTAAACTTCCTCACGAAACTTTTAAGATTTTCTATTACTATAATGCTTAAGTATTGAAAAGCAGTGATAAAAAGATTGTCACGATGGTCGTCGTGTTAGAGGTGTGATAAACGCCATCTTATATAGGACCAACTAGATATATTAAAAATTCTTCCAACAAAAACTCAGCCTGTATGTCCATCTGCTCATCAGAAGAAACTATCATCTTTTTTAAAATGGCTACCACACCAACTATATTGGAAGTTTGATCAGAATGATTTATATTTAGGACCAACAACGCATCATATGAATATTATAGTGGAAACAAGAAACCTATGTTTATCAGGAGAAGTAGCATTAAAAGATTATCAAAATGGCCACCATAGGCATAAGAATTTGAAATCTAATCAGCACTATTTTGTATTCAGAAACCAACGATATCATAAGAAATTCTTTAATATGACGACCGGTTAAGATAAAGTAGCGATAGCGTTTTTAAGATGGCTACCATGGAGATCTGATAGTCATTTTCATACAGCAACAACTAGACAGGACAAGAAGAAATTTATTCCAAACCCTATGTCACTAACACCATCCAAGGAAAAGAAGCAGACAGAAAAAGATTTTCAAGATGGCCTCCACATCTGAGGTCTCATCATTTTTATTCTGGGCCAATTATTTTTATTCTGGGCCAATTAATTTTATTCTGGGCCAATTATTAGAAGTCAAGTAAAACACAATATCAATATGATCAGGTCATGAGAAGCAGTAATAGCAATATTTTCAAAATGGTCACCATGGCTGAAATGCTGAAAGATTCATCCATACATTTCCATTAATCATAAATTAAATATTAATACACTTCTTTATGTAAAATATGCATGTCATAACTATCCATTTATCAGAAGGGGACCCCGAATAGTTTCAAGAGCTCACCGTTAAGGATCACTGCTGTGTCATCTGTCTGCGTGGATTCGAGTTTCGGGCCCGGCCCACGTGGGTACCTGAAAAAGCTTGCCAGTACCTTCTCGTATGTCGGTGGGTTTTTTTTCAGGGGGTCTTCCTCCATTTGTACTGGCCGCTACGTATAGCCTATCTATTGCTGAAAAATGGCGTTAATCCCAACAACTCAACTCTTCTCAGAATTTTGTCAGATTTTCAAATTGCCTGCTGTAGTTAATATACCGGATGTCAGATTGTTTTGCATTTTCATTCAGTACCAAGAAGACAGCGGAGATCGTTTGGTGAAAACTCCATACAAGTAATTTACCAGCGACAGCAAGATTTTCAAGACAGCCACTGCAGTGGCCTTATTGGATTACGACTTGCATAATTTCATTTAGGATCAGCATCATAAGTCTACAGGAGAAAACGTCATGGTGATATAGCCCCCCTATTTGGGAGGAGAAAAAACAACAAGATTACCATCATGGTGGTCACACCAATAGTCGATCATTTCATTTCGATCCAACTAGATACCATAGGAACTATTCTGATGAAATCCCATGTCGAAATGACTTTCCATTTAGAGGACTAAAAAGATCTCCAAGATGGCCACCATGCTGGCCATATTGAATGTCAAATATACATAATTTTCATTAAGTATTGCAAGAAATGTTTGAGCTAAAACCCCTTGCCAATGTTACCATCAAAGATGTTCAAGATGGTCATTATAATGCCATATTAAAGTCAAATGAAAACCATTTTAATTCATAACCAGTTACATTCCGGTTGTATAATGTTTTAGTGAAGAGAGTCCATAGGACCATCTACCTGTTCATGACAAATAGGTAAAGTAGGGAGAATATTTTAGAAGTTACCACCCTAGGTGTCAGAATAGCATAATTTTCATTTCATACAACAAGATACCCTAAGAGGTCTTCTGGTAGTTGATGTGACTTTCTGCGAAAGAATAGCAGTGGTAACATTTTCAAGGTGGAAGCTATACTGGATGTCAGACAAGCACCATTTATACTTAGAACCAATTAGACTTCACTAAAAGTCCTTTTTTAAAAAAAAAAAATGAGATTCCCCAAGTTCATATTAATATCCATTTGTCTGAGTAATGGTAACAAAATATTCAAGATGGCAGATGTGACTGCCTTACTGGTCGTCTGGGCATTACCATGCTCTGTAGAACCAACTAGACTTCAAGAAAAATCTTCCGGTGACAATTGCATGCCAATATTTTGTTTTTCTTTATAGGTGTAATAATGATATTCCAAGATGACTGCGAACGTGATCATATTAAACATAAAAATATATGTCTTTTTTAAGGATCAGCTAGTTATATAAAAAATCTTTCAGTAAACATCCCATTCTGATATGACTTAAGAAAAAGCAGCCATACAATTTTAAAAGCTGAAGCTATGGTGGTCATATTGGACATCAGATTGGCATTTATTTTTTATTTAGGACCACTAGAAATCACTCTCAATAAGTGTTTTGGTAAAACCTCAATGTTAATATGAAGATAGATCTAGAATTAGTAGCAATAATGATTTTTTGGGGATGGTCACTATGGTGGTCAGTTTGGATATCTGAGATCCATCTTTTTCATGTACGACCAACTAGATATAAAAATAGTTTTGGTGCTCTCCCTTACCTGTTGATATGACTTTCTATTCTTCTGGAGTAATGATAGCAAGCTTTTGAAGCTAGCTGTCTTAGTGACAATCTGATCGATTTATGACCAACTAACACCAAGAAGTCTTTTCATTAAAATATTCATACTGGATTAGTCATAACAAGACTTTCAAGATTGCTGCCAAATTCGAGATCAACACTATACAGTCCATGATTATACGACTACCCATTCCAAAGTTTCAACATGATTTTCAAGATCAACACAGTGATGGCCATATTGGATGTATGAACATCAGATTTTTTAAAAACAAAAATATTTGGACCAAGTCAATGCCATAAAAAGTCTCCTATTGACAAATTCATGTCAGTTTCACTTTTCATACAGGAATAATAGTGATAACAAAATTTTCACGATTTTCATTAAGGACCATAGGCGACATCAGCTGGCTACGATGTCGTAGCCTTAACTTGGTTTAGGTAGGACTAAGGGTACTAATATTAGTATTAGACATCAGCATACAAAGTCTTGTCACAAAACATCCATATTGATTAACCATCCTCTCAACTGCTGAGGTAACAAAACTGTCAAGAGGACTGCTGTTGCGGCCATAATGGATATCCAATATCATTTAGGACCAACTTAAGTTTAAGAGCAGTTATAATAAATGATCAGACAATATGCCATCTTGTAAGCACTTCTGAATTATGATCATAGAAGCCATCAAGATTGCTGACCCTCTAATGAGTGAAATGAATTCCAGTAATTCACGATAAGATGATTTCCTCTTTTAACTGTCAAGTGTTGAAATCACCTCTGCTTATTCTTCAGCTAAAAGATTTTCAAATTCGATGCTAGTATACATATACTGGATGTCAGCTTGACAGTGTATTAATTTAAGAGGAAGTAGACATCATTTCAAGACTTTTGGTGATACTGCATGTTAATATACATTTCATAATGATCATCCAATCTGGGGAGTAGAGAAAAGATTTTTACAACAGCCATCATGGCAACCACACTGGATCTACAGCTGGCTTCCCTTTCATTTAGCTAGGTATCATCATACTTTTTCTGGTGAAACAATACAACTATCTGTTCAAGTATAGTTGTGATAACAAGATCCTTAAGGTGACTACCATGGTGGCCATCAGAAATATTTATTTGTATGACCATCCATTCATGACAAATAGCAACAACAAGATTTTTAAGATGTCTGATCTGCCCAGTTTCATTTAGAACCCATCAGATTGGAGAAATCTTTTGGAGAAAACACCAACTTGACATGACCAATCATTCACAAAAACAAGAAGATTGGTGGGGCACTATACATGTTAGAGGTGCTATGTGGTTTTATACTTTGCACAAGGTTTAGTTTTTGAAGAAAACAAAATTACAAGTTTTTCTTACTGGTTATCCTGACCTTTTAAGAAATAACTTTTGATATGGATGTTAAAAGAATTCATTCATTGTACTTTCAGAAGATGCTATTGTCTAAATGACAAAAATAATGTTCTCCTACTTAGTGAGCTTTTGACACAAACAAATATAAAGAAATTTCAGTCTCAGTAGATGAAAGTAGCATATAGGTATTCCAACATCCTCTCCAGTGTGCATGTGCATGGTCCCTCTCTCAGAAATACACACTAGCTGTAAAGTGGAACCTACCCACTAATCACACTGAGCCCCATCAGATAGGCACAATTAGCTTATTTGCCTACACAGCATCAATGTTAATATAACATTTTGTTGAGAACATCATACATGATATGAAACAAGAAAAGCAATTGTGTAAATTCATTTGTTACAAGCATACATGGCAACCCATGGCAAGGAAGAAATTTAATCTAAGTGGACAAAAAGAGTAATCAGAGAATAAAAAGAGTAATCCACATATAACATGATAGAAATTCAATGAGCATATGTACAAAATAATTGTTTTACTCCTATTGTTTTTTAACATCAATTACTGCTTCAAGTTTTCATGTGTAGCATTTCTAGATTTAAAAAGCAACATAACTCTTATGCTGCATCTAAAAATACTTTGTACCAGCCAGGACTATGAATGTTTTGCACACCAGTATAGCACTAAGTACTAGATTACTCACCCTTTATCTGAATTGTTTTATTTTTGCTAACAATACAGAACAATCTCTCACCACCAGCATTAGAATGGTAAAGAATATTCATTTCATAAACTAACAAAAAAGAAACTAATATCTTCCAGATATTGGGTTGTTTATCTAGGAAATAAGATGAAAAAAAAATCAATTGTCCCTGCATTGTCAGGTAGAATGCTAACTTGATGCTTCAGGCATTCTCCTAATTTATTGGCAGCCTTTCATGCAACAAGGTGCATCAAATGACAGAGACAACCTGTGATGTACGAGACATTTTTCAAAATACAGAATGCAGCTCCTTTATGAATTCCAGTTATCACTTACAATTTATCTGCTGAAAACCCCATACAGTTCTGCTAAATCTCATGCAAATCAAAAGTGTTGTCTACAGTGGAATTCACTGTTAATTCGGGTAATGAAATAAGAGCAATCTGACTTTGCAATTTTGGTTGCCAAAGTCTCATACACAGAATACAACATTTTGTCGTCGTAATTATTACTGATGTCTGTGGCAATTACCAAATGACCCAATTTTCATGGCTTTTGCAATTTTAAGGTTTAAGTATCTTCAGTTAAATATTGAACCATATTAGATAATTTTGCTCTGGCACATGCATGTATTCTGCAATTTTGGAATCAGGAAACATTCATTTGATCGGAGGACCAATATAGTCTTCTGCCACAAGGGTATGTACTATTAAGAACTAGGTTAATAATACCTCTGCATTTATAATATTTATGCCAACAATTGAGTTTTATTGTAAAAAATAAGTTACCCTAATACTGGAGTTAGTATAATTCAAGCTTTTTTAATTTTCAAGTGTTTCTTCACATCAAATTTACTATAATGAATAATATTAAAATCCTTTCAACACAGCCTGCAATGGGCATGAACTTGCCATAGAATGATAAACCCTGTTATGCATTCATCTCAGAATCATTTTTTTCTGCCCTTATATAATCCATCGGTGAAATTATTTGAAAACATTTTTTTCTCTAGCACACACAAGGAATTAAATCCGAGACTTTCAGAGCCAAATATCATAGACTGATTCTGTACAAAATATCAACTAAGATAACGAATCTGTAAAGATTAAAATTAGAAAACAAGTGTTCTCTCCTCATTAAGCCATACAGTTGCTATAAAAAGAATGAGGTCAAAAGAACACAATACTGTTAGGAAAGTACATGCAAGTCTACAGACAAGTGTACTCAATTACATAGCTGTCTTTTCTAGAATACAATCTGTGTGATTAATTGTACCTTAATAAAAATGATAAAAAATATTTTTTTACAGAAGGGGGATATACACAAAAAGTGTAATCCCTAAGAGTTTACATCTAAGTTGTAATTCAGTGAAAAAAAGCATAAATACTACATAAGCGTAATGGCTGGCATGTACCAATAGGTATAATTCACTATAATGTGCACAATTTTTTTATGTTGTAGTGTTTTGTTTTTCTAGAGAAGGAAATTCCCATATTTCATCATTGTTTTTGGTGGTTTAAATAACTAATTCACTCCATTTTTGTATGATTATTGGTGTAATTTGGGATATAGAGCACAGACTTACCTTCCTTCACATGTGAAACATGAAGAAAAAAAAAATGCATGCTGTGCTTAGTAATTGTATCTTCCTGGACTCCAAAGGTAAATTAAAAAAATACCAAACAAATAACTTGTATTGGCCTTTCATAGATTTTGTGATTCATTCATTGCGCTTTCAGAATTTTGCTCATTTTGACAAACTGCTAACATACTTTTGACTACCTTAGGTTCGATTCTGGAGAATAAGTGAGCTGCCATTTTAGCAGCTCTACTTTAATGGTGCATATTTTCTATTATCACAATGTATGCATAAAATTCAGTCACTGGAAATAAATATAGCATTGAGTTATGCCAATATTCTCTCCATTATGTCTGTTGACAATACAAATCACTTATACCAGTCATTTTATCAGAAGTACACACCATCTGTAACACATTTTCATGTAGGCCCAACAATATACAACTGTATATCATTAGAAGTCTTTTCACAAAGAAAACCAATTTTATATGACCATTTATTTATAAAAAGTAGCAACAAGATTATCTGGTTGGCTGCTGTGGCAGTCATTTTGGAGGTCCAAGTACTGCCATTTTAATTTACATGTAGGACTTTCAAAACTATAGTATGAATGTGTGTAATGTTTCAGAGCAATCATAGCTACCAACCATCCAGGCTCCCAATTAGTGAAAATAGTGATAAAAATTTATTTATTTTGACATGAATTTGTGAAGCATTCAAGTCTGTGAATATTTGTTGGAAGAAATGTTTAACAATGGACCCAGCTGATAATATGGATTGTGTTCAACAAGAAATCTCACTTTTATCATTGGTAGCTTGCAGGTCTTCTGTCAATGGTTTAGAATATTCCAGAGCTGAAATCTGATGGCATTCTTAATTTTCCCATCCTCAATGTGCTTTTCTGCCACAATGCTCAATGCTAAAATTTATGGCACACTGTGCAAAAAGCGTGACATAGATTGGTATTTGATGCCTGAATGTACAGCCAATTGTTGGTATATTCCAAACTAAACTTCACTTCTTGCACAATACATTTCTTTTCCCCTTGGTGGTGAAGATATTTTCAACATTGATGCTGAATGGCAATTTATATCTGCTGGCAGTGCATGCACAGAGCAAAATTCCAGTTAGAACCCAGTTACTCTCAAAGACATTTGTACTATTATACTAAAATGCTTGCTACCAGGCCAACTGATCACTCAGCCATAGATCTAATATTGAGACCAGCAATTCCGGACTGTTCCAGCAACTGCAGATATCACTGGGAAATTGGTTATTTTATTAAAAATTTAAACTAGTTGTACTTATGGCGAGAATCTGTGAATCACTGAAAGTCATGAAATTCACATCAAAATTGTGAGGGTTGGCAGCACTATGGGCAATGCTTCAAGTATTTTTAGGAGCAGCAGTGTTTAGTGAAACTATTCAAAAATGAAATATTGTTTCAATTCTAAAATAATATAACACAACATTTCAGTATGAGCAAATAGAACAAACAGGTATATTTACTAAAAATTTTTATTTATGTCCTTGAAATAAAGTAATTGAAGTGGGGAAAAGCAAACAACTATATCCTAAGAAGTAAATATACCAAGAGTAAATTATTAAACTGTTTTTAGTAAACTAATATGCACATTGAAGTTTCTTCAGAAAAACAGCACTTAATGATTGCCCAAGCTGTGCTACATTAAAGCAAGGTAACTTTTGCCTTTCAACTGTAAAAAAAAGCAAAAAAAAAAAACCCCACTTAATTAGCAGACTAAGTTTAAAATGTAATCTACAGCAGAAAAACATCAGAAAGAGGACACACTCTTCAATTTTATATCACCACAAAAAAAGTTAGAAAGAAAAAAATAAAGTCATTCTTAATATGAATGCTGTTATGTTGTTTCATCTAAACAGCAATTAAAACCAAAGCCAACTGACAAATTTAATGAACAATTTGAACCAACATTTGAAATTTTTATAATAATTCCCAATTATATTTTTGTAATATTGTAAAATTTCTCAAACATTTTATGTAACAGTGACAAAAGGTTCTAAATAAGTAACACTCAATACAACAATGAAAAATGTCAACAAAGTTGGTTTCTCAAATGTATACTTCAAAATGCTTTAGCATCAAAGCACATCTTTAAAAAGATCAAAAACAGGTAAAAAAAAAAAAGGGTAGATAGTTAAAATCTGAATTCTACAAACAGCATCTTTGACTTAATTCAGGCAGCTCATATACTTCTTCCACACAAGTACTGACCAAACAAAGACTATTGAAGACTATTTATAAAAACCACTAAATACCATTAAATTTCAATATATACAATTAAAAGACAAATATCCATTCGCAGAAATAGCCATATGACAATCTGTTTTTAAATTAATTCCAAGCTTTGATGGTATGTTGCTCTTAACATCGAACACCCAGTATGCACTACATGTCAGGTGGCACAGCACTGGTTCACAACCCACAAAACTTTTATTCCGAAGCCACAAAGTAACAAACCTAATGAAGTGCTGGAAAAAATCTTGACATAAAACACAGAAATGTCATAACAGCTAGAAATATTATTGTACTGCAGCAACAGTCTTCTATAAAAACTAGATGTACTGCTTGCATTCAGAAAAAAATTTGCAAGAAAACATAATTGCACACAAAATTTTTTTAATATTGTTGATTCAGATTATTAGAGGAAAGGGCTGTCATTACAGCTTTCAATGGCCAATGTATATCACAAAAGCCAATATTAACTAAAAATGATGTCACTTGAATTGAAGACAGGAGTTGTCTCCCTTTAAAACCAATCTTGCTCTGTTGTGCTTTGTCTCCCTGTATAATCAATGTAACTTTCTGTTGTGCATGACAAGTTCAATCATGAAATTATACATTTTAGGCTCCATAGACACTTTCATCACTGTAGGCAATATACAGGAAAAAGTCCTCCTCATGATGTTCCTGAAATATATTACAAAAGACAAAAAGTTATACAAGAAAATTCTACATGGCAGCACATAGCTCAGATTTAAGGGAATAATAATACTCAAAAAACATCTACAGACCAATATACACAACTTAGTAGTAACAATTTCCCAACATTATAAACACAACCTATATACAAATCCTAGCCAAGAATACTGAGCTTCATAGAAGGGTTACCACAAATCCCTAAATCATAATATCATTAATGTTTTCACTGATGGATGTAATACTTTCAGTTTCCCTTTATGCACATTAGTGTCTCAGAGAAATGTGCAATAGAGATGCATGCTGGAGATAAGTAACACACATTTTGTTACCCTGTGTATTTTTGACATAAAGAATTCACAGAATGTGATGAGGATTTATTTCATATTGAATGCGTACAATGAGAGATGGCATCATGTATACTGCGAGTATTGGCATTATGACCGAGTAGCATTCCATAACCTTGCAAGCTCTCGTGCAATTTGCATTGAGCTCAGCATCTTTCTGGCCAAACTAACCTTACTGCTTTTTGGACCTGAAAATAATCTCCACACGAAAATGGTGTGCACTCAGAATCAATAGCCACAAAAGTGAAATTAGCAAAATACAACAGATTAACTGGATCTAACTTTAATGAAAAGTCCAGAAAATAATTCCCTTGACTGGAATATGGCACATCCTTTGTGATTACCGGTGTGACTTCTGGTTGTGTAATTGAGAATACAGCAAAAAGTGAATAATTCTTTTCATGACTGTTTCAAGAATTTTCAAAATCTTCTCTTGACTATCAAAAGGTATCATGAGAACACATTTTCACCAAGGCATTCTTTAAAAACAAAGAAATCAGTAAACTTGCATAGATGGATGCATCATTTGGATAACAAAGTCTGGGTTTTTTTGTACATTGTGTTGATTTGTAACTTTTCTGCAATTAAAAAAAAAACGATTTAAGAATTTAAAAGTAACTTACTAAAAAGATGATTCATCAGCCACTTTTTCTAGGAAGTACAATAAAACCAATAATAGTACACATTTTATAACAGGCTGTAAAGGAACTCCAATTTGGTTAAAATATTTGGGTTCTTGTATTGGTTAATATGCCTCTTTGTATGTAACATGTTGATTTATAATACTACTACACTAAACTGAAGTAGGCTTAGAAGTATGACAATAAACTAAAAGGAAAATGAACTAATAAATATTACTCCATGAATTTGTATTTTTTAGAAAGAGAATATGTGCAAGAATAATTGCAAGTTGTAATTTCCCATTTCAAGTGGGCGAAGTAGAGATCAGATGAAAATTTGTCAGCAAATTCTGACCCAAATATCTTTCATTTTACCTCCACTTCTGAAATCAAGGTTTTTTACCACCCCTGACAATACAAAGACTCCTAATTAAACATTTATATATACAGTCCTTTGACTTGAGAAACAAATACCTAAGGAAATCGCATAAATGCAAACTCTACCCACAATGCTGAATCCAAACAAAGAGACAGTCATAGCAAACCCTAACTTCTGTGTTGAATCCAAAAAATATGGATAAACAGATAGCAAATCCTAATCTTTGTGTTAAATCCAAAACTGACAAACATAATAAACACCAATCTCATTTCCAAATCAAGACAAATGATAAGACAGCAAACCCTAGCCCCATTGTTGAATCCAAACATACGGATTGACTTCCAGAAAGACATCAACAATTGATAAACTGGAATTCCTTGCACTTGCCCAAAACAATGCACATATGGAAACAAAGAGTTATGTCAGCTTACCATTATCTCCACATATAATTATAAAAAGACTGGTAGATTAGTTGTGTACATTATTTTTGGGCTGGTTGACCTATCAGTTGCAGATAATGATGCATGGAACAGCTAGTAAAACTAGAATTCCAACTAAAGAAGCCCAAGGTGGAAGGAACAAAGAAATTTATTATGACATCTGATTGAATTACAGTTGTGCTATTTTAATATTTCAAACAACCATTTTTGCTTTCCTAACAGAAGGAGAAGTTTACATTTCTCAGGTGACTTTTTCACCTACTTTGCCTGGTAGGGTAACCCCTTAGCAAATATTTTTATATATCATACCTGATAGAGACATCCCATTGTGGCACTAGTGGGTGGAATCACATTGTTCACAAAGAAAAACAAAGCATCTTCTGGCCTAAGGTGAATTCTCTTCCTGATCAGAAAGTAGAACTGTCCGACAGTTAAATCTGATGGAACAAGATATTTCTTTTTGTCCAGATCTCCAACTCTAGCTTTTGGATTCTTCTCAACAATAACCTGAAATAAAAAATTACTTCTGAATAACTTTAACAGAAGAAGAAATATTTTAAGGTACAATTCTTTACAGGGTCTCACAAATTTCAAGCCTGGTGACCCAGTTTATAGTAAATAATCCATAAAAGTACTTTTCACATGAAAATATCTGCTTTCTTCTCCACTGCACACTAGCACTTATTCTGCACAAAATACCCTAAATATAGTTTGGACAAATTTTATTTTAAAAAAAAATTAAATCATACATAAAATCAGTCACACAAGCATCTGTTTTCATTTTAACTGAAACATTTGTTGTTTTAAAATTTTGTATTATCAACATTTACTATAGTCAGTTTATTTATTATGGTGAAGTGTGCAAGGCACATAAACCATTGTGAATTGATCTTTACAACAAAATGTTACACATCAAAGGCCTGTGCACAAACATGGTTTTCAATGAGAATTAATATAGTTTAATGAGTTATATTTTTTAAAACATTAACAGAAAACCAATCTGATATGTAATGTTGCCTTACAAAAATTCTTGACATCTTTTCTAATTCCTAGCAATTGGCAATAAAAGGAAAGAGTCCCTCTTAGTTGGAATGGCCTCTACTGGGGAAGAAGAATTTCCAGGAACTTAAAACTAATTCTTCCATTTAACTGTTCATTGCTGAAACCATTTCTGATAATTTTCATCAAAAATAAGTTTTCTCAATCAGCTGCTGTGATAAACATATTGGACATCCACATGGAAATGTAAAAAAGTAGACATTATTTTAAGTCTTTTGATGACAACCAGATGTCATATTAATCATTCATTGAAGAGGAGTAGTGATAATTATCACATCAGCCATATAGGATTGATGACTTGACAGGGTGGCACCAGTATTAAAAAAAGTCAGTTGGTTTAAATCTAATGCTGATATAATCATCCATATGAAAAGTAGAGATAATGATATATTCAAAATATTTCCATTCAGGTTAAGCAGCAAGAAGATTGGTATGATGGCAGCTGTGGCTTCCATTTTAGACATCAGACTGGTACCATTTTCATTTATGACAAGCTAGGGGTCTCAATAAATATATAGATATAACCACCAATGTAGCCATATAGAATGGTAGTCATTTCCATTTAGGACCAAGTAGTAAATGAAAAATGTCAAGATTTTACTTTTAAAAGTAGTAGCCAAACAAATTTTTCCACATGACAACATACTGATGTCACCAAATCAACACCTTCTCAATTAAAACCCCCATCATCTAATGACCCTTTGTTCAGAAGCGGTGATAAGAAAACTTCCAAGCTGGCCACTAAGTTTGTTGGGGCCACATCATACCCTTGATAACATTTTAATTTAGGTCTAAGTAGACACTAAGAAACTTTCTGTGAAGACCATGTCAATATGACTTTCCATTCAGCAGGAATAGCAATGACTGCTTTAAGAAAAGATAATTATGACATTATGTTTACACTCTCAATCTCCCCAGATGTACAATCTGACTCCATCTCAGCATAAGACCTCTATTTATCCATTACAATATGCAAAATATAATAATGAATCTATCTGGTGCAATTTGTACATGTCAATAAAAAACACTGACAAAATCTGAGGGCGTTCAGTTTTTAATAATTAGTACATCTCTGATGGAGAGACAAAACTGCATTAAAGAATGATCATATCTACATGAACAAATGTCATATCAATGAAAGAGTAGCACATCATCTGCAACCCATTTTGAAAATGGTAACTTTTAGAAATTTGCAAGATTATTGAGAGAAAAACTGGCAATGAAATTGTGTTGATTCATTTTTTTTGTTTTGATACCAGCATTCCTTGTAGGAATTATAATGAATCTCCTCAAATTTCAACCTCAATCAATAACCCATAAATCTAGCTGTTTTCAAATCAACACACAACTTGCAAATAAAACTAAAAAACCTTATTACAATTTTTTCCAAGCTATTCAGTATCATTTTTTTTCTCCAAAACCAGAGCCCTCAGAAAGTAAATGGTTGATCCCATACACTGTTGACTGGTTGCTTCAGCATCATCATAATGTGATGGTGGTTATGACAATGATGATGATGGTGATGGCAGCAAAATCAGTATAATTAACTGTTGCTGACTGACTTGTCATTCAATACTTTCACCACATATTTGACAGTTTACTGTCCACTGTATTGATTGTTGATGGTACCTTTGGGGGATACCTGATTGCAGAGTGATGATGTCTGTTTTTTTCCACTAGTGGCCATAAAAAGATTTTCTATATGGCTGTTGTGGTGCTCATATCAGACATCAGATCAGTATGGTTTTCTTTGGGTCCAATTAGACAAGTCTTTAAGTGAAAGTATTATGTTAATACAACCATTCTATATGTAGTATTGAAAATACAGTTTTCTAGATGGTTAAAGTGGGATGGCCATATTGGTCTTTTGGTGAAAACACCCATGTCAATAAAATTTCCTTTTAAATTGCTTGTCAAGATGGCTACCAGGACCACCTTATTAGACTTAAGATCTGCACCAATTTTATTCTGGAACAACTAAATATAAAAATTCTTTATACTACCATCAGTTTTGCATGGGATGAATGTTGTTTAATGTTTCATTGCAATTCTCTCATTAGGAGTACCAATAACAAACTTGTGCTAATGGATAAAATAGTGACAAACAAAAGAAAAGATTTTCAAAATGGAGTCCATAGTGACCATATTATATTGGTCATCAGATTGGCAACATTTTTATTTGGACTGGCTAAACATAACAAGTCTTTTGAGACCATAACAAGTCTTTATTTTAATACTAGGATGATATTACCATCCATTCAAGATTAGTAGCAAAAACTAAATTTTCAAGATGGCTATATTCAACCTGTGAGAAAACTATATTAATATGGGACCAATTATACTATGGGATGTTTTTTATGGCAATCCTCTAAGCAGTTTATAAGAGTAGCAAAAACAAACCCTGACTCATGGAAGGACAGTTGATGAAAAAGGTGAAAAAAGCTACAAGATTTTCAAATATGGGCTCCATGGTGACAGTATTAGTCATCAGATCAGCACCTAGGACCAACTAGACATCATGAAGTCTTCTACCTAAAATTTCCAGTTGATATGAACATCCATTCTGGAGTAGTACTGATAAAATGATTTTCAAGATGGCTTTGGGCCATCTTGGATCTAAGAGAATGCCATTTTCATTTAGTTATACCACAGATCTCAAACTCAAATCACAAAAAGGGCCACATGAAAAATACAGTACACTGTCCCAAGAGCCCCATCACTAAAACATTCATAAATTAAAATCATTAGTTCAGTTTTTAAGTTTATAACATATTGGAAAAAATGCAATAATTGTTTGCCGATTTTGATGTTCCTACAAGAACCTGAAAGGTAAGATCTGAACAACCTAAGTTTGCAGGATCTTACCCTTCAGTCACTGGTGAAATCCAAGACTACCCAAATGAAAATGGCGCCGCTAGTCAGGTTCTTGTCGGAACATCAAAACTGGTGAACAATTATTGCATTTTCTCTATATGCCACAAAACAAACCAAGTGTATGGAGCTGTTTTGAAAAATTTAACTATTCTTGATTATGACTGGCTTAAGTTGGAAATTAGCAAGCACAATTAGGATAAACTAGCTGGGTTGGAACTAATGATGGGGTATGGACTTGTGTCTTCCCTTGTGTTATATTATTACAGATTAGGCTCTCAATTTTATTTGTCACAAACCATTATGGGCATAGTTTGCAAAATTGAATATTTTTGCTTGATATATTTCAGTAACGAAGAATGGTATCACATAAGTATTATAAGACTATAAGAAATTGGATTTTATTTTGTCCAGCATGTGTCTATATGGGCTGCCAACTATGTATTAAATTTTTAATAATCTGGCCTTTAAATATGGAGTCTTTTACCTGTTTGTCCTCCTCCTACTGATTTCATTAAAGGAACATTCAATTTGATAAAAAAGTGCAAATTACTTAGGCAATTCATTCATTGATTTATATCTTCTAACCAGACAGAGTAGAATGGCCATAATGTCATTGTCTGTGTTTCATGCATAATGGAAGTTTTCAATATAATAGATAAACATACTTGAGACCCCATTTCCAGTTCCTGAACAAGTTCATTTTCAGAAAATGGTTGTAATCTTGACTATAGATGTACATACGTCATCTGCTTCTGATAATTACAGTGTGGAATCAAGCAAAGGAAATGAGTGACAACAAAAAATTTGTCCTTTAAGTGATTTAAATAAACTACCCAATAGTATATGGAATATGGTGCTGTGTTAGTAAGGAAAGTTTGTTAAGCATGAAGGTGCAAGGAGATGCCAACATTACTGCCATTCTGATTAGTCATATTAAAATTATAAGTCAATGATTCAATTGACTTAGTACTCTGCGCTTTTTATCACATTAAACGTTTTAGTTATTGAAATCGTTAGAAGGGTAAAAACAAACAGGAATGCAGAGTCGGACTACAGTTAGATCCCAAAACTGTTTATTCAATACGTCGATCGTCCCCACAGGCACTCGATTCAAGGAGAAACTACTGATGACACTCTCCACAGCTCAATTGGTGAAAGTGTTATTAGTTTTCTTCTTAACTGAGTGATTATGACCCACCCACATCATATATATATATATATATATATATATATATATATATATATATATATATATATATATATATATATAGACGTTTTGCAACGGAATATGAATGGGCATATGGTACAGTATAATTGGTGGCCATTTCTTTGTTGACTACACAATCATTATCGATACTTGCGTCGAATTTTCACAAGTTCTATAATACTATAATGGTCAATATTTGATTAAAATTAAAGTATCAATATAATACAATGCATACATGTCAGGAAAACATTTCATACTTATGTTACAAATATGCCCTATAGTTCCAACTTCCGTAGAAAATGGCTACGTCTTATAAAATAAAAACTCATTATTCTTACTGGAACCCTGTCTGGGTATTTCTTTCGGATTTTCTCTCCCTCAGCTCTTCTTTTCTCAAATGGGTGTTCTTCTTTGTAAGTCCACTTCATCTTCGTCTCTGGAACGTTCAATATTAAATGAAACTTCTGAGGACTTGGAAAGTGAAAATATTTAATACTCAACAACAAACAGTAGATCGTTTTGCTCAGAAACTGCAAGTGCACAAAATGTAGTCATCAGTATAATTGTTGTATATTTTTGAATTTTTCACTTTTGGAAGTATATTTATGAACTTAATTTTTTATAAAATGTAATGCTCAGGTAAAATAATTATTTATCATTAGATTGTTAAGCTTTTAGGGTAAAATTAATGCGCGTATGAATACAAATTCAAGGTCACGAGACTTGTGATGTAATAGAAACCAGTAATTCCTATTTTTAGTAACATAAATAAAGTAGGTAAGTCTTCCATAAACAAGTTTAGCTTTTGTAAAAGTCACGTCCATCGACCTTCCACACCGCTTTAGTAGACCTTGTAGATTGATACTTTGGAGGCAAAAATAATAAAATTTAACAAAAATTCACTTGAAATCTAGGCACAAACGCCACTAAATATTATGGAAAGAGCTCAAGTAGCAAACACACACACACACACACATACACACACACACACACACACATATATATATATATATATATATATATATATATATATATATATATATATATATATATATATATATATATATGTAGGTAGGTTGGCTTCCGTTAGTCTCGAGAGACGATGGAAATGCGCCCATGAAAGGTGTCCTAGTTTGTAGCTGTGCAGCGTCTTCTGTGACTATAAAGTCCCACACGGGAGTGGCAATCCTTGCTGCAGTTGCTACACTTGAATCAGGTCTTGGTTGGAACTGCATCCTCTTCCTCTGATGTCTTTTCTCATCAGCGAGCTGCCGTAACTTTTCCTCGCTGGCTTTCAGACCTGTGTACAGAGCAAGTGGCTAGCTGGACTTGTCGAGGGCAAGCTCTTCCCAGGTGTTGACCTCTATTCCAAGAGCTTTCATATCTTGCTTGCAGACATCCTTGAAGCGAAAATGTGGCCGTCCTATTGATCTTCTGCTTGAGGCAAGCTTAGAGTAGAGAAGGTCTTTGGGGATTCGTCCATCATCCATTCGATGCACATGGCCCAGCCATCTGATGCTACGTTGGCGGAGGAGTGTGACCATGCTGGGAATTTTGGCCTGTCGAAGAAACTCGTTGTTTGTCACACGATCGCTCCAGGTGATCCCAAGTATGCGACGGAGACCACGCATGTGAAAGGCTCTTAGTCGTTTCTCCTGAGAGGCGTGCATGGTCCAAGTTTCGCTGGCATACAGAAGAGTGCTAAGCACGCAGGCACGGTACACGGTGATCTTAGTGTTTAATGTCAGCTTGTTGTTGTTCCACACTCTCTTCGACAATCTAGAGAGAGTAGTTAACGCCTTTCCAATCCGCTTGTTGAGCTCGGCATCGAGTGAGAGGTTGTTGGTGATGTTAGAGCCAAGGTAAGTGAACTCACTGACTACTTCTAGTTTGTAGTTGTTAATGGTTATGCTGGGAGGGTCTGCGTCCTGAGCCATCACGTTGGTTTTCTTTAGGCTGATGGTCAGCCCGAATTCATCACATGCTTTAGCAAAGCGGTCCATCAGGCGTTGTAGTTCAGCTTCTATGTGAGTGACTATAGCAGCATCATCTGCAAAGAGCATGTCCCTAATGGTTGCTTTCCTTACTTTGCTCATTGGCTTCAGTCGTGCCAGGTTGAACAGTCCGTCGTCTGAACGCGTGTGCAGGTAGATCCCTTCTGTGGACTATATAAATTATATTATATTATATTATATTATATTATATTATATATATATATATATATATATATATATATATATATATATATATATATATATATATATATATATATATATATATATCTATATATAGATGCAATAAACTGACGACGAACAGTACGAAACTAGTAACTAACTAGCCTAAGCGCTTTCGACTCTTAATGAGTCTTTTTCAAAGGCAAATACAAAACATAGTTACGACAAACAAATAAACACAAAAACGTTGCGTTTGTAAACCTCTACACTTCTATCTTCACATGTGCTAAAACTATAAATACAACCAGCTTGTATAGACTAGTTGCGGAAACTGAAAACGTTGTATAATTCCCTAAAAGTCTACAAGCCAAAGCGACATCTATTTTTACTTTGTGTACATATGTAACGCAGATTATATCCCGGATATTTGGTTCTATACCGGTTATTCTTATAGTAAAAATTGAAGGATAAGAAGATTTAGAAAATGTTAAATTCTACTAGTGCATAGTTTTCATTTTCTAGTCTTCTTGGTTTAGACCGCTTGGTTTCAATGTTCTAAGGCGGCGTATCCAGTATGATTCCTTTTCCTTCCTGGTTTCGGAACTCCAGCTGTGGTTGTTGGCAATAGCGATAAGTATTATATCACTGAAAGTGTGGCCAGGGGAGGAGAAGTGTTCTGCGACCGGGCTTCTGTACAGCTTTTTTGTTATTCGCCATATGATTTGTATTCTTTATATATATATATATATATATATATATATATATATATATATATATATATATATATATATATATATATATATTTATATATATATATATATATATATATATATATATATATATATATATGTGTGTGTGTGTGTGTGTGTATATAAATTACATTATGAAGTCAATTGATTTAAATAACAAAACTTAGAACAGATCGATAATAAAATTATTGAATATATATATATATATATATATATATATATATATATATATATATATATATATATATATATATATATATATATATATATGGAATTTTAAAACAAATTACATCTTAAAGGAAACTTTATATAGAGCAATGGATAATAGAGGTTTAAAATTACCCAGTCCTGAATTAAAGAAAATTTCAAATATAATAAAGTGTTTTAAAATAATAAAATCTACTACAACAATACCGTGGGAAAGATATTTATATTGATTTGGGTTTATACTAAAAAAAATAATCAGGAGATATATAGAAAGAACAAGGTGATTAAATTATTAGAAGTTCCGAGGAAATTACAATATATAAAAGACAATTTTTAAATACAGGGATGTTAAGATTGTATGGGAGGGGGATAAAGGAAAAATTTAGTAAGAGAACTTTTTTTCTCAAAAATAAGAGATTTGAAATAGAAACAGAAGTATGGGGGTTAATTGGAAAAATATATGAAAATCATTGGAGAGTATAAAATCTTTAAAAATTCAAATTCATAATACCTGGCTAACGGGAGATGTAGCAAAAAAAAAAAACGGCATATGATTAAAAATGTTCTTATGCAAAAATTAACAATTTTACCAAAAGACATGTCGTTATATGCTGTGATATGATTAAAAATGAGAAAGAAAAAAATATTAATCTTATAAAAAATATAGGGTTTTATTTTAAAATAGAAAAATTATTGTACTTAGACATTGAATGTAACAAATTGGATTATATGAAAATAATAAGTTTTATTTTAAGTACTATGAAAAGATGCGGACAAATTATTAGTATAAAGAATACGAAAACAAATAAACTTTTTAGATAATTTTTTTTCTCCTCAGTTAAGTAGGGGGGATCTGTCTCTCCCCCCACCAAATTGTAAATTGATGTCTTTTTATGTCAAAGATATTAAATTATCTTGTCACTGTTTTCTGGGGAACTGATTTCTTTTTACAAGTCCATTGCATGTACTATTGCTACGACGAATTTATATGTTTATACAAGGAGGGAATGTTATAGATGTTTCCCAATAAGGTATCTAGCAGATTATGTTCTGCCCATTTTAACAGGATGATGGGCAACCGGCAGCTGTTTCTTTCCTGTGCGACCAATGAAATTGATCATTTTTGAACATGGCACAATGAGGCAATATCAACTTACAAATTACAAATATAGATAATAAAAGAAAGACTGGTTTGCGTTCTCTTTATGTAAATATTTTTTTGCAAGAGTGTCCTGAGATTCAATTAATTTATTTCAACCTTTCTAAACACCATATAAATATTAGGGCAAATCTACCAGCGTACCACAAATATGGCTGCTGATGACGTCCTTCGGGAGCTGTCTATTCGATAGTCTAAATGATACCTTTCAATAAATTTTTAGTGTGCCATTTTCTTTCCGCGTTGTCGTTATCTGCTATTGGTACCTGAACTTTTTCAGCACGATTGTTGCCCATAGTGCTTCCTTGATCGTGGGCCTTGGCAGCCATATTACCCCTTAACTGAATGACCATCTGAAATTTATTTGTTTATTTTTGTCCCTAATTTGGCATGATTGAGATTCACCCCTTGTTTTGTGAACATTTAATATCTATACCAAAAATATAATCGAGAATTAAAGTTGTCAGTGTATGCTTATTGTTTATTACCACATTTTAGGCTGAAATATTATTCCTTGCTTTCTTGTAATAAAGAAAGTATCTGCCATGAGGAAAGATTGTGCCAAATAGGTAATATTAACATCGAAACTGAATTTCATCTTTTTATTTACTTGTCCACTATATGGAGAAATACTTACCCACCTTTGTATATAAAAATTAGACTTTTACAGAATTCATATCCTTTAAAGGCAATGATACAAACAAAATTAAGATGACTAATTTAGCAATATTTGCTATAAAAGCTTTAAATATTAGATAAACAGTTTTATCTGCGACTCCAGCTCCATAAGACTTTATATTAATAGCACGAATCATGCTCTGCACAAGTTTCATGGTTACCCTTAAATCTGCTTGTTTGATATACTGTGCAGTATATACTTGCATCTCATCTGCATCCGAAAAAAAACCATTGATTACTTTAATGTATATTACTTCTTATAAATACCATGAACTTTTATAACGCGTTTTAACATCCTTTTGTACCGCATGGCGTAAGGATAGGTATCATGGGTTAGTGGCCAAATTACAAATAAACACGATTAGTATTAAAACAAATAAAGAAGAAAACAAGTGTGTAATCCCAAGTCTTACCGCTGTATCTACTTACAATGTGTGTTTGCCTGAATCTACCTACAATATATGCGTGTCTGTATCTATTTACAATGTATGTGTCTGTATCTACTTACAATATGTTTTCTATATCTACTTAAAATGTATGTGTCTGTATATACTTACAAGGTATACGCACAACTTTTGATTTGTGTTAGAGTTCGTGTAAATTATTAATATCCCCCCCCACCAAAAATATTTAAACTATAACTACATATAATATGACTTTTGGATCCAATTGTAAATTCCACTTTTTCATAAAAAGTGGATTATATTTTGGAAAAGATTCATCGTTAATAACAAAATGTCTCTCAAGTGATATTTTGGTCAATAAATATATTCTGGTAAGTGTCAGAAGTATCTGCCAGTGGAAAATCAACACCTACATTTTACGAGATTGTTTTAAAACTAGAATTATATGATTAGATAAGTGCCTTCTGAGTGGTGCCTTAAAGCTTGCAAATGTAGGTCGCTACTAGAAATTTTAGAAGTGGCGTAAAAAAATATATCTTACTGAAATGACGATTTGGTTGATATGCATTTCTCACCCAGTAATTCTGGCCTAAATTACATTACATTTACAACAAAACTTCAATGAACTACATGTCAAAAGTTACAGAATACGACAGTTTTCATAGGTGTGGCGAAATTGTATATTATGGTTGAGCTAGGTAAACAATCTGCATATTTTAACACCTTTATTGTAGGATTCTTCCTCGACAGAATTTAAACTTCTATCTGAAGTTATGTATTTCTAACATTTAACTATGCATTGTTCCTGATTTTGTTGTCTTTCTTTAAAATACAAAATCATAAGATTTGAGTTTTCTTTATTAAATTTAGGTAGCACTTTTTACAAAAGCAATGAATTTGTCAAGTATGGAAATCAGAGCTTTGGCTTAAGAGGTCCTACTTGCACCATTAATTCGTATACAAAACAGAGTCTGGCTAAGCTGGTTTCCTTGTTTGACTGCTACATTTGTTAAGTATGGTTATGCTAGACAATTTTTAACAAACTAACTAGGAGCATAGCTGTAAATAGGTTTGATTATATAAAAAAAATTACGTCCAATGCAAAAATGCAGGGGATTCATGAGTAACCTTTCCTTCTGCACAGTATCAAATGCACAGCGAAATATTTAATTCTGAATTATGTAAAGCTTGTTGTATCTTTCTTAATACAATAATATATTATTAATAATTATTTTAATAATAAACATTATGCCAGGTCCTTCTACCCGAGGAAACCCAGCTGGACTATCTGGCAAAACATTTTCAACTTTAACTTAGTATAAGGCTATTTAGTTTACGTATACATAATTGACGCGGCAGCTATGGCGGAAAAATTGTTTTGACTAGGCGGCTACGGAGATACAAACTGTTTTCGTAAGGCAGTTATTGAGGGAAAAAGGGGTTTTACTCCTTTGGAGCGAAACCGCACGGAGCCTCTAAACCGTAAACCAATTTTTCAGATTCCAGTTAAATCTTGCATTCCCCAGCTCCAGCACGAATGGATATATAGGGGACTTTTCGGGCCAGTCAATCAAGTTTGCTTTGTCTTATCTAAGACGTAGGTCTCCAGGTTTGCCGTCAATTTAAGTTTTTTCTTGGTAGTTACCTCATGTTATGTAACGGACATCAATCCTAAGGCGTGCACCATACATCCCGTCTCTGCAAAGTATTCCCCACGGCTAGGCTTTTAACCAGCCAGTTCAATTAGGTAATATTATGCAATATTTCTAAGTCCACTCCTTTGAACGGCGGACCTTATTCCAAATCAGATTACACTGAGAGCTTATTTTCTTTACGGGACGTATCCTGTAGCATTTTGATAATATTATCACAACTACTATTACTACTAGTTAGAAGCACCATCAGTGTAGTGGTAGTAGTAGTAGTAGTATAATTCTACATTATTGCAGACTCTTAATGATAAGGGAAATAATGACAAAGACGAAAGAAACAAACAATGACAATGAAGAAGACAAGAACAAGGAAAACGAAATAACAGACAATAATAATGACAACGAAACAGAAATTGACGAAACTGAAAGGGGTGTACTCCCCAAGGGGCCAAATCGATGATCCGTTTTCGGTGCCATTCTCTGATACTTGTCACAGGATAGACAGAACCGCGTAACACCTCCTTGGATCCATGGCTAGTAGAATTTCTTGACAAAAAGATCACGCGTCTTGACTATTCCCATGTGTCCTCTTATGAGACTTTAATGCATGAGTTTAATACCAAATCACTTCCATGAAAGGAGGGGGCAGGAGGTAAATGTTGCCACAAATTGAATGGTTTAGACAGCATTATCTCAATGTTCCATTTGCAATAAATTCTTTCATCAATTTTACATTGATATATAAAATCACAGGTTTCGCCAAAGATTAATCATGATTTAGCTAGGAGATCCTCAAAGAGAGTAGTATTTTTGTGGAATGATTCATGGGCACTTTGTATATAAAAATATGTTTTTGCAAAAAAAAGGATTTAATGTATCTTATTCAGTTTTGGATATCACATTTTTAGGCAATAAAGATAAAACATCTTTTCTAACTTTGTTGGATTATATAAACATTAGAAATAGGAGAAGTCAATTTTAAACAACACAGTTTAAAGGAATTGTTTAAGAATTGAGGATAGAGTCAGAGGGGTATAATCTAGAATGGCACAGGTGGGTGAATGAGGTGGGTTAAGGATCCATCTGTTCATGTCTAGCTAACACTTAATTAAAACCAAAACACTAGTCTTCATTTATGAGGGTTTGCAGGAGGCTTGGATTGAGATAGTAATGGACTGAAAAATGTCATTTTGACTGATTCATCCAAAATGTACCAAATTGGTAAAATCTTGTAAAATTAATCTGGTCTTCTGTGTTTTTATAAAAAAAAATCAAGCATGAAATTAAACTATATATAAGATTATGATAAAATCGTCATGAGTTAAATATCCTTTTGTTAAGGGAACTTAAATTTAATATTGTATGTTTAATGAGTGACAATAGAACAAGATATGTGAAGCATCTATCATAAAAAAGATTCTTTTAATAATATCTTTATTATATCTATATTTTTTCACAATAGAAAATGGTTACAGAATTAATAATAATTATTGTGATATTTGAAAATACACTGAATTGATTCTCTGATAGGAAGTGAGAATGAAAACCTAGTATCGGATTCATACTTGAAAGGCACATAGTTTCTCGTATCCTAAAGACAAGTTCACAATATGGTGGAAGTCACTATAACAATGAATTTTCCTGCTTCTTTTTCTATTTAAAAATTAATAAGGAAAATATGTCAGTAGAATTTTCAGCAAAATTGATGAGAAGAGAAATGTTTATACATATATGTATTTGAATTTAATATTGCATTTCTTCCGAAACTCCTAAAATTAACTAACGGAACTCGTAATTGATTGAGAACACAAGGAAAAAGTTTTTTTTCTATCACTGTTTTGTGCACAGACCATTTCTTAAAGAACCAGCAGACTCCATCTATTATATCGGAGGCAGTAGAAATATGCAGGTATCAAATTGTGTGTGTATATATATATATATATATATATATATATATATATATATATATATATATATATATATATATATATATATATATATATATATATATATATATATATATATATATATATAGACTTAAGATACATTAAACAAAGACTAATTTTATGGTATACATGAGTATACCTTTCCCTGAAGATGGGGATCCAGCATGAATCACTCTATGCACCTTGCTAAGGTTTGCCCCCCATTCCAAGTGCAATTGTCACAAAAATAATTTTATGTGATTGATATTAATTGAAAAACAGCACAGAATATATTCATTTACTTTGTAATAATGTGGAGAGTGGTATTGTAAAACAATGCACAATTCTTTTTTTCTTCTCAATTGTACAGTTGGTCACCTTGAAGAAGCTTAGCTTGCTCAATAGTTTTGCTACACCATACAAATCTTGTGTAGACTATTGTGACAGTAAAGCATGATCCATTCTCCTTTGTTCTAATAAGGTCCTCAAACAGTGATTTGAAAACAGTCATAAGGTGAAGTTGGCTGGTGTTGTGTCACTTGAATATGAAGTTTGTCTTCTTACAGCAAACTGATGTTTTTACTTAAAAGAGATGTACAATTAATTATGCTGCAACTTTAAAGTTTCAACTCTTTCTTGAGAGATTAGATGCTGCCTTTATTAATAATTGCTGTCACAGCACAGATTGTACAAACTGGGAAAAGAATCCAAATATTTTTAATCTCCTTGTATGCAGGTCTAAATCCATCCTGCCACTGTGGAATGTAGTGGGCCTCATCAATAAACAAGCATACTTGTTGCTTTGTTCATTCAGCCTCAAGTAGACCTTCAAGAACTTCTGGGTGATAAAATATATGTGACAATTCACCCATGCATAAGGTACTGTGATCTTAAAAATGTTAAGTGACATGTGTCACTTGCCCATCAAGTGTAGAGCAAAGCTGACTAAGAATGACCTTGAGAGGTTCCAGTACAAAGACTTTGTACTGAAGGTAGAAAGGAATCAGTTTAAAAATCAAAGTTTTTCTATATTCTGTGGGTAACACAACAACTAAGTCTTTGGATGTTCTCAGGTTGTACAAATCATCTATTTGTCTAGCAAGAATTGTCTGGTCATATTTTAGAACAGCTTGTTTGAGATTACATGTCTGATCTAAGTAAGCTGTCTGCAGATCGACAAAAATGAGAAAGTTTTGATAATGTAACACTGACAAACAATCTAGTTTATTAAGGTTGCTATATATCAATAACTGTACTACATATGATTAAATTAATTTTTTTCAGCCAGCAAAACAATCTTTGTATGAAGCCATTTAACGTTCATACAGTCTGTCTTCTGAAATATTTTTACAAACACCATGTCGTTAAAATATTAAGATTTTTATGTCAATAAAAACTACAATTTATTTTGAAAAAAGTTTGTTTTAGAGGTTGTTCTTACTGTGTGTGTGTGTGCATATATGTGTTGAAAGATACCATTACTATCTGAATGATAGAGGATATTCAAGACCATACAAAGTGTTTTGTGTCATCCAATTTAGTTGAAATCTTTTGATGTTTAACCAAGTTTGAGTCATATTCTTTTAATGTATATTAAATAATTATCATGACAACTATATGCATCATAATATGCTGGCATGTGTTTCAGTACTAATACCGTACAGAGTATATGTAGAATGTGTTTTTAAGCTTAAGTCCATCATAACACTAGTATAATTGATACCAGATCTTGAACTTGTTTAAATCAGTTAACATAATGTTATATAACTTATTTCCTACTAAGGAACTCATTTGAGATTATATATTATGTTAAAGAAGATTGTGTAATAGTCAAGCTCTCATGTTTCCTAGGTTCAGTTATCCATCTTTGGAAGGATAGTTCATGGACTTGCTATACATATAACAAAGATCCTATTTAATATAAGTCCTTGGATAGCTATACTATTTAGATGTATATGGTTCAGTGCAGTCTTTGAATTTAGCAACAGCTTCCCTTCAAAAGTCTTGTCAGATGAATAACCACAATGGTATCAGTCATCAGATTAATACCATATGTGGTTAATCTGACTACAGTCTACAATCTACAACAAATAAAAACAAAATATGATGATGCAAGACTATTGATTTCCTTGGTAAGAGCTTGACCAGTTTAGGATTAAACTGGTGGGCTGTTGATGGTTGGGCGAGTGTGTGTCATACCAACGCACAGACTAATTTTCTATTTTTTTTAATTTATTAAATTGATTGTAAAAAAAAAAACAAACAAACATTGTATAGATCAATTTATCTTGTACTCCCTCTTCCCCAAGTCAACAACTGTCAAACTTCTTCAATCCCCCCCCAATTTTGTTGTCATAATTAATGGATGATCCCAGAGATGTTGTGACATTTATAGTTTTTCCTTTTATGTGTACACATGGGCATAAATTGATAAGTATCACATTTGCATGTAACTATATGTATTCAGTTATCAGAACATGACAATGACAGATGACAAAGAGAAACAAAGAAAGTCAAAATTCAAGAGTCAAATTTTAATACATTTTTATTTAAATCAAAGTAACTCATAGTTACTGCTGTCCATATTTAATCATACAAAGCTCAATGATTTCTTTAATGTATATGTAAGTGTGTTTTATTTGTTTTTATATTTCAGTCTAGTAACACATTTAGTTAAATTGAGAAATGACTGTTATGACATATTTGGATGAATGATTGTGACAGTATAAAAAAATGAAAATGCTGTTCAAATTCATGTCATATTTCAGTAATGATGAAAAGTACAAAATAAATATGAAATATTTGTCTCAACATGTCTACATGTTAGCCTTAATAATGCATCTCTCAACATTACATTGATACTGAAAAATTAAGTTTATACTAAGTTTTGGAATTTTGTTAACTAAATATTGAAAACAGCATTCATTATGGAAGCAAATCAAATTAGTGATGAGAACATTAAAACTGCAGTAAAGTTCTTAAAATTAAATGTTCTGACATTGTCTTTCAGTTATGATGATATAGTGAGTGAATTTTGAAGAAATTCTTAACAAGTGAAGCACGTGAATGAAACCTGAATGTAATTAATGGTTTCTATTGGAAATCTTGCAACACAGCAGCACATCAAATTTTTGTTCTGTGGAGGCAATTAATGTGCCTTGCCTAATGAATAGAATATATTTATAGTAAAGAATCAATATCATTGTTAAGTGTTGTAGCAAGAAATTTTGCTTCTACTCTCCCAAAGACTTATTGATAGGGCCCACTCTCAATTAAGTTTGTCTGATGGTATTTAAGGCTCCTTCATCCCACTCCTGGTTGTGGGGGATGCAATGCCACTTTCTTTCAAGAAATCAATTTAAAAATGGAACTGATTAGGTGGCAGTAAGAAATGTCCAATGTTAGCCAAATTGTCAACCTAATTAAAAATTGGCATTTTGGTCTTAATCTTTTGCAAAATGTGGGTTGTCATGTTAAACGATACATTAGTATCAATGGAAAATTGATCAAACAATTGATTTAAAATGGAACATTGAGATAATGCTGTCTAAACTATTAAGTTCTTGGCATTATTTGCCTCCTGTCCCCTCCTTTCATGGAAGTGATTTGGCATTAACCTTTGGCCTATTAAGGATGTCATCTGTCACCTTATACCAAATTCGACGTAATAATTATCAAGTAATCGATAGCAAATGGAATATCGTACATGATGCAGTCAAAATATGCAGTATTTGACAAAATATCGTCATTATCGCCCCTTAGAAGAGGGTTCTTATATCAATCCAAATATTTGATAAAATTTAGGCTGTCATGGAAACGATATATACGTATTCATTTAAAATTGATCAAGGAATTCATTGCAACTGGACTATTTTAGATGACGTAGTGTAAAATAGGCAATATTTGCAAAACAATCGTTACCCCACCCCTGGTAAAATGGGGAAGTTATTTTCGTCTTAATCTTGGGTAAAATTAAAGCTGTCGTGCACAACCTCATATCAATTTCGACGTAAAATTTATCAAGGAAACGATTGGAAAAGGAATTTCTGAGATGACGTTGTGGGAAAAGTGCAAAATTTACAAAATAATGTTGTGTTCATCTCTATACTTCGTCTTCGCTTAATTGTAGAGAAATTTGCAAAAATACATAAGTCGCCGATTTGCTGGTTAAACTTGAATATAAGATGACAACTGCTATAGTTCAAATAAAAAATATAAGTAAAGTTCGCATTGTGTCCCTAATAAACATAACATTAAAGGAATAAATGTGCCAGGGTAAGATTAACGGGATCTCTCCATACCAGGCCATATGTTGTGATCACGTGACAATATAGCGTCGGCGTTCGCCTGACTTAGTATAGCGGAGTGCATTATAGGGAGCATACTAAGCAGGGGACCAGGCTACCTCTAAGCACGCAGCTTCATTTTTCTCATTCACGGTGAATCGAGGTCAATGACAGCCACTGGCAATGAGTCACGCACTCTGTTTGCGTGTTGGACCTCAGTTACCTCTCTGATGTAGTCCTCAGGCTTCAATCATTTCTTATCGACCACAACCATTGTTGAACAAGAAGGTGGCACCTTTCTGCGGAAGATTGCGGATACGAGGTTTGCTGGTTTACAGCATGCCTCTGTCTCGCACTTCTAGGTTTCTAGGTACGGAATCCACCTTGGTCTGCTTGCCCTTGGGACGGCCTCTTGCAAAATGCCCCGGGTACTTGCCATTGTAGCATGTCGGTGGTCTTCACCGTTTTGTAAGGCCCTTTTCATAGGGGGAGGCCTGTCCTCGTCTATGAGTGGCATCCTTACCTGTAGATCCCATCCGATCTTCCCGTCACCACGATGGTTAAGGAAAACCTGTTCTATCCCAACCACACGACGCTACTCAGAGCATCAGGGTCGGTCCGTACTCCGTAACCTCCTCTCTTCAAGTGTGCCTACTCATAAGTTTTTAAATTTAGACCCTACCTGCCCACATTTTTCCTAAAGTTCCGATAAAGGAGCCGCAAAATTTGGAGTAAGTCCACGCACGGTGTTTTCTGAGACTCTTCAGAAGGCCCGCTCACTTCGCGTGGCGCCACGTGATATAGCCCAGCGTTGTCCTGGTTTCTTACTTCCTCCCGGCGTGGAGTTACCTGTAATAAAAAAGTAATTAATTATATTGACCTAACCTAAGTAAAATTAAAAAGTATCTATTTTCCATTTCTTTATACTAATAACTTGGCCACATCTGTTTATTGCATTTAGAATAAAACTTATATTTTCATATACTTTAATTTGTTGCAATTTGTATCTAGGTAAAAAAGTTTTTCTACTTTATATGACCCATATTTTTTAAAAATATTAATAATTTCTTCCCGTGTATTGTTTCACATTGCACTATGACATGCTTTTTAGTGAATTCAAATTTCTTACATAGCGGACATTTGGGTATAGTCTTTATCATTTTTCTCCTTCTCGCTATGTCTCCAGTTAGCCATGCGTTGAGCAGGAATTTAAAAATTATACTTTGTATTTTTAGAAAATTAATTTTGACCCATAATTTCCAAATGTTTAACCAATACCCCCCACGTCATTTTCAATCTTACATCTTCTATTTTCAAAGAAAAGTTCTCTTATTATTTTATAAGTATTATTTTTCCCCTCCCATACAATTTATATATCTCTATATTTTAAAATATCCTTTATATATTGTAATCTTTTAGGAGTTTCAATTGTTTTACTAATTGTGTTATTCCTATATAACCTTGTTTATTTTTTAGTGTATAACCAAACCAGTATAAATAAATCCCTTCCCATGGTTAGAAATGTTTGAGTTTAATAATTTTAAAACGTTCTATGATATTTTCAACTTTTTTAAAGGTTGGTCCCTGTCTGTCTGTCTGTCTCCTTAAGTTTCAATAAGTCTTCAAAATTCGTCACATTACAATCGCAAACCATTTAAGTAATTCCTTTAAATCATAATTCAAAAGCAATTTTGGCATCAAAGTACGTAGGTTGAATCCTATTAATGTCTTCTTTGTTATTGTATCAGGTCACATGACGAGATTATTATCATCTAGAGTCTGCTATAATCTAGAATTCTACTACTACTATTACTACTACTACCACTATTACACTAATGGTGCTTCTAACTAGTATAATAGTAGTATTACTAATAGTGGTGTTTGTTGTAATATTATCAAAATGCTATACAGGATACGTCTCGTAAAGAAAACAAGCTCTACCTGTAACCTGATCTTGGAATAAGGTCCGCCGTTTAAAGGAGAGGACTTAGAAATATTGCCTAATATTGCATAATTGAACTGGCTTGTTAAAAGCCTAGCCGGTGGGAAGGGAATACTTTGCAAAAACCTGAGGTATTGTGCACGCCGGAGGATGGTAGTCCGTTACATAACATGATGCAACTACAAAGAAAAACTTAAATTGACAGATTTAAATATTTCGCTGAGAATTTGATACTAAGTAGAAGGAAAGGTTGCTGATGAAACCCTGCATTTGTACATTAGACGTAATTTTGTTATATAATCAAACCTATTCACAGCTATGCTCCTAGTTAGTTTGTTAAAAATTGTCTAGCATAACCGTACCCAACAAATGTAGCAGTCAAACAAGGAGACCAGCTTAGCCAGACTCTGTTTTGTATATGAAGTACGACCTCTTAAGCCAAAGCTCTGATTTCCATACTTGACAAATTCATTGCTTTTGTAAAAAGTGCTACCTAAATTTAATAAAGAAAACTCAAATCTTATGATTTTGTATTTTAAAGAAAGACAACAAAATCAGGAACAATGCATAGTTAAATGTTAGAAATACATAACTTCAGATAGAAGTTTAAAGTCTGTCGTTGAAGAATCATACAATAAAGGTGTTAAAATATGCAGATTGTTTACCTAGCTCAACCATTATATACAATTTCTCTTTTTTTGGGGGGAGAGCACCAGACAGATGCACCCCCCTTAGCCGAAAAAAAATATAAAAAGGGTTTATGTGTTCTTGTATACCCCCCGATATGTAGCTATGTTTTTATTTTATTTTTTTTTTTATCCAAAAAATTAATTTTTATTAAATTTTGTTGGGGTAATTCTTTGTCTCTATTGTTTTCTGAAGGTTCATTCTTCCGAAAAGGCTTTATTTCCCTTATCGGAGTCATTCCCCTTTATATATGTTAACCTTGGCTGGAAGTTCCCTATGTCCTGTGTTTGCTATATGTATGGTGCTTTTGTATGTTGCTATGTATTGTTTTCTTGTTAGGACAGCCTGCTATTCCAAATTCGCCCAGTTTTCTACTCTATTATATGCATCTCATTCTTCCTTTTGCATTCTCCCCTTCTTCCATTCTTTCTTTTATTCCATTCATAAATGCATATAATTTTTAAGTTCAATTTCGTTTATTTAATTTCTTTTATATAATTTTGAGTTTGGAGGTTAGACGGTGTACGTCTGACTTATTTAAAATTTTAAATACTAGTCTTTTTTTCTGTGTTCATAGTGTTCCGTCTACCTTATTAAATTAAGAATTTGTTGTTAGGGAGATAAGGTCTCAAAGTTTTTTAAATTTTGACCCCACCTCCCCACATTTTTTCTAAAGTTCTAATAAAGAGGCCAACTCTATTTTTGTGTAAGTCCACACATGGTGTTTTTTGAGGCTCTTCCGCAGGCCTGCTTACTTCGCGTAACGCCATGTGATATAGCCCTATGTCGTCCTTGTCCCTTACTTCCTCCATCCGTGTTGTTACCTGTATAGAGAAAACATAGTTAAATATTATGTTTACTTAAAAAAGTTAAATAAAAACTATCTTTTATTTTCTTATGCTAATTATTTGCCCACTTTTAGTTATTGCACTCAAGATAAAGCTTATTGTTTTCATTTATTATAATTTGTTACATTTTGTATCAAGGTATAATTTCTCTATTCTGTAGGCCCCATATTTTTTAAAATGTTGATCATTTCTTCTCTTGTTTTTTATTGTTTCACAATGAATTATGACATGCTTTTTTGTAAATTCAAATTTTTTACATAATGGACACTTAGGTATATTTTTTTTATCATTCTTCTCCTTTTCGCTATGTCCCCGGTTAACCATGCATTATGTAAAAATTTGTAGATTATACTTTGTATTTTTAATGATTTTATATTAACTCATAATTTCCAAATATTTGTCCAATTAACCATCACACCTCATTTTCTCTTTTACATCTTTTGGTTTTTAAATAAGTTCCCTTATTATTTTATATGTATTGTTTTTCCCTCCCTTCCATAAAATATCAATATCTCTATATTTAAAAATAATTTCCTTTTTATATTGTATCCTTTTCGGAACTTCAATCAATTTACTAATTGTATTATTTCTATATATTTCCTGGTTATTTTTAAGTATATAGCCAATCCAATATAAATAAAGTCTTTCCCATGGTTTCGTAGTTTTAAATTTTATTTCTTTAAAACACTCTATAATATTTGAAACTTTCATTAATACCGGACTCGGTAGATTTAACCCCCCTTTTTCCATTGCTCTGTACAGAGTTTCTTTCTGTATGTAATGAGTTTTAAAATCCCATATGTAATTAATTATTTCATTATCAATTTTTTCTAAATATTTATTGTTAAAATCAATTGACTTTAGAACATAATTTATATTGGAATATAAATACGTTTTTGCAATTGTGCTCTTTCCATTATATTTAGTGGCGATTGTGCCCAGATTTCAAGTGACTTTTTAATTTTATCTAATATTTGTTTATAGTTTTCCTTATCTTCATTTTGCCCCAAATATATTCCTAGGGCTTTTACCGTTTTATTGATATATAATTAGGGGCAATCCAGGGTGATTCCCTCTCCAGTTACCTATTTTTAATATTTCTGTTTTATCATGATTTATTTTTGATCCCGATGCTTTGCCAAAGTTTTCATATTCCTCCATCAATTGTTTAAAGGAATTGGGGTTTCTTATAAAGTTTTTACAATCATCAGCGTGTTGCAGCATTTTGAATTCACCTATCAAATTAGGTACATGTATTCCTTCTATCTTATTATTATTCCTTATTTTAATACTTAGGATTTCTATTGCTATTAGATATAATAGCATAGATAGTGGGCAACCTTGCCTCACTGATCTTTGTTTTTCAAATTTTTTCGTGATCGCTCCATTTACCTGTATTCTGGCAGTTATATCATTTTATAGGAATTTGGTCCAATTTCGGGAATTTTCTCCAAAATAAAATTTCTCTAAAACGTTCTCTATGTAGTTGTTCAATCCTATCAAACGCTTTTTCCTGGTCAATTAGCACCATGGCGCCAATCCTATAAATCATTTTAAAATATTCAGTTATAGTATGAATATTTAAAACATTACTTTGTATACCTTTACCTTCCGATTTCTAAGTTTGACTTTGGTTAATAATCTTGGACATACAGTTTTCACCCTATTTGCTAGAATTTTGCTTAGTATTTTGTAATCTATATTCAGGAGGAAGATGGACCTCCAATTTTTTAGAAGTCCTTTCTATCCCCTTTCCCCTTATATATTAAAGTTATAACCCATTCCCTCATTGACTCTGTCATTTTGTTGTTAGATAAAAGTATATTATTATATAAAAGTTCTAGAATCGGCGATAACACACTTTGGAATTTATGATAGAATTCTGCGGTGAGTCCATCTCTCCCCGGGGATATCCCTATCGATAATTATTTAATTGAGTCTTGAATTTCTTTTATGGAGATGAAATTATCACATAAGTATTTACTGATGAGATCATCTCACCTTTTACATCTTTTAAGTAGTTATTTATCTGGTTTGTTTCTATATTTTGTTTTGCATAAAAATCTTGATAGTATTTTTCAATCCTTTGTAAAATATCCTTTTTCCTTTAAAAATTTGCCCTCCCACATCCATAAATTTCTCTATTAACTTCATCCCTCCCTTTCTTAATTCCTCTTTCTATTGATACTTCTCGCTATTGTGTATAGATTTAAAAAATTACCGGCCCTTAATTCATGTCCGTTTTTTTTTCTATTTTAACTTATTTAAGCTTTTTTCCTAATTCCTTCTTTGTCTCATCATTAATATTCATATTCAATTGTAACTTTATATCCCGTTCTTCCATATCCCTTAGTTCATTTATCCTTTTTGAATATCGTAAAGCCGTTATCTTATTTTTTTTCTTTAGAGTATGCTACATTTTGGTTATATCTAGCAGCAGGGAGGGTGAACCCTACAAAATTTTTGCTCGTGTCGTTAAGCTAAAATAAGGGTTCCTACAGAGGCTGAAAAAAGGTCATTAACCCTAAACCAAAATCTCTAACTTTTATATTACCGTACGGTTAAAAACCGCATAATAAACCGCATGAGGTTAGCTCAGTTTTGTTATACTATTATTGACTTTTTTCCCCTGACTTTATCAAACTATTTTTTTTCGTTAAAAACTCGAGCAAAATCATGTAGAGGTTCACCCTCCCTGCTGCTAGTTATTCATATTAATATCGGGACTTTTAACAATATATTTGGGTTTTTAAACATACAGACAGATACACTTTATTATGTTTTATCCAGACCAATCTAGGATCGTATGCATAAATTAATATATAGAGTTTCGTTTCTTCAGTCAATTATATTTCCATCCTGATTTGTGAGTTTGAAATTCATTCTTGACAATAATGGATTATGTACACGCAGGTAGACTTGATTTATTGGCTCCGATACATTAAGCCATCCTGGGTGTGTGTGAATACTGGACGAATATAATATATATCCCTGCTGAGCCTGATTAGACTTAGAGAGGTCAAAATGGTAGCTATTATCAATTATATCGCAAACTAGATTCAGTACGATGGTGGATGTTATATTAACAATCTTAGGCGAGATGTGACGACCTGTTCCATATGGATCATTATTATATTTGAGAATTGCTGGGGGTGGAATTAATTTTTTCCAGGAATTACATATACTTTTAAATTGTTCATCAATAAGATCACTAACTGATTTTTTTAGCTCCTCGAAGTCAAATCTGGGTATTATAAATGTTGGTTGCTGTTCTTCTGTGATTCCGTAATATTTCATAAATACTGTCTTAAATAATCGCTTATGACTTACACGTTGGATTTGGTCATCTTCATTAACTATATAAGAGCTAGAAAATCTATCTGCCGGCACGTTTATTATTTTCTCTCTGTCAACAATAGCCTTATTTACGAATTCTAAGTCTGCTACAACTTGATTTAGATGTTGTATTGTTTCAATTATTTGATTTTTTAAATCATCGTTATAAAAAGTATTGATGCTGGAAAGTAAATTTTTAAGATTATTAAACACGTGTTCGTGTTCAGATTTAATCGGTCTTGATAATGAGTTAATTTGCTCAACATCAAGTGTCGATATAATTGCTAAACCCCTCCTACTTTGAATGAAACTTATAAAATAAGTATGATGCATATAATTGCTTTAAGCTGCTGCAGTGCTATCCATAAATGGATATTTGTTTCTATATTCTTGAAGTTGTATAAATTTCTTAACATCTATATTGAAGTCGGATCGCTGTGGTTCTGGTGGAACCTGATAAACCGGTGCAACTTCAGGCCAACCTAGTACTGATCTAATCGAACTTTGATAAATATCTACAGCAGAGTCAGGGGAATTTATTTCAATCACTGACGATAATGTTGGTTCATAAACAGTAATTGCTATTTTAGACTCTTTTCCGGTTAAGGACTTTAATGAGGAATTCCAGCGCAGAATTAAGTCCTTAACCGGGAAAGAGTCTAAAATAGCAATTACTGTTTACGAACCAACATTATCGTCAGTGATTGGAATTCCTCATTAATCTGTTCTAACTGATAACTGCCAATTGGAATACTAACAACTTGCCAATCGGGAGTTCCATCAGATTTATTTTTATTTGCGAATACTAATGAATTATTTGGCTGTTGTCCACCAAATCGTTTTGATCTAATATTAGGCCAGCTATAATAAACACGTAACTGAGCTAATACTATCTCTTTTACTGGAATTGCAGTTGGAAAGTTAACGCTAAATTCAGGATTGGTTGAATTTATCGATATCATAGTAGTTTTAGAAGGAGTTGTATTAGTGACGATCTGCTGTAATAACTCTCTTGACTCAGTTGCTGACATTATTGTTATTATTATTGTTTAATTCTCCATTTATTTTGTCAGCAGAATCACTAACAATTTTAAATGCTTCATCGTAGGTTTTAATTATCGTTACGAACTCCTCATTAGATATTTTACCATCACTGAGATACGTGGAAATATATCCAGATAGTTTAGAGTATGTTACTGTTGCTGTGTGTAATTTTATCATATACTCGCGCAATTTATCATTCGCACATGTAGTTATTTTTTTTAGCAATAATATTAAAAATACCTGCTATAGTTGTAGAAGTTGAAACAATAATTGTTATAATTGCTGGAGCTGTCATCGTTAATGTTGATAATATTAATCCGGATCCAGCAACAATAGCAGAAACTGAATACACAATTATATCAATAACGACCATACGTCTACGATAATTTTTAACTTTTACTGTATAATGGTCGATGGTATTTTTTAGTTTGGTCAGGCATTCACATGCTTAATTATATCTATGACGTTGAACGTCGATAGATGACGTAGTTATTTGATCCATTGTACTATGATGTTAAGTAGTTAATTCAGCTACAAATTCCAAACAACAACTATAACCGATTTTGTCTGAAATTGTATTAACAAGTTCAAGTGTAAATTCTTCTTCAATACCATTTAGTAATAATATAGATATAATTTTAGAAGACCTATCAAAATTATGTAATGGAGATCTGGTTGAAATATTAAAAAATTCAACGCTAATTACTGTGAATCTATACACACCAGTAACTTCTGCAGTGTGTTTAATAGAATTATTATTTTGCTTTGTCCATGTACCAGACCCAGAAGCAACAGTATACACAATATTTTTAATCTGCTTGTGAGGAATTTTAATCAGGTCTGTTTTTTTAACAATAACCGGAATTCCTCCAATAATATCGTTGAGTTTTGTATTAATATCAGTAAGTTTGATATTAACATTTGGTGGCTTTCCAAAAAAATCGTCATTAATTTTGTTTATGTTTTCGCGAAAACCGGTAAATTCAGTTTTGAGATCATCGACGTATTTTTTTGTAGCAGCATCAAAATTAGATTTTGGTGTTCTGAGATTATTAATACCGTTATGGTTCATATTGAGAAATGCACGCATTATACCGCCATCGTTTAATGAGTACTTTGATTCTTGATCGTCAACATATTTTTTTTTTGTTGTAGCATCACTATCTGAAGTTGGATTTCCAAGATCGGTAATTTTATTTTTGTTCATAATAACGTCTCCACTAAATACACCGCCAGCTTTTTTTAACAAAATCATTAACTGACCTACCAGAATCTTGTATCATACCTAGATTGTTAAAAGTCACGATATTATCAGCAACTGCAGCAGAATTTCGTACAAATACATCTGACAGTTGTACTTTACTCGTCTTTAATCGTCCTTGTTTGTCCTGAAAAACAACCACTTCATTTTGATGCACACTTGTAATATTTAATAAATCGTTGATCTCATTTCTAAGTTGATCAAGAGTTGCATATTTAGATAAATCACCTTGCTGCCGAGTTTTACCACGAGCAGATCTTCCGTAAATATCTACCATTATATTTTAGTGATGTCTGTTTAAATGTGACAATGTGGTATATTCATGCACGACTTTATGAGGTGGTTTTCCTGCGGTGCCATGGATATAGCATCAAGTACATTAAGTACTTCTCGACCACATATTGGTGGATCAGTTAATGTTTGTGTTGGTAGCGTTGAATACCAGATTGGGGCAGTATTATTACTGACATAATAAATAAATTCTTTTGGTGGCGCTAATCCATATGAATCAAAATAAATAATTCCACGTGGATCAATTGCATACGCTACCCAATGGGTACCTGGTCCAGAGTTTTTATCGAGATTTATAATACCTGTTTCAGTAGTGTTCCGTTGTTTTGGTAATTGATCGCGCATAAAAACACCTCTAAAATTTTTTATTTTTTAAGTTTTTAACAGCATTGAGTAAATCAAAATTAGACATAGGCGATATCAGTAAACTGTCCCTGGAAGTCTTAGACCTTTTCCGTACCACGAAGGCGGGGTCCCTGGTAATCTGAGACCTTTTCCCTTTTTTTAGATGTTCGTTTTATTCCCTTTCCGGTCGCTTTCTTTAATGCCATTTCAGCGGCTGTTCCAACAGCACCCAATGCAGCTGCTTTTGCAACAGCTGGGGATGCAGCGGCTATCAATGCTGGTATAGCTGCGAGAAGGGGAAATATACCACCAGTTTTAAAAGTATCCTTAATAGCACCTGCAGAAAGATCAAGTTTGACACCTTTATTTGATTTTTTTGCTTTATTAAAGTTTTTGAATTGACGATCAGTTAACGATAATTTATTTGAACCACTCATGTGTTCCTTTTTTAATGATATTGTTGTTATTCCACAGTTATTATTTGATGCTGATTGCAGTCTTTTTATCTGACCAGGAGTCAGAGTAACATTAACGTGATTATATGACATTTATAATACTGATAAACAATCTAATTACACATTACATATTTTCTACTGGAGCATCAACGACTCTCATTCGTCCACCAGCACCTTCTATAAGCATTGATTTATCGCTAAGTATAACAGCAATTGCTCTGTAATTATCACTAGCTCCTCTATTAACACTAGCTCGAAAATGTATATCGACTACTGATTGTCTGGTCAAATCTAAATGTTTGAGCGAAAAGTAATAAATAGGATATAAGCTTGTAAAATCGAGTTGTGATATTTGTAATCCAGTATCAACATTTTGATCACGGCCCATGAACGACATAAGACGATGATATGCACGTGCTACATGATTTTGATCAAAATTAAGTAATATATCCTCGGGTGGTTCTTGATGTCCATTTATCCTCAACGAAATCACAGAAACACCGAGTTTATCAAATATCAAAATACTACGCGTTTGATCATTTACTCGTGCAGCATTTTGTAATGCAATAAATATGTGTCTTGGTGCAGAAACACCTTGCTGAGAGGCTATCTGCCATGTAAATAAACCGTTAATATTACTCTGGATAGCATCTGTAGTCATTGTCAGCCATGATAGCATTTATTTATAGCATTTATTTACCACCTTGATTCATAAAAGATAATAATCGCTGTTCTTTAGATATAGATATAGATGGGGTCATTACAGACATTCAGAGTGTAAGATTTGTAAGAATTACCATACCAGCATGACCAGCGAGTCTCCATATTGCATCATCATCTGCAGCCTTTCGTACTAGTACAACTGTATGTTTGGCTCCGAAAATGACTTTTCTGACATTTCTACAGAATCCAAAGATATGTGATAGTGGAATTGCACATGAAAATATTCTTCTATTTCCTTTTAACATCGCTCGACGTGATCTAAATCCTAAATTGAAATCTGAATCTACATTAATAATCATTCTCTCTACATCCGCATTGGCGTTTCCAGCAAAAACCTGTGGTCGTCCTATTTCATATTGTTGATATTCTGGAGAATCAGAAGTATCTTTAACAAACAACATTGACGGACCAGCTGATCTTGAATAATCGTCGCTGTATCTTGCAAGACCAAGTATGGTTGTAGCTACGTCAACATCTTTTTGAATTGATTCAATATTTTTTCCGTCAATCATGTACGTAGCGCTATCAAACAACGCCATAATACCATTATTAACAAACCAACACTAATTTCGGCTGCATATTCAGTATTATCGGTTTTTAATATTTCACCTTCGACTTCAATAAAAGCTTCTGAGGGCAGGAAATATCTACTTGTATCATGAACATGAAGTTCAATTCTTCCTCGCTGATTATAATTATAATAATCAGTAGCGATCACCCTTCATTGGAACCTGATATTCATTGATAGCCTGTAGGTCTTTTATGATATGATGAGTCCTAACATGTTCGTCTCTCTTATGACTTATTATGCAGCACTTCATAATACTGTTTCTTTTGGCTAGCATTCGTGCTTCATAAGAATAATACTGATAATCGTGTATAGACTCATCTTTGAGAACTGGTGCGTCAATGTCAAACGCGGGGTCACTCATACGCTTGAACATATTTATTATAATTATTATTGTCTAAAACGAAGACCACTTCGGGAAGTGAGACCACTTTTCATATCAGATTAGCGGTTATGTTTTTCTCTTTTTCTGATAAAGGTATATCAGCCATAGATGGCATCGCCATTGCCGCTAGTTTTTGAATAGCGGCTTGATTTGTTATTTTACTTACACTTGCGGGCATCACTTCAGTACTGGGCAATTTCACCGACTGAGGTCTGGCTTGAGGTCTGAGTATTAATTGCGCTAGTCTATCTTTAATCGCCGAGAATACTTTGTTAGTAACATTACCAGCAACACCTATACCTTTTTCACGAACAACATCAATAGCTTTCATACCCAGCTGCTTTGCAATTGGTATTGCTTTTGGGGCTATCCTTCTAAAAAAAACTCTGAACAATATCACCTAACCCATCTCAGTAGGTTGCCCTGTAAATCAGTATTCGAGAGTTAATTGCCCTGACCATAGTAGGTCCACTTTGAGCATTATGTATTATCATTTTATTATTAATTAACTTTATCACTAATTGCATCTAATCACTGTGACTTAGTCACTATAATAGTCATCGGCGATTTCATTAATGAGAGACTGATACACATTAATATCCATGATACCACCACTAAATAATCGTTTACAAATATCTGCTGCTTCAATAATGATTTCTGGGGAATTATTACCAGCTCGTTTTCCTCCAATCAGAATTTCTAGTCGTTCAACATCAGCAAGGACGTTGTTAGGACACTGAGTAATAAGACCACTTCCTAAACCACTTCTGAAAGAGGTATGCGACGGCCCCTCTTTCATTTTTTATTTGGGCTGGTTGTGATTTTGGAGATTGTGACAATAATTTTTGTTGTTGTGTATACTGTAATATTTGTTGTATTGATGGCGGTGATGATTGTCGTTGTTGTTCTAGTTGTTTTGACGTTTGTTGTTGCTCTGGAGGTTTTTGTATAAAGTTAATATAACTATCTATTGTATTAATATACTGTATATAATTAGGATCACTATTTCTGGCCTGACTAACATTATGGTGTATACGAAATATCCATTTGTACCAATTACCACGACTTACAAATTTATCAGCATATTCAGGATTAAAAAACTTTTTTCTATTACTAAAACTTTTCAGAGCAAACGCAGCTAAATCTTCTACATTTTTAGCGCTTTTAATATCAGCAATAGCATCTACGCCAAATTTATAACTTATGTTAGATTGTTCAGATAGATCACCTATTTCAGCACGAGCTTGGTCTGCATCTTCATGTATTTCCGGGACTGGCATCGCATCAGCTATTTCGGCTGGAAGTTCTTTAAGAATTTTTTTGTTTTCTTAGTTCTTTCTTATATTTGTCTGATTTTTGTCAAAAATAATCAGTAGCGATCCTAGCGATTACCCTTCATTGGAACCTGATATTCATTGATAGCCTGTAGGTCTTTTATGATGTCCTAACATGTTCGTCTCTCTTAGGACTTATTATGCAGCACTTCATAATACTGTTTCTTTTGGCTAGCATTCCTTTCTGGAATGTGTTATTTTGGGGGGTTCTCCATGGGGCAGAAAGCTCAAGGCATGCTACTGATTATTTTAGGGGCGAGGACTGTCTACGCATTGCATTGCGGTTTCGATAAATAACCCTGTGAAAATCCTGTGGGTACAAAAGTGTACTCACGTGGCTGACACAGTGAGATATTTATCGAAACCTGAGGCGCGCCCTGCCCCCAATTATATATATAAAAGGCACCCCCGGGACCAAATCCATTTCGGCGAAATCTGGAATCGAACCACAGATGTCTAGATTTAGAGTCCAACGATCTACCCCTACACCGTGCTGCGTTCGATGAATATAACAGTTTTAATTATTACTATTTGATTTTCTTATTGTGCAATGCTTTTACAAATATAATTTTATTAAGATAGTTAGCCATTTTTTTGTATAAATCTTACTAAAATATATAAATATATAACGATTTTAAATCATAAACATAAAAATGGGAAATAACCCACTAGGCACAAATACCGGAAATCGATTAACGCATTCGCCATTGTTTGAAAACCCAGATATGTATACAATGAGAGAGTATTTGCTTCTTATGACCATTAAATTGGAGTATTGTGCAGTCTGCAGCTAAAATACATCAGCCGGTTATATGAATTGTATTGAAAATAACGCAGGAATAGAATAATCTGCTTTTGTCACGGATCGATAAACACAAGTAAGTCTTGACTGGTGAAGTCAGCTTATTTGTAAAGGTAACTGTTTAAACCTGTCTGCTTCAAAACTATTTAATTCACTAAGAAAAACGCTTACCAGACTAATGCATCACGCTTTGCTGTAGAAAATTCTTACATTACGTCTTAAGTTTACAGTGGAATACCACAATATACTATAAACTGTTTACGTCTGTACACACAGGTAATCACGTCATCCAAGGTCAGTAGGTATAAACAACCGTTTACATTTATCGGCTGGGGAACTAACGGTAGGTTTGGCTTCTAAACAGACAGACAGATAAATAAACACTTAAAAATTCTACAGATTTCTGAAATAAGTCGTGTAAATATATGACTCAATCTTAGAAAATCTACAGATTTCTGAAATAAGTCGTGTAAATATATAACTCAATCATAAATTTTCTCACATTTACAGATTTTAATTTAAATAATATTTTATTTTGTTTTGGGGCATAATTTCAGATTTTAGCAGATTTTTTGTTATAAATAATTCATACAAACATATGATTCAATTTTACAAAATCTACAGATCTCTGAAATAAGTCGTGTAAATAATATATAACTCAATCATAAATTTTCTCACATTTACAGATTTTAATATAAATAATAATAATATTTTATATTGTTTTTGGGCCTAATTTCAGATTGTTTTATAAATAAGTCGTGTAAATATATGACTCAATCTTAGAAAATCTACAGATTTCTGAAATAATTCATGCAAACATATGACTCGATTTTACAAAATCTACATATTTTTGAAAGAAGTCGTGTAACTATATGACTCAATCATAAATTTTCTCAAATTTACAGATTTTAATATAAATAATAATTTATTTTAATTTTTGTTTGTTAGCGTAATAATACTATTTTATTTTGTTTTTGGGCCTAATTTCAGATTGTTTAAAAATAATTCATGCAAACATATGACTCAATTTTACAAAATCTACAGATTTCTGAAAGAAGTCGTGTAAACATATGACTCGATTTTACAAAATCTACAGATTTCTGAAAGAAGTCGTGCAAACATATGACTCAATCATAAATTTTCTCACATTTACAGATTATAATATAAATAATAATTTATTTTAATTTTTGTTTGTTAGCGTAAATAATATCAATTTTATTTTAATTTTTGTTTCTTAACGTAAATAATATTAATTTTATTTTGTTTTTGGGCCTAATTTCAGATTTTTTTATAAATAAATCATGTGAATATATGACTCAATCTTAGAAAATCTACAGACTTCTGAAATAAGTCGTAAATATATGACCTTTATTATCTTTAGTTAAGTCAATTTAATATTATTTTTTATTTTAAACAAATAAATATATATATAATGAATAACGAAAATATTAATGATATTATTTGTGATATTAAAAAAAATAAAACATAAAGGAATTCAGATATCTAGTAATCTCGACTCTGAAAAAATCATGTATGAGTTTGAATTGTTGCAGCAAAAAAAAAGATCAAAATAAATTCACATTACCATCTGATTATAGGTTTATCAAATCCATTTATAATTCTATGTTAGAATCTTTAGCTGTTGTGGATGAAAAACACATAAAGCTATTCATACCTCTTGCGCGCTCAATCGAAAAGATCAAAAATGCACTGTCTCACGAATACGAAATTAAAAAACGCACAGACAGCCGAATAATGCAACTGAGAAAGCTTATGCTTTTTGATTCTGCGATAAATGACACTAAAACTGAAGACGGTAATAGTCAGGAAATATAATTGTAGCTAAGCAGGACTCTTGGCAAGATTGATAGTCAAATTTTATATAAAAAAAATGATATTTTTCTGAGTAAGGGTACACAATTATATATACTCAAATATAATCCTTTGATCATATTTTATTGAATATGCAGACTTGCATATATGATCAGCCACACGTTTTACTGAAGGCACACAAATATCAAAATATCTGGCAGCTGCATACATAGAATTAAAAACTATTTTTTCACCAGTATGTGTTGGTAGAAATAACTGTCTTAGGAGTCTTAGGAGAAATACCAGTATTTCCTACCTTACAATTTTGACTTTGTGTAATTGATTCTAAGTTTTTTAAATGGTTACTTTGGGGATTTCCATCCAAGTGATGTACAACAAGTCCATCTTTAACAATCCCAAAATGACATTCGAATACAAATTTATGACAAAAAACTTTTTTTCCACCAATACTAAATTAAAAATAACCATTATTATTAAGACAACCGAGTGGTTTCTTTAGTCTACAATGTCTAATAGCACCATCTCTGGATACCTCATAATTGGTATATATTGGATGTTTCACAAATTCTTTTTGCTCCATTATATAATATTTATTTGTCTAAATCATTATTTTTAAATCTAGTCAGATAATCCCTTTCTGTTTTTATAGGGGGTTTACCTGTCGATGTATCTTTTTTTGTCATAATATCTCTTAAGCTCCCTGTATTTCTTTCCACCGCAATTTGCGCATAATTGTGTGCTGCCTCTAACTCCTTTTTTACACTGAATACACGGTTTTGGTCCGGTACTTATACATCTAATACTCTGCATATGGTAACTACAGTATTTGTTTTTGTTTACGCATGGTTTATCACAATAAGAAATATGTCCAATTTTCAACCAAATACACTTATTTTCTGTTTGAATCATTATATATATATATATATATATATATATATATACATATACATATACATATATATATACATATACATATATATATATATATATATATATATATATAGTAAATTTCAATTTGAATATTTGTCTTAATTATAATGATGGAGGAATTATCAGCAATTGAACCATCTGCTACTAGATTTGACCTTGACAGATTATTAGGATATAAATTTAGTGTTTCAATGCAAGATATAACTTTAACGAATGCAGATATAACAAAGCGTATCCGTAAGGCCAAAAGGGAATTTCGAGAAGATGGTGCTGTTCACGTGTGGTCAACTTTTAGAGTTGGAAAAGTTATTAATGTAATGAACGACAAACGAGCAGAAGTAATTATTAACCACATTGATAATCAAAAATATCTCATTTTAATAAAATTTATTGTGAAGACAGACGATAATATCTGGATAATTCGTGACAAGAGAAATCCTATTCTTATACAGTCTGGAAATAATAAAATGATATAATTAAGTAACAAATCCAAACCTGGAATACTGAATGGTATTGATAGACCGTATTTTGAGCGAGGGTATCCAGTTACTGCTGTGGTATATGGATTGATTTTACTGAATGATAAACCTAATATTGAGGATCTCAAACCGATGAGACTGTCAGAATTAAAAATAAATTGCGTGGCTGAACGCATTACTGAATATTTTACAAATGCAATGCGATGCATGGTAATGGCTTAACAGATTTAAGACGCAAAATAATATGTGAATGGGGAGAGACCGTTAAAACTTCGGGTGCATCTATTAAGGATGTTGCTAAGCTAGAAAAGTTATTAAGATTTCCAATAACAGTAAAAACACTAACAGGAGAGATATTATACAAAATAAAATATATAAGAAATGGAAGCCCTATAACGATTATTGATCATAATGCACATGCATGGACTGATGCTGTAACTGTATTTCCACGAGACAATGGTATAATTTTATATACATATAAAATCATATATTTGATTTTATTAAAAATATTAGTAAAAGTGATCCTGTATCTCTTTGGTTATTTCAGAGTTCGGAACACGATTACGATCAATTTGTACGACCTAATGGTGATATTTATCGTACAGAATCTTTTTATGAAGAAATGAGAAATCTTGCATTAAAATATACTTCTGACGATGACAAAGTTAGACAACTACTAAATAATTGTTTTACCGTACCAGCGGTAGCGGCCCATTTCGCTCAAGAGAAAAATTCATGGAAACCTACAAGATCAGAATTTATTGAGGATATACAAAAAAGTTGCATAGAATATGGGCACGGTGGATTATGGAACACTAAATACGATTATAATGATGTTATCTCAGTGGATATGGCTGCATGTTACCCTGGGATTTTCTTGGATATGGTGAGTGTTCTAAATACTTTGATAGATTCGGACAACCCACAGAGTTTCAATAAATGGACCCTTACCAGATTTTCACTTAACCGGATTTGCATATGTAGAATCATTCGAGTTCGCAAAAGATCTCCATCCTATTACTTATGCTTGGTTTGGTAAACACCTTTCAGAAATATGTTGGGCTCCAATAGTATTATTAAGATATATGCTTGATGTTGGAATATTAATATCGTTAAAGGTTAATGAAGCGATTATATCCTATAGTGCACAAAAGCAAGTTTGGTTACCAGAACCGGACAGATTTAATATTGATGATGCCAGGAAAGAATTTCCTGATCTTGCCGAAGATGACATTATTAAAATTACTAATAATATACGTAAATGCAGAGATGCGCACGATGAAAAACGTGCAAAAGATCTTGGTAGAAAGATAATCGGCAAGTTTACTCAAGGCAGTTCATACGGTCATAAACGACACTGCGTAAGATTGATTATGGACGATGCTGAGTTAGATTTATAATAACTGATACAACGGAGAAAAACACATTTATAAGCCGAAGTAATGCTTATTTATCGGATGGGACCAAACTAAGTACCATTGTGAGCTATATTGAGGGCGATTCACCGCAGTTTACTCATTTAAGATCTTCGATGCTAGCCTATGTTTCTATAAATTTACTGTCTATGATAAATAGATTTCCTCGTCACGCTGTTAGAGTTGCTACGGATTCATTTTATATAAACAAAAATATAAGGATTTATTAAATCCGCTACTTGGTAATGGTGAGTGGGGGACATGGAGAATAAAGCAAGACAATATACTTAGTTATTCTGAATTTTCTGACGTTGAAATTAAGGAAATATATTTTACAAATAATATTCAAATATTAGAATTATTTGCACCATCTGTGTACGATCCTGTGGCTAGACATAAGACTGTTTATCTTAATGGGTGTGGAGGGTCAGGTAAAACAACTCGTGTGATTAAATTATTTATGAACAACAATTCAGATATAATCGTTTTGACACCTACACATAAACTAGCCAGAGAGATAAAAGAACGAGGGGTAAAAACTTGCACTTATCATAGTTTCTTTAGATGGTGCGGGGATACGTGGACTTCAAATCAAATGGGTGAAAAATATATACCTAAGTATATTATATGGGACGAGATATGTACGGAGTCGTTAGAAACACTAAAAACATTCCTTGAATGGTTATTAACAAAAACACTGCTGTGATTATGTGTGGCGCTCATGGTCAACCACCGTCTTTTGTTGGACAGTCTCCACATAAATGGCTAAAGAATAATGTGGATTATTATGAAGAAATATATGATGATCGTAGAGCTATTGATGAACCGCTGAAAGAACTTAAAAGATTAATCAGATTACAGCCATATAAAATACAATGTGAGAAACTACCATGAATGATTTTTGGACTTTATGGAAACCCACTGACTTGATAGTCGCAAGTAGAAAGATAGTTCGTTATGAATTGCAGAAGAAATTATTTATGTTACATAAAGAAAAATTTTCAAATCTAATAGTACCATTATGTTATCGCCCAGCAGATACTCGACGAGAGAATATTGATGTTGAAATTCCTGGTGGAGATACTGAAAGTATCCGAGTACAAAATCTGGTATTGAATGATATTATTTTGATAGATATAAATTCTGTTGAGAGCGCATTGAGTATAGATAAATCATCGTGGACGTTAGGATACGCTATAACGATTCATTCGTCACAGGGATTAACTATTTCTGATACAAATATCTGGATTGTAGATGACCGGATCGAGTGGTCAAATTTAGTATATCTTGCCGTATCTCGCGCCAGACGAATAACTCAACTACATAGAATTGTTATAGATTATGTGATAACTGAAGAAATTACTAATGACGCTGATGTAATAAAGAAAAAATTAGCGTCTTATAAACAATGTGACAAAAAAATAAACGTGACTTTAATATTGATACTGAATTTATTATAAAACTAAAACAACTACAAAATAATCACTGTGCAAGTTGTAATACAATAATGTTATGGCAATATTCGAATAATAATCCAAGACAATTTACCGTAGACAGAATAAATAGTGATCTTGGTCACACACGTAAAAATGTGATGCTGACCTGTCTTGAATGTAATCGACGATGAGGTGCTAATTTACGTAAGTGAACGCGGTGGTAATTGTGTATCTGCAGAAATTACCTGCAATTGTTCACGCACAAATCCACGTTGAGGTGCAGTAGAATCTAGTCTGAATATAGCAGGTCTTCCAGTGGATCTAACCACGCTAGAAATTGTATGTGTGGTCACACTCCAAATAGGGTCAGTAGCTCGTCTTTTGCCACCCTCCAACTCCTCTGGTTCGTATAAATATCTCCCAATCACATTACCTAATACTGGTTGTTGACCTCGTTGTCCGTATTCATAGTTACGTGGTATATATTTTTTTGTTATTGCATTAGAAGGTTTCATGGAAGTTGCACGAGTAATTTCATTATTTAATGCAGATATCACACTTGGCATCCTTACAACCCATTCACGAGATCTCTCACCGGACTTAAAGTCAGCAGATATTTCCTTCGCATATTGATATCCAAATAACCGCTCAGCAAGTGTTCGATTAATCGTTCAACATTGCTTGATCACGGTGAATTTCAGTATGCCCTCGTCTGATTGTAACGTTATGTTTTTTCATCAAAGATAATACTGCACCAAGAAATTCTTTACCAGGATCAACTTGTAATAACTGTGGCCATCGTAGACCACCACGTTGATAAATTCGACCAAACGCAGATGCAACTTCAAATGATGTTTTTGTTAATAATGGTTCAGCTTCTTTATATCTACTTGCAATATCAACAACAGTCAATGCGTATTTGTACGTGCGTGACTTTCGTCCACGTGTTTTAATAGTATCATGTGGTAAAAACAAAATATCTGCTTGATGAACTTCGTTAGGAAAACTAACATCAATATGTGCATATTGAATTTTTTTTGGTGGTGGTAGATAAATTTGCCATATTGCCTGTCGTGCTACCCACGCTGCAGCAACAGAATGTGAAACTTTTGCTGCTTTAGCAAGTTTAGTGATCGCTGCTTTACCCCTCCAATACCCTCTTGGGCTATAATAAATAGATTCCATTATAATAATTATATAATTAATTACCAGCCCCTAACACTTTTATTTTTCATAGCTGATTTTATTAGGAAGCTGGCGAGTCTCTCTCTAACAGATTTATTAGGTATAGAATTTAATGCATGAATCAATTTTACATCTGCAAGATGCCGCTGCTGCAAATCTTTACTTTTATAAGCAACGTCATGAATGTGACATGCTTGATCAATTTTATTTACTGGATACTCTCCTGGTCTTGGTTGATCTTGGTTATCGAGTCTGATATCGAGACGAGTTCCAGGACCACAATAATTATATCAAGGGAGGTGTTTCTCACCGACATATTTAGCCCATATTAATCCGGGTAATTTTCCTAATGATGCGGATATATCCCCACCCATCTTTGTTCCTGAATCAGACATAGAGATAAATTTATAATTTTTTGTACCACATTTTACACATTTACCCGTTAATGCACGTCGTTTATTTTTCGTTATTATTGTTGTCAATCCAGCGGTGGGTGTAGATGATCTACATCAAACACAATATAGACTCATATTTTTAATAATATGGATACAATAACTGACTTTTCGCGACACGAAAACAGGAACCAGTAAAGCACCATCCAGCATTACCAAATTCGATAAGAATGATTATAATAGGTCTATCTGGATCGGGTAAAACACAATTATTAAATTTAATAATGAGATGGATGAGATGGAACAAACTATATTTAATAGCACCGTCTGTGGATGATCAGCATTGTTACGAAGTACTTAAAGATTTTAACGAAAAAGCAAAATCAGTTAATAAAGACGGTGAAGACATTATTGATTTTATCACAGATATAGATGAAGCCCCATCTGTAGATAACTTAGATGGATTCATTAATAATCTCGTAGTATATGATGATGTGATGTTGGACAAGCAATCTAATCCAGCTAGAATATTTTCTCGAGGTCGTCACAAAAACACAGACGTGATTTATGTTACTCAACGATATACACAGATACCTAAAGTGATTAGAGATAACTGTAATATTTTGGTTGTGTTTAATGGAGTAGATAATTATACCCTGCAGAATATTTATTATACTTGGTGTTCAGGGGATATGGATATGATTAAATTTAAAAATTTCTTTTCTAAAGCACAATCTGTTCCATTTGGATTTATAACAATAAATCTACATGACCCAAGATCAAGATATCCTATAAGTCTGGATAAAATATTTGGTTAGTTCCCCTTGACTATCTGTTAATGAACTGTTACACACTGCGTGATATTTGCTGTAAACCTAACATAAAGTATATCTGTTTGTCTGTTTAAAAACCCAAATCTATTGTTAAAAGTCCCGATATTAATGTGAAGCAGCAGGGAGGGTGAACCTCTACAAAATTTTGCTCGAGTTTTTAACAAAAATTAGTTCGATAATGTCAGGGAAAAAAGTCAATAATAGTATAACAAAACTGAGCTAACCTCATGCGGTTTATTATGCGGTTTTTAACCGTACGGTAATATAAAAGTTAGAGATTTTGGTTTAGGGTTAATGACCTTTTTTCAGCCTCTAAAGGAACCCTTATTTTAGGTTAACGACACGAGCAAAAATTTGTAGGGTTCACCCTCCCTGCTGCTTATCTTTATGTTCTCTATTAAAACAATCATTTACCTTAACTTTAAATTTCTTTTACAAACTCATCACTCTCTAAAAATTTTTTTTCAATTTCTAGAAACGTCCGCCCCATTTACTTTTATTTACAATGTGAATTTTTAAATTTATTAATTTATGATCTTATAATTTAATATTTAAGTTCGATTCTTTATACATTTTATAATTAAAATTATTCCGGTAAAACCTATCTAAACGACTTTCTAGTCTGTTCCCATATTCGAAAGTGAATTCCAATCTCTGTAAGTTTAATAATCTGAAAGTATCTTTTAATTTACGTTTATTTAGAAAAAAAAATTACATTACCCCTTTTATCGTCAGTTGTTAAAGGCCTCGTTCTGTCAATTTGGTCTCCCACCCAGTTTATGTCCCCTCCTATAATATTTTCCATTGAGTATTTACTTTACCAATCTAAATTTTCAATAAAATCAAATTTTTTATATTTATTAGCCGGAAAATACAGATTTATGATGTGCGTTTTTTTTAGTTATAATATGAAGTAATCTTCCCTTTAAAAATTCTTCCTCATTCTTTCTTTCTCACTTAATCTTATCGTTTTTAATTACAATAGCTACTCCGCTTTTACAATCCTCACCGTTTGCTTCACTTTGAATTAACACTCCATTTAAACCATTTTCTAATTGTGTAATTAAATCTCTATCGAACCCATTATGAGTTTATTGGATTAAAATAATGTCGTACCTTGTTTCTTAACATAATTTGCTAATTTTCTCCTTATTTATACCATTAATGTTAATCGAAGCTATTTTGAGGTTCATTTCCTCATTCCTTTCGGGTTGCCGATACATTTTTAACTCAAAGGATTATCAAGTATTACTATTAATTATTAAAACCTTTTTTTAGCTATAAAATGATGTCCTTATTAATTAATTTGTATTTTCACGAGTTTGAGAGGAATTCGTCCTCTCATCCTCATTTGCTTTAGATGTTGTTTTCTCTGTTTCATTATAGTCTTGTTCTTTCGTTTCCGAGTCCATTTCATTGTCTGTTTTCATTTCCGTTTAATTTCCAGTTTCATTTTCACTTGATTTTTCGTTTTCGTTTCCATTGTCCGATTAGGGGCTGTATTTCTGTTCCAATTTCTGATTTCTCATTATTGTCTTCATTTCCTTTACTCGTTTGTCTCTTTGCTTTCTTCTTTTTCTTTTTCCTTTCTTTTCCCATTTATACTTGCGGCGATGTTTCCGAAGATGTTTCTGTCAATGTTGCTGCTTTTTTCCTTTTATGTCTTCTTTCCTTGAGAGGGGAGTGGCCGAGTGGTTTAAAGCGCTCTCCATTACGGATCACTGCCTTCTAACCTCTGTCTGCGTGAGTTCCAGTCTAAGATTCGGCGAATAAGGATATATGAGAAAGCTTGACAGTAGCTTCTCGTGGGTCGGTGGTTCTTTCCGTGGATTTTCCGGTTTCTTCCTCCACCATTAATACTGGCCGCCATGTATAGTCCCTATCATGTGCTGAAAAATGGTGTTAAGCCCCAGAACAACAAAAAAATCTTTCCTTTGGTATAGGCGTAGAAGTTATTGGTATAATTCCTGACATGTCCTTTTGTTCTTCCTCATCTAGCTTTGATTCCTCTACTAAGGTAAAAAAAAATTATTCTTCCTTATTATATTCTCTTCCATAATCTGGCCTGTTGTGTTAGTCACCATTGGACTTAGGTGTTTTTCCCATTGTGGCCCTTTTTCTATTGTGGTATTTTCCTTTTTTATCACTTGCTCTTGATCGGGTGAGCACTGTTCTCTTCCCTCTTGTTCTATTGCTCTTGTTCTAATTCGTCTTGTGCCTGTGCTTGGGCTTCAGTGATTTCTTGTCTTGCCTGATCTTTGTTCACTACATTTGCATATGTCGTGTTTTGGTTTGTATCCTTACAGTCTCTTGCAAGGTGACCCACACATTTACACGGTGGGCAAATTCTATTTAATTCGCACCCCGGTACCATGATTTCAGAAGAAAACCTATTAAATAGAAAAAGTTAGGAACACTTCTCTTCTCACCGTTATGACCCGTACTCCTGCCTTTACACCAGGAAATCCCCAAACTGTTGCTAGTCTTTCTGCAACAACACTGATTTTTATTTTATTTTGGATTTTCTTTACTAACTCTTAATTGTCCACTTCTAGAGGTAGTCCAGTTATAAATATATCCGTTTTCCTACCCTCTATTTCTCTGGTTATTGGTCTGGTCTTTCCCACTCTTGCCTTTATCCCATTTACTTCTAGATGATCCTCCTTGATTAGTGGGGTATTGGAGTCATTGGGATAGATAATGAACTTGTTCCTTCCTCCATTTTGCAAGCCATATATTTTTCAATGGGGTATCCCTGCACCCTCATAGCTGATAGCACTTCGGCTTGCCCGGGACAGTTTTCCGTTTCCCCGAAGTCTATTTCCTGGCATCCCTCCTGGAGGTGAGCGTATAGTGTTCTCCCCTCAGTTCTGATGACGAAAAAAATCCTTTAATTTTGTACCCGGCTGGTTGATATCTAACTGCGCTTGAGCCATTTGTCTTGCAGGTTACACACTACTATTAGAATAATAAGTTATGGTCTCAAAACACCATTTGCAACTTCACACTTTTTCCTACCGGAATTCTTGATAACGAGCTAGTCAATCCCTTTCGAAATCCTTTCCAGCAGAGACACACACGTTCAAAATATAAGAAAAATGGTTCAAAAGTTAACTCAATACAAGGACTCCAATACCCCACTAATGTATGCATCACAATTGTCTTTACCTACGTGTACCTATTGTAAGAAAAAAAACGACACGTCATTTCTCATTTAGGAATAAATAAAACGTATCACAAGATCTGGACCCAATTCTATTGGCGAAAAATCAAGCGATGTTTCCATTGTTTAGTAGATCTTGTCAGGTATTTTCAAATTGTAGGAAAACCAAAACAAAAGATTTCATAAAGCTCATTTGAAACCAATTCCTGCATATGACAAACTATTCAGTAGAGTTGTTGATTGTATCAATCCTTTATGAAAGACCATGCCATGCAACCAAAATTTGTTGATAATCAAGCGTGTGTCAACAACTTTTTCAAAAGTAATTTCTTTGAGGAATTTTGCTCAATTTGGTCCTCTCAATTTGGATCAATCTGGTAAAAGGTCAAATTTCAATCTGGCGTGTTCCAGGTTGTTACACTTGACTCGGCATTCAACAGTTCAAGTAGAAAGTGAAACTATGGTTTCACCAATGCGTACTAGAGATTTTTGGAATCCTGTAATAAAGGCCTTTCTTTCATGCGTATTCTGCACAATTTTCTGCAATTAAGAATCTATGGCCCTTACAAAGTCAAGAAGAAAATGAATTAGATTATAACATTTGTACTCAATTGTAAGTAAATTAATGGAGTACTACTGTTTTAAAAGAAATAGCCAAATACATCATGTAATTTAGTTGTACCTGTCCCACCAAAGGAAGATTCGAATGAAATTCAACTGGATTCTACTAATCTTAAAAGAACAAAACTGCAGAGTTCGGAAGTTTTGAAAAATCTAGACCAGAAACTCTCATTTGCAAGAACAAGAAAAAGTGAACTTAAAATTATTGTTGTCTGAATATAAGCAATTGTTTCCAGATGTCTACAAGGACAAACAAAATTTTTCACGACGTTGAAATAGTAAATTTGAAACCCATGAAACAACACCCATACATAATGAATCCTTTTAAACAGCAATATATGAAAGAAAAGAGATTCAGTGTTTACTGGACAATGATTATATAGGGCCCAGTAAGAGTGATTGGAGTTCACCTTGCATTCTTGTTCCGAATGTGTACGGATTTTAGTAAGGTGAATAGTGTAACAAAAACTCATTTCCACTGCCAAGAATCAATGATTTTGTCAAAAAATTTGGAAATGCCCAATACGTCACAAAATTCGACCCTCTGAAGAGTTTTTTTTTTGTGGCAAATTCCCGTAACGGAAAGAGCGAGACAAAAATAAATTTCGGCATTTGTGACTCCAGTTGGACTTTACCAATACAAAATGGTGTCTTTTGGGATGAAGACTTTTCAGAGTAGTTTTCAACGCCTTAAGAATATTTCTAATGGTCTAGAAAATTGTGATGCATACATTGATGTCATCATTTATAACAACACCTGGAAAGAACATCTAACAACGATTCGGAAGTTCTTTGACAGACTCACGGAAGCAAATCTGACTAATTTATCCAACAGTGTGTTCTGCCATGCACGTGTTACCTTTCTAGGACATATTGTGGGATATGGACAAATTAAAACTATATATGCTAGGGTCAAGGCTATTTCAGAATTTCCAGTCCCTGTCAATTGAAAACAGCTGATGCGATTTTTAGGTATGGCTGAGTACTATCGCAAATTTTGTTATAATTTTTCTGATGTAGTTGAACTTCTGACAAACTTGTTACGAAAGAAAAAACAAATTTCTTTGGACTGAAAAATGTCAAGAGACTTTCGATAGACTAAAAGCCATACTTGAAAGTGCACCAGCTATAACGGCTCCCGATTTCAGTCAGCCGTTCAAATTATCTGTAGATGCGAGTGATGTTGGGGTTGGAGCAGTTCTGCTTCAAGATGACCAAAATGGTGTTGAACACCCAGTGTGTTATTTTTCTAAGAAATTGAATAAACACCAGAGAAACTACTCAACAATCGAGGCGGAGTGCTTGGCTTTAATACTGGCATTACAGCATTTCGAAGTTTATATTAGCTCGGCTCCTTCTTCGGTTGTTGTTTAGTGACCACAACCCTCTCACTTCCATCGGCAGAATGAAAAATAAAAATCAGAGGCTGTTGGGATGGAGTTAAATTTTACAAGAATACAATCTTGATATCAGGCATATAAAAGAAAGGGTAATTTGATTGCAGATGCACTTTCCTGTGTGCAGAAATGTCTTTTCGTGAATTCATAAAAGTTCTTATGTAATTTTTTACCTTGTGTAGAATTTACATCCGTTATGAAAAAGAGTTTTATTATATAAATCTTTCTTTTCTTTTCTTTATGGGAGAAGGTGTTACGACCCTTTAGTTAAAGTATATGTGTGTTAAGGAAACAATTTTGTATACATCTTTTTATTTCAATTAATGTAATCATTATTATAATTAATGTAATATCGTCTATCATGTTTTTGAAAAACAACCCGTGTTTACTGAGTCGTAGATGTGACTCATGTGAGCACGTGCTTTGCATGATAAAAAATGCATTACAAGTAAACATTAAGGAATAGCAATGAAAACGATTGGCTAATACTGGGTCAGGCTTTCCTTATTTCCAGAAGTATTACGAAATTGCATGCGTCCTCGTACGCGTGCAACTCAAACAATGTAGAAGTTTCATTTATATGTTTGAAATTTTTGTATGTCTACACAGTCTCGGACTGACAATCTTAGTTGAGAGTGAACAGTCGATAGTCGTAAAATCAGTTATACAACTTCCATTACCTTAAAAAGGTATTTTTTGTGCCAGAAGAAGTCGTCTGTTCGTATTTCTACGTAGAACATGTCTTGTTAGAGGAGCTATTTTTACTTCGTTTTTATGAATAATTGTTTTCCTGGAGAACAACATTAATGGTTTGGACATTTTCCGAAAATATTCTAAATTGGCAGGGGACAACACAAACTGTGCTTTGTGTAAATTCTGGAATTTTTTGTTAGCCTTCGTCTGACGTGGTCACCCGTCATTTTGGACCGGAACTTCAGACACTTCAGACTGTTTAGAACTTTTAAAGGACTTAGAAATATAAATGTTTTGAACAAAATTTGGATCATTTCTGTAAACCGCAAGTCTTGCTTAAAATATTTACATTATTTCATGTTTTCTAGGAAAATAAATTATTTTTCGTTAAAATTTTCAAAGCTTGTTTTCACTCTCATTTACTACTTTGAACGAGCGGGGCCCCGAGTGGCCAAGTGGTCTAAAGCGCTGTCCGTTACGGATCACTGCCATCTCACCGCTGTCTGCGTGTGTTCGAGTCTAAGATTCGGCGAATGTGGATAGGTGAGAAAGCTTGCCAGTAGCTTCTCGTGGGTCGGTGGTTCTTTCCGGTGATTTTCCGGTTTCTTCCTCCACCATTAATACTGGCCGCCATGTATAGTCTATCGTGTGCTGAAAAATGACGTTAAGCACAACAACAACAACAACAACTTTGAACGAGCCGATACGTAAAAAATATATTGTAAGTAGTTAGACACACATAGTAAGTAGATACAGACACACACATACATTGTAAGTGGATACAGGCACACATACATTGGAAGTAGATACCGATTAAGTGGATACGGACACACATCATTGTATGTAGATATAGACACATATTTTGTAAGTAGATAGACACATATATTGTAAGAAGACACATATATTGTAAGTAGATAGACACACATATATTGTAAGTAGATAGACACATATATTGTAAGAAGACACATATTGTAAGTAGATAGACACATATTGTAAGTAGATAGACACACATATTGTAAGAAGACACATATTGTAAGAAGATACAGTCACACACATATATTGTAAGTAGATACAGACACATCCATTGTAAGTAGATAAGACGTATATTGTAAGCAGATAATGGGCACACACACCCACACACTGTAAGTAGATACAGACACACATTGTAAGTAGATACTGATACACATATTTTAAGTAAATGCAAGCATGCATAAACATTGTAATGTTACAACCCTATAGTTTAAATGTGTGTTAAGGAAACAATTCTGTATAAATCTTTTTATTTCACTTTTATTTCATTAAATGTTTTTGAAAAATAGTTTACTTGAGTCGTAGATGTGACTCATGTGAGCACATGCTGTATATGATTACAAATTTATTACAATTATGCATTCAAAATAGCTATGAAAACGATTGGCCGATATTTGGTCAGGCTTCCCGAATGTCCAGAAGTATTACGAAATTGCATGCGTCCTCGTGCACGTGCATTTCAAACAACGTATTAGCTTCATTTATGTTGAAATTTTTGTACGTCATACAGTCACGGACAGGCAGTCGTAGTAGTCATAGTCGTAGATTCGGTTATACAACTTCTATTACCTTAAAAAGGTATGTTTTATGCTATTAGTTCTGTTCTTATGTCTACGCAGAACATGTCTTGTTAGAGGAGCTAATTTTACTTGTTTTTCTGAATAATCGTTTTTCTGGAGAACAATACTAATTTGGACAAAGACATTTTCTAGAAAATTCTTAATTGGAATGTAACACAAACTGTTTTATGTAAATTCTGGAATTTTCTGTTAGCCTTTCGTCTGACCTGGTGATCCGCCGTTTTGGACCGGAACTCAGATTGTTCAGAACTTTTTACAGGACTCTTGTTTCTATTTTGAACAAATAATTTGGTTCATTTCTGTAAATCGTAAATCTTATTTAACATATTTAGTTTTTCATGTTTTCTAGGAAAATAATTACTTAAAATTTACAAAGCTTGTTGTCTTGACTCTGTTACTTTGAACGAGCCGATACGTGACAGTAAATAAATACACACATACATTGTAAGAAGATATACACACATATATTGTATGTAGATACAGACATGTACACATTGTAAATAGATACAAAAACATGCATATTGTAATACAGGCACACATACATTGTAAGTACATACAGACGCATTGTAAGTAGATAAAGACAATGTAAGTAGGTATAGGCACACACTTGTAAGTAGACAAGCAGGCACACACTTGTAAGTAGACAAGCACACATACAATGTAAGTAGATACAGGCACACACATTGTAAGCAGACACAAAAATGGTAAGTAAATACACACATTTTAAGTATATACAGACACATATATTGTAAGTAGATACACATGCATATATTATAAGTAGATATAGATACACGTATATTGTAAAAACGTACACATTGTAAGTAGATACAGATACATTGTAAGTAGATACAGACACATAATGCAAGTAAATACAGACACACGCACGTTTTAAGTAGATAAAGGCACACATATATTGCAAGTAGATACAAACAAACACACAACAAGTAGATACAGACACACATTGTAAGCAGATAGAGACATATTGTGAGTAGATACATACACGCATACGATGTAAGTAGATACAATCACACAAACATTCTAAGTAGATACAGGCACACATTTTCTAAGTAAACACAATCATACACACTGCAAGTAAATAACAATCATACACATTGTAAGTAGATACCGGCACACATACATTGTAAGTAGATAAGACACATATTCTAAGTAGATACCGAGACACACATTGTAAGTAGATACTGAGACACACATTGTAAGTAGATACGGACACCTACAATGTAAGTAGATAATTGTACACACACCTACATGGTAAGTAGATACAGGTACACACACCTACATTGTAAGTAGATACCGGCACACCTACGATGTAAGTAAATACAATCACACACACTGTAAGTAGATACAAGCACACATACACATTGTTAGGTAGAGACAGGCAAGCACATTGCAGGTAGGTACAGGCAACACATTGTAAGCAGATACTGACACACATAGATTGTAAGTAGATACAGGCACACATATTTTTATGTAGATACAGACACATGTCTTGTAAGTAGACACTTACACATTATAAGTAGATACACACTGTAAGTAGATACAAGCACACATACACATTGTTAGGTAGAGACAGGCAAGCACATTGCCGGTAGGTACAGGCACACACATTGTAAGCAGATACTGACACACATAGATTGTAAGTAGATACAGGCACACATATTTTAAAGTAGATACAGACACATGTCTTGTAAGTAGACACTTACACATTATAAGTAGATACACACATTGTAAGTAGATACAGACGCACACATTATAAGTAAATAAACACACACATTGTAAGTAAATAAACACACACACATATTGTAAGTAGATGCAGACACACATAGATTGTAAATACAGGCAAATTACAACGAAACTGATAGGAACTAAATATTTTTAAAATTGTTATAAAATATTTGAAGTACAATTTTCAATAGTTTGTCATCAGTATCAATGCCAAAATAAATCCTGAACACAAGAAAATCTAAACGATTATGAAGACTTCGTAAGTATAACCATCTTGAAACAGTTATTTTACATCGTTGAAATCATGACTTTATGCCACCTATTTTAGGGTCTCTCTCTCTCTCTCTCTCTCTCTCTCTCTCTCTCTCTCTCTCTCTCTCTCTCTCTCTCTCTCTCTCTCTCTCTCTCTCTCTCTCTCTCTCTCTCTCTCCTTCCTGTTAAGCATTATAGTTTAAAAGTGATAATCTTCTAACCACCTACTCCCGCTAATTAACAAATATTCACTAAAATCTATGTTCTATTATCGGCCAAAATTTCAGCCGAGAAAGACGCATCTTAAGTAATTCGTCGCCGTTCCTAACTTATCAGTCACAAGTTACAATCGGAATATAGTGCCTTTGCCGTCATAACGTATGTACTGCACTCCGCCAGAAACGAATCACCAGTTTATATATATATATATATATATATATATATATATATATATATATATATATATATATATATATATATATATATATATATATATATATAACACTGGGGTTATGACAGAAATGACTCGGCGATGTTCCGCTCGAATTTGGTCATACGTTTCTGATTACTGGTAAACCTAATATACTTTGTTCATTACACAAAACTATTTTTTTTTCGTTTCTCGTCTGGAGCAAGCGCAAACATTTGTGTTTATCCTAGGAGGTGACAAATGAAGGTTCAATTTATCATCTCTTTTGAATACCATAACATTCATAACGCTGATTTCACATATGTAACAGAAAAAGGAGAGGGAGACCTCCCAAAGAAATATGTTGACCAATTTTTTTTTAAGGGAGGGGGCTTCCTCAAGACCTCGTTTTGTAAAATGGGGGCTAAAAATTATGATGTTGCCAAGTGACTTTGACTCATTAAACTATTCAAAGGCCAATCTGAGGCTAGTATGAGAGACCGACCCCACATAAAGTGGCAATATAGTGTTATTTTTTGCCTAATAAAGGTCCCGTTCAGAAATAAATGGAGGCCAAAAATGCTGGCTGTTTTAGCCAAGTTGTGCTGATTCATTAAACTATACAAAGGCCAGTCCGAAGCTTGGATATAAGCCGAGTTACTGTCCGTGAAGAGGGGGAGGAATAACGTTCAAAACCCCATTGTGAGAATGTGGTAATGCTGATTTATGAAACTGAGGCTTGCAAAAAGGAATGACTGTGACCAGGTTGATTTACGTTGAATATCTGTTGAATTTTGGTTATGTATTTGTGTTCTTGTTGCGTGAACACACCATATGGCGAAATGCTGAGTGCGAAACGAAATAGTATAGAGTCAGATTTGCTGTCCAAACTGATTTTCAATTTTGTCAATTTTATACTCACCTTCTCCTTAAGTGCACCCAGGGTGCTATAAAATGAACACACATTTTGAGTTCAGACGGGGCGGGGCATGTGCACCTGCGTTAAGTTTTGTGAGTTTGTAATTACCCATTTAACAATATTTCGTCTTCCTTTCGAAGCGTCGCATTTACTCCGCCACTTACAAATATTTTTTTTTTAAAAATCGTTGACAATATGTCGGGTACTCCCCTGGGAATCAAACACGTGATATACGTTTCCACAGGTTCCACAAGCCTTAACCAACTCTGCCACTGTCTTGATTAAGAATCTTCAGCTAAAATAAGTTATATGACCTAAATCAGCAGCGCTGTTTTCACAGCGAATTACAATTGGATTCGAACTTATGAACCAGACAAAACAAACATTAGTGTCCCCGGCATTTATTAAGTGTCTCAACATTCCAATTTCACGACCGGTGGTAATTTTTTGCCTCAGGCAGGGAAACCACACATGCTGTTATCATCGATTAATTTATCACGTGTATTTTGGGCACATCGCCTTGAATGGTGTCTGAATTGCTTGTCGAATCGTAATTCAGGCAACTCGTTACGGTAAAGAACATGTTACTGGCATGCACGTGGGCCCGGTTGTAGAGATATAATTGTGTAATATACTCAAATTTTATTTTCTGTTTAAGTCGCTTCGATGTAGCTGATTTAGAAATACTTTCTCCTACGTACTGTATTGATGAATATCAAAATAGTTTCCAGTAGCTGTTATTGATTTACATTCTTTTATCTCTCTCATATCGAGGCTTATTGATCTAATTGGTCATGGTGTTTTCATGTTTTTCGCCTATTTTTCCAAGTTTGATATTTTTGCTCTGTGTGATTACCTGAAGACTCCATATGGTCAATCAAGAGATTATCTTAGATTGAATCACATAAGCAATCATAAATAAACCTGTGTAAATGAATCCTTTTTGTCTGGTATTAGGTGTAGGCTCGGAGGTGTGCGAGGTCTGGGCCTAAAGTCCAGCTCGCTAAAGCAAAGTTAATTGTCTCTCATAGCCTCTCCTTTCCAGGTGTAGTGATCGCTGCGGGATATGGCCTCTCATACACTATTATGTCCACAGAAGCACTTTCAAGTGGAGGATTCTCTTTTTCACATAGCCTGCTATGTGGCGCGACCGAGTGTCCGGCGTTATAACTGGGTGGGCAGACTGGGCTCGTTAGCCTTGGCATGCAGCCAGCCTAAGAGAAGGAAAACTCTGACTCCAAACGCGGGCAGACAGAGCTCCTTAGCCTTTCAAGGATATTAAACGAAGTCCCAGTGGATGATGGCTACTCTGCCTGGTGGCTATCTTCAGGACATGGGAAAAGCTACTTGAGTAAACCCAGACAGAAAATCCAAGTGGAGTCCCTAATGCGGTTGGGTGTCAAATAACGACTTCCTACCGGCATTTCATACATCCAAACTGCTGCCTAATGTCATGCTTATCATTCCCTTGGCCCAACCAGCAACGACGAGATGGGAATCCTGACGTCAGAGCATCCCAGTATATCCATACTACACCCGCAGGATTGCGCCCTGGAGGGGCCACTTCAGTCTCGCCCTTGAGCGAGGAAACCACACGGAAGCTGGCAGTCTGCGGGTTATAAGTCTAGCCTAATTGGTGTAGGGAAGAGACAACTTAAACCGGGCAGGCCCCGGTCAGTAAGGTGTTGGCCCGTACGGCGACATAACGGCGTTGTTAGTGGACAAAAACTACAAACCAGGCACTTTACCATATTACAATAACGAGTATCCATTATCTCAAGTGGTTTATGCACTATACCGTGTAACGATGATGATATTAATGATCAGTAAGGTAAGATTAGAAAGGTGTTGGCTCGCAAAGGTCTGCCTGCTTCAGTGGGTACCTAGAGCTCAGTGTATTGCTCAAAATGACAAGCAGACGGAAACTCCGCACCAGACAAAAGAAACAAGAAACTATTAAAGAAGACTTCAGCTCTTCATTTCGCATGCTCGAACGTGCGCCCCATGTGCACATGCATCTCCGATGTCCTCAGTGAGGTGAACGACACCAGGAAGACGGCCATCATTGACAGAGAGCTCACCAGACTAAATGCCAGCATAGCTGCCCTCTAATAAACCAGGTATACATCTAGCGGTTCCCTCAGAGATTAAAACTCCACCTTCTTCTGGAAGGGCCGAGAACCCTAGGAGTCCCAACAGCACGGAGTTGGCTTTGTCATCAAAAACACTCTCCTGACATCAGTTGAGTCTCTCTCAGATGAAACTGAACGTCTCTTGTCCATCCTCCCTGCCACTGCTAAAGGTCCTGTCAAAATCCTCATTGTTTATGCCACCACCCTCACGTCTCCAGAAGAACCAGTAAAACAAACGAAAAGCCTTCATAACTTACAAAAATGACCTAATGAAAGTACACTTGTTGCCCTCAAAAGAGCCCGAAACACCACCAAAGGCATCGCCAGACAGTCAGCAAACGAATACTGTCAAGCGACAAGTGTGTGAAGGAATCAAGCGCAGTGCCGAGGTAGGAAACATCCAAGGCATGAACAGTGGCATCAAGAACGCCCTAGGCCTACAGTGAAAGGCTTTGCCCCCTTTCCCCCCGCCTAAAATTTTTGACGGGTGAGAAGATCATAGATCGCGAGCAACAGATGGCCAGATGGGTGGAGCATTACTCAGAGCTCTACTTACAAGAAACGTCGGTCACCGATGAGACGCTAAGCAGCGTATAGGAACTGCCCACTATGGAGGAGCTAGTTTCAGTAATTATATAGCAATGACTAATTATATCGTTGCAGAGCAGCTGATAAAACAGTATTTAAGTCTATCTGGGATAAAATCAGATTTTCCAAGGTCGAAAATTTTACAAATTAAACGAACAGAAATAAATGAATTATTATCCGTGAGTGAAATTCAAAGAGCATCAAAGATCGAACCAGAGAAGCGCAGATACAAATTTTTCTGAACCAGAATGAAAACAATTATCGACTATTGAACCACAGAACACCAGATTTGATTTCGACATATTATCAAAAGACATGATGGCCAAAAATAAGTTTGCACAAGTTGGTTATGTTCATGTAGATTTGGAATATTCGTGATAAGCTCGACCCTGTAAAGGAATCACGGCGACATAACGGCGTCGACAGAGTGGACAAAGATTCAAAACCAAGCTCATTTCCCATACTAAAATAAGGCGTATCTAATATCCGCGGTGGTTGATACACTATACCGTTTAAACAATGATGATATTAATGCTCTCACGTCGATGAAAACAGGGACGCTAAAATGCGTTACAGAATCAAGAACAAAAACATAACACATTGGGAAGATTCTCTTATCGACGAGTTAAAATAAATGACGTAGCTGTATTTGAAAAAACTTTGAAGTTTCCGGTCATGGTGAAAACAATAACAAACGAGTTTTTGTATAATTCCGGTAAATACTGTAGCAAGGTCGCCGCAATAACTATCATATATCATAACAGTCACCCCTGGACTGGATCAGTAACAAAGTATCCGCTGGAAAGAATAATAAGATTTTATGACGGAAATAGTTTTGATGAGATTTATGATATTAGTGGGCATGACACTGTACCGGTCTGGCTATTTCACAGTGACGCTGCAGAGGATATATCCGTAGTGGATAAATCAACCAGAGATAAATCAATATTTGATCATTTCGTTTTTGTATCTGGTGTACTCTATTGTAAAGAATCTTTCTGACATGCGATAAAAAAATGAGGAAAATATGACGGCGACGGCCGTCTGTGGTAGATCATATAACTCAACAAAATTATTTCATGGCGTCCAACCCCAAAAGAATATCTCGACGATATATCACGAACTTGTGACTAGTTTGGAGATGTTATCTCTGGAGCACAAAATATAATTCCACCAATATGGTTTCAGTTAACAATGTCACCGGTTAGCTGTCAGCTTTTCTAGTATTCGGTAATTTCCAGAAGGTCGCGTAGATATCAACAGGGATATCACACGGAAAGACTGTACAGCCCAGTGATTTCAGCAGCATGTTTGAGTGACTTGTTTTGTTGTGACCGCTTGCTGATTCAGACGCTACTATGTCCCTGGCAGTTTAAGACCTTGATGAGCTGTGTCGTATAAACGACAGGATCTTGAATCGCTTTGATTTGTTTGCATTGTTATCTTGTCTTGAGCAAATTTCAGATTATGTCGACAACAGTTAGACCCCAAGTTATTAAAGAGTCTATTTACTAATTTACGAAGATTTGTAAATGCAGTCACGTTGTTATTATTACATTGAGCTCTGAATATGGACGATCCTTCATTGATTGATGCTAATAGGTCCTTATCGCGACGTCGTTATTGACCATATATTTCTTCGTTGCAGCTTTATCGTCCGATCCTTGTTCATTAAGGTCAGCGATTGCATTTTCAATTATGTTGCCGGCTTTAAAAACAGGTCTACTGAGATTACTGTAGATAATCATGAATCATACACCTGAGTCTTTTATTGTTCTGTCGCCGGTAAATACCATGATGTTATTGTTGGTTGTGCCTGGAACTCGCATGATCATATCGGCCCTTTTGTTATATGCTTGTCTTTAACCGCCAAAGGTGATCCTGAAAACCAACAACCTCATCCGAAGCGTCCCTGGCAGTCTCAGACCTTGACCGTACCCCGTTCCATGTAATCTTAGACCTCGTCTCCCTTCTTAAGGTCTTTAATCCAATGCGGGAGACTTCTTTTCCTGTTGCCTTTTCAGCGCCATGCCGGCAGCTGTACCAAAGGGTCCGGTTCAGCTGCTTTTCAACTGCTGTTATCGCCGCTAGTAGCATAAATATCGCACGGGTCTTTGCAGGGTTGCTGATCGCACTCGCAGAAAGTTGCACGCCAGTGCTTTATTTCTTGGAATCATTGTAGTGTTTAAGCTGACGTTCAGCCAGCAATAATTTATTTGGGCTCTGCGACTCCGCTGATTTCAGAGCTATTTTTTCCCGAGAATTCTTCTTTGATGGCGACTGCAGCTTTTTAATCTGACCCGGTGTCAGAGTTACGTTGACGTGATGCTATGACATAATATCATGAATGATATTATTACATGTTCAGAGAACACATGGTTGGAAAACACGTTTGTTTTCTACGGCACATCAATGCATCTTATTCGTCCGTTAACACCATTAAGCAATATTGTTTTGTTCGATGTATAACAGCGATTGCTCTGTAACCACCAGCTGACGCAGGACCAACAGTAGCTCACACGTGTACACCCAACAACAGTTTGTCTGAACAAATCCAGATGTTCCAACGAAAAGTAATAAGTTGGATACAACGTAGAACGTCTAGAAAACCAGCTGAGATATCTGTAAACCAGAGTCGATATTCTGATCACGCGACATAAATCTCATCAAACTATGATACGGCACGTGCTTCGTTGTTTTGGTCAAAATTCAGTATTATGTCTTTGGATGGTTCTTCGTGTCTGTTTATTCTCAGCGAAATCGTATATACTGCTAATCTATCAAACATAATTGCGTTTATTATCCGATTGTTTTCCCTGGTGGCTTATATGTCCTGGTGCTGAAATTTTCTGCGATCTGAAACTAAATTGTTGCAGCTGTGCCTAGAGCTATGTCTGTGGTCATTGTCAGCCACTTCAGCGATGATTTACCACCACTATCCATGAACGATAATAATCAAGCTTTTGTCACTGATGGAGTCATTATTGGTATCCATAATGCTAGTTTGATTAGCATTACTTTACGACACCACCTCCACCAATCACAGCAAGCCAGATAGCAGCTATTAGGATTGCGGTTATATTTATTGCCATCTCGGTTGGAAATTGTTTTGTCGGAGATGGCCCAACAGCTATTTTTTTCAACCGCTTATTTGCAGTTTGGTTTATTATTTGACTGACACATGATAACATATTTTGGTGCTGGGCAGTTTTAATGGCCGTGATCGGACTGCTTGCGGTCTGCTTACCAATCCTTCGAGTCTCTCTTTGATTACTGAGAATGCTTTACTAGCAACATCAACAGCAGTGCCAATTCCGTTATCACGATGGCTTTAATTCACAGTTGCTTTGCAATCGGAATAACTTTCGGGACTATAACCATGTTAGTTAGTTATCGCCGATCTATTTGATCACTCACTGTAGTAATCATCGGTAACTTTATCGATCAATGCTAGATGGACGCTACTGTCCTTGGCACCACGGGTAAATAAACGTGGACAAATATCATCTGCTTCATTGATGATTCGTAAAAATCATTGCCTGGTCGTCTTCTACCGAGCGAAATTTCCAGTTGATCAACATTGGCAATGATGTTATTTGGTTAACGTTTATCCTGAAATTACCGGTGATATTTGTTTCTTACGACGTCGATTATGACTCGCACGCCCACATCCGGCTGCTTCTTCAGGTGATTTGTCGTGCGGATCTAGAGAGCGCTGCTGAAGTGTCTCGGACACAGATTTTCTCTTTTACCTTATTGTTTTTGCACCTGATTTGTTTTCTTTCCTTTCCTGCTTTTTCACTTCTCGTCTTCGACTCCATTCTTTACCTACTCTCCTAGCGTGCTCATCTACTATCCTGTTAAAATGTTTAAAAGTTTTATCATCAGTTTTGACCTGTTGAGCACTCGAAAAATGCGAAATATGTGTTTCCTCCACTCACTACGATTTGCATTTTTAATATGCTCAGGTTTTATATATTTTTCTCTTTCAACCGCCTCCAACGCGGAGATAACAAGCATTTTGGGTTCTTTTTATCCCTGACAGCGGCAATGTTTCTATCATGCTGGTTTTAACTTTTGGTGGTGGTGGTGGTTAAACTTAGGGTGGTGGAGGGGGTCGAAGATGGCCAGTAATATCAGTCGGTAATGTCTCAAGAGTTTTTTTAAACTCAGTTGCCGTGACAATTTTTGGGGTTTATTCGACAATTTGTTTAAAACTGCTCTGTAACCTCCGCAAATTCTATATGTGCTTCCTGGTGCTGTTGAAGCTGATGTTTTACATAATCACAGACTGGAAGATATTTCTTGATTACTTATCGTCGTTCTCAAGCTAATTTCTCTGCACGAGATTCCATACTTAGCGCAGGTTCACAAATTATTATTATTATTATTATTATTATTATTATTATTATTATTATTATTATTATTATTATTATTATTATTATTATTATTACAACGATTTAACTATAGCCCACTAAGTCAGCCAACATAAAAAGATTTTAATGTATTCAACATCAATCATCCTGGTAGCAGTCATTCTTTTTTGCTAGCTTCAAATCAGCATTATTGCATTCTCAAAATAAAGTCTTGAATGGGGGAAGTCCCCCTTCATGGACAGTAACCAGGCTTACTTAAAAGCCTCGGACTGGCCTTTGATAGTTTAGTGAGTCAACATTACTTAAAACTTTAAAAAAAAAAAATTATATCCCCTATTTTGCAAACGTGGTCTTGATGAAGCCCACATCCCCCCGCCCCAAAAATACCCCCCAAACAAACTAGTCCCCCGTTTTTTTTGGGTTGATTTCTCATACAGGCCTCATACTGACGTTTGTACAGTTTAATGAGTCGACGTCGCTTGGCGATTCATATATTTTTAGCCCTCATTTTGCAAAACGGGGCCTTGATGAGGCCCCTTTCCCCCAAAAAATTTTTTGCCACTTTTTAGGGGTCTGCTTCCTCCTTTTGCAGGGGTCCCGAGTGGCCGAGTGGTCCAAAGCGCTGTCCGTTACGGATCACTGCCATCTCACCTCTGTCTGCGTGGGTTCGAGTCTAGGATTCGGCGAATGTGGATATGTGAAAAAGCTTGCCAGTAGCTTCTCGTGGGTCGGTGGTTCTTTCCGGTGATATCCCGGTTTCTTCTTCCACCATTAATACTGGCCGCCATGAATAGCCTATCGTGTGCTGAAAAATGGCGTTAAGCCCAGCAACAACAACAACAACAACAACTCCCTCTGCTACTTCTGTGTATTTTAATTAACTCAGATCTCATAAGATTTGATAAGGTATCAAAATTGGGGTAATTTTCAATCAGTTCTTCTGTGTCAAAATTCAAATTTATAAATACGTACCATCTCCCTTTGAATGGATTTGTTGCATATGCCATTCTGATGTTGTGATTTTAAGGTCGCATTGCATCACATGATATAGTTATACTGGCCGCTATGCATAACCTAACTTTTTAGAAGTGCTTCCTTCAGGACGTCGTACTTAACACATCGTCTCTAGGAAGTGCTGAGTACACATCTAGTGCCTTACCCTTTAATAAAGCACCGAGATGCAATCCCCAATCATCTCGACTCCACTTCTGGTTTTCGGCGTAACGATCAAACCGATGAAGATAACTATCCATATTATCTTTTTCATCGTCACATGGGGTAATTTAGGACCCAATTTACTTTAGGTAGAAAAGCGTTCTCCTTTTCTAGCTTTTGCTAACTCTAACTGACGTTCATGATCTCGTTGCCTGGCTCTTTCCTCTGCCTCTATGCTTTCCAATCTTATCTGCCTTTCTAATTCCCTTTCTTCCTTATCAAGTTGCTTGGCCATTTAAATCTTTGCTTCCTCAGCTTCTATGATTTCCAATCTTGCCTTCTTTTCTAACTCTAACCGTCTTTCCTTTGCTTCCCTTTATAATTCCCTAGCTTTTGCCCTTTCATCCCTCTCTCGGGTTTGTTCTTCCTGAATAAATTTCCTTAAGCTCTCCCCCTCATACCCGAATTCTTTGCCTAAAGTGACCAAGTACTTAAGGGACGACATGACTGTTGTACCATATTTAAGAAATTAACCTTTATCTTCACGATGAAGACAGCCAAGACAAAATGAATATGTATTTGTACTGCACCCACCGGTTTAGAACTAATCAAACAGAACACTTTCTAAAAGGCTAGTTTCACAATAATTCACAGGCAAAATGAAAATAATTAACTTAATTCAGCAAAGAAGATCCCACTTCTGACACCATTGTACCAGACTTCTTGAAACCGAGTGGGATGGCTGAATGGATCTCTCTCTCTCTCTCTCTCTCTCTCTCTCTCTCTCTCTCTCTCTCTCTCTCTCTCTCTCTCTCTCTCTCTCTCTCTCTCTCTCTCTCTCTCTCTCTCTCTCTCTCTCTCTCTCAAACTTTCAAACAAATGCAAAGACTCTTACACTTTCACTACTATCACATGACTAACAATTTGTTCTATATACACTCATGAAATGAAAAGGAAACAAAAAAAGAAAATATAATCTAACCTAACAAATGTATCATGTAAAGTAAGAAAAATAAAATATGAGATCAACTTAATCTCGTATAAGTATTTAACTGAGATTCACAAAATCTCTTGAAGGAAAATGAGCAATACTCGGTGTTATTCTGACACTTCGACCACTTCCTGAGTTCAACGCAAATGAATGAACACAAACTTACGTCCCTCAACTGGAATCCACTTCCTAAACTGACTACAGTTTATACGATATATGAACTCAAATCTGTGGTCGACTCTCATTGAAGACCAAATCTCCTGCTAGGCTTCGACAGTTCCAATGAGGTTTTTTTTTAGTCCACTAATATCCAATGATATCCGATAATGTTCACTAAGCTTTCTTAATGTCCGCTACCCAATGTGCTACAACAATTGGATCCAACAGACTCCAATGGCTCCCATAATTCATAATAGACTACCACAATTAATAGACTCCCGTGGTCTATAATAATATCGAACTATCTGCAACTAACCCAACGGCTACTATAGCATCCGACGGGGTCACTAGTAACAAAAGAAAAGAAAGAAAAGCTACAATAAAACAAAACTATTTGTTATTAAAATGGTAATAAGAACAAACGCTAAAAACGAAACATCACCCGACAGGACACAAAACCGAGAAATAGTTTCACAAATCAAATAAGACGAAATTTCGACACTTACCCCTATGGCCTGAGACGATGGTAGAAAGTTCGCCTACAACTGACGAAATCCAAATGACTTGTGTCTCAGTTTACAATGTATCAAGCTTAAGACCAAAGGGGTGATTGATGGTCATAGCCAAATGTTCACGTAAACCATGCTTTTAAATGTCTCTCCGCATGCAGTGATTCACCCCAGGTAATATTGTACGCCTGTACAATGAATAAGGTGAAAAATAGATTAAAGGCAAAACCAAGTTAATTTTTAGTCTTATTCTGTGAAAAGGACGAACCCCTGAAATTCCAGATCCACGATCAACGGCAAGCTACTGACAAGATTTTTTTTCTCATATCCACATTAGCCGAACCCGAAAATCTAACCCGTGCCAACAGAGGTGAGATGTCAACAAGAATGTTTCATAATGTTTGAGTTGTAATATATAACAGTTTATTTTGCACGAAAATGTATTTAATTGCAGCGGGTACAAACTATATTTTAAGCTGGAAAATAATTATACATACATCTAAATTGCATGTACTAGTGTGGACAAATTCGAGTGTATTGATCACTAATTTTGAGATACCCTATGCATTAAATGTGTGATGTGTGTAACCTCGAGATGTAGTGCCTGACATAATCTACACTAAAACCGTCAGCTTTCATACATGTACTAATACAGTTATTTACTGGTAAAGCCAATTTTTATACCAGACACTTATTCAACACATGATCTTATAACAGATTGTCTAAATAATACAAATCTATTAAGATCGTTGAAAACTAGGCAGGCCAATACGTTCCTTCCCTCGAATATACAGTAAATAGCCAATGGTCAACTGTGGTCATCATAGGAACAGTAGTCAACATGGATTCAGGTCACAATTCATTTTACCTTCTATTCTCTACATTTACATCGGGTCCAAATGATAATAAATCATATCATATTAAGAGGTTGGATTATAAACAAAGCACCTTGCAATGGGTCACATATTTTATTACTGTATCATCATCATTGCCTCGTTACTAACTGTGCACTAACGCCAACATACATACAGATAGTCACACAATAACGCTTAAATTCTAAAAGATGAACAATTACCTTTGAATCGAAACTAACAATGCCAAATCTAACTCTTGTATCACCCAAGACTAGGACTACATTAGCGGGTAACCGGAACCGGAAGCAAGAATTGTGATCCTATTCCAAGAGACCTTCCAACTTTTGTAACTATTGTTGTCATTGATTAACCAATAATTAAGAGTTCCTTCCCTTTGTTAGTATCTTTGTGAGGCTTGCAAAGACATTGCAATAAAGTGACTTCCATACATAGCTATAGTAATACCCTATGGGTGATTTTCGATTCCAGGTAATGGCAGGCTTTACATTTGCATGTTCACTGAAAAGAACGCAATAACTATATTATAAATGAATCAATATCATGTGGAAACAAATATCTGTTAAAGAAACCCCGATGGCTTGCATGTGATATAGTGAAAATGGCCTTAAAGAGGTAATCAAACAGTGTGTGTGTGTGTGTGTGTGTGTGTGTGTGAGAGAGAGAGAGAGAGAGAGAGAGAGAGAGAGAGAGAGAGAGAGAGAGAGAGAGAGAGAGAGAGAGAGAGAGAGAGAGAGAGATTTTGTTTACTTGCAAAGCGACTCAATTGTTGTATTTTCACCCTCCCTGCTGCTATGAATTAACCAGACGAACGCTCTGTGTGTATAAAGGGAGGTAACTCAACAGAGTCTATTAAATGATTTCCCAATGTATTTTCATCAACTAAACATATTCGTCTGTCTGTGATTAACTGAATCTCTGTAAGTTTGTTAAATTCCACTGTAAACTTAAGACACATATCGTAAAATAAGGTTTTAGTTTTTTTCCCATAGCATAACAGTTGCCGTTACTTTTACAAATAACCTTTAAGCTAACTGTACAATGTGAGCTAGTATACGTTATAGGCTAACCAACTTCCATGACACAGCGGTTATTTTCGTCTTCATGTTGTGTAATTTTCGTTTTGATACATACAAACTGTTGATATATTTTAGTTGTAGACTATATAGTACTCCGAATTTAAGGGTTATAAGAAGCAAATTTTACATTTAGCAACGCTAACGAAGGAATTACACCCACACCCCATTATGCATACACATCTAGGTTATCAAACAACAGGTTGTGCATAGCGGATGTGTTTATCGATTATTCAGGTATTTGTGGGCAGCGGGTTATTTCCGTTTCTCATGCTTGTAATTTTAAATTATATTTGTTATACATATATATTTGATATATTTTAGTTGCTTAATACATATAAATGGTCATATATCTTAATAAAATTATAAATATTTATTTATTTATAAAATCAGAGATCTAAAGCTATTGCATAAAGATAACCATATAATAATTTCTAAAACGTATATTTGAAATCGAGAGCAGTGGTAGAGTAGTAGACTGTTGGACTCTAGTACTGAACATCTGCGGTTTGACTCCCAGAATGGGTATGGTCCAGGGATGCCTTATATTAAGGTTGGCGGTTGGGGCCGCGCCTCCGGTTTCGATAAATACCTCACTGCGTCAACCACGTGGTGAGGGTGCGTTTTGCACCTTTCGCCCCGGGGGTCGATTCTGGGGGGTATTTATCGAAATAGCAATGCATAAACAGTCCTCTAAAATTCTAATATTTCGCTTTCGTTGATTAAAAATTCGCCGGGGATGTGTCTATGCAAGGATACCTTCCTAAAATAATCAGTTGCATGTCTTGAGCTCACTCCCCATTGGAAGAGCCCCCAAATGAACATCCAGAAAGGGTGTTTAGCCGAAAGAAACAGAACATGGGGTGCCTCATAATAAGTCAGAAGAGAGACGACCATGTAAGGACCCCATGAAAGGAACAAAGGCTATCAAAGGGCCCTATTGAAGGGTAACCGCTAGGATCCTGCTGATTATTTTTGATAAATTAAATTACATTACATACATACATACATACATACATACATACATACATACATACATACATACATACATACATACATACATATATATATATATATATATATATATATATATATATATATATATATATATATATATATATATATATATATATATATATATATATATTAAAGGGGGATAATCCTCTATTAGCAGAGAAGAGGATATACATACATGCATAGATATATACATACATACATACATACATACATACATACATACATACATACATACATACATACATACATACATACATACATACATACATCCATCCATCCATCCATACCTACCTACCTACCTACCTACCTACCTACCTACCTACCTACATAATATATCTATTAAACGGGGATAATCCTCTATTAGCGGACAGGAGGAGTAGAGTTATCACGCTTTTTTAACACATTTTAATTGTTGTTGTAAGGTTTAACGCCATTTTCAGCACAAGATAGGCTATACATAGCGACCAGTATTAATGGTGGAGGATGAACCCTGGAAAACCCAGGGAAGAACCACCGACCCACGAAAAGCTACTGGCAGGCTTTCTCACTTACCCACGTTAGCCGAGTCTGGACTCGAACTCATGCAGACAGAGGTGAGATGGCAGTGATCCGTAACGGTCAGCGCTTTACACCACTCGGCCACTCGGGGCTTCAGCATTTTAATTAAACATCTATTATAAATATTTTTTAATAATGAATTTTGGAGAACCTCACTCAGCTAAATTAGCTCGAGAGCGACTAGAGGCAATTGAAAAATATTTACCTGTTCATGAAACCGTTAAGCAGCAACTACAATCACATCAGGAATCTCAAGTTTAATTTGAAGAGGAAACAAAACAATTATTTCAACCTATCACTGAGACTACTAAGGGTATTCAAGAAGTGTTAGATCAAACAGCTAAAGCAACTGAAAAAATAAAAGAAAGAACTAAGAAAACAAATACGATTCTTAGAGAACTTACAGCCGAAATAGCTGCTGCTCAACCAATGCAAGGAATACTTGAAAGTATTGACAAAGCTCGTGCTGAAATAGGTGATATTAAAGATCGTATACTGGAACCAGAAAAAGGAACAGAAGCAAGAGCCAGGGTTTATTTGATTGATAAGTTTACTGAAGACGCTATTAATGTTATTAGAAAAACCGAAGATTTTAAATTATATGAGATTGCTGTTAAAAGTTGTTATATTCGAAAACAATTTTTAAAATATGATTTCGGTGATGATCACGTAAAAGATGATACCTGGTACAAATGGATATATCGCATATACTAAAAAGTTAATCAAATTCGAGACAGTGATAAAAATTTTATTAATTATAGAGAGAATAAATAACTATATTGCACACCAACCGTCATCACCATCAATACGACAAATATTACATCATACAAAACGACAAAAATTATTGTCACCATCCTGGTGCTGAAATTTTCTGCTATGATGCGATCTACCCTGAAATTGTTGCAGTTGTGCCTAGAGCTATGTTAGTGGTCATTGTCAGCCACGTCAGCGTTGATTTACTACCACTATCCATGAACGATAATAACCACGCTTTTGTCACTGATGGAGTCATTGTTAGTATCCCCAATGCTAGTTTGCTTAGCTTCAATAAATATGAATTGTCTGAGGCTATCGTACTCTTTACCATCCTTTTTGACTGAGCACCACTGTTCGTTTTTCTCTTGCAAATTGTACATAGTCCTGTCCAGTTGATATTTTACAGTTCCGAAACCTTTGTCGAAATACTCTAATACCAATTCATAACTCTTGAAGATACATTCTTAAGCTAGATCGTAATCAACACTATCTTGTACTGGCAGTGAAGTGTAGGCTTCACAAGCTTTGCCGATAAGTAATACACGAGTCCATGTTCTCTCTCTCTCTCTCTCTCTCTCTCTCTCTCTCTCTCTCTCTCTCTCTCTCTCTCTCTCTCTCTCTCTCTCTCTCTCTCTCTCTCTCTCTCTCTCTCTCTCTCTCTCTCTCTCTCCTTTTCATCTTTCTGCAACTGTAACATTCCAAACATATTGCTTCGTATATCCAAGAATATTATTGAGGTTTTTGTAATTTCAGTGAATAAGACTTTGAATAAGGCGCATGCAGCTCTTAAACAATTGATATAATAATTGGTGATGGGAAAGAAAAATAGTTTTTGTTGTATTAATCTAGTGACAGTAGCCTGTACACACGATGAAAGTGCTACATTTCAGTTATTCTGTATTGCAGTGAACAAAATGTTGTACTTAACACTGAACTTTGTTTTAGTTTTATGCATCCACTACCTCCCCAATCTGAATCTGTCAACAATAAATATTAACGTTGATTTGTACAAGAGGACATGCATAATGTTAACAATTATGTGGACAAGGAGGGAGAAAAAATATTGCTTTATACATTCCTTGTATATAGACCATTATGTTTCAAAGTTGCCTTGATACAGTTTCTTTACAAAATGAGAAGGATGTAAAAACGTCAGCATAACCTTTTCCAGGCATAACTGTGCCCTCTATGCCTTAGATATTGACGTACTATATGTGAACACAATTCTAAAGTCACCAAAATGTCAAATGAACAATAAAAAAGAAAGAAATTTGGTTTTGTCTCTGGCCCCAAACAAACTTATCTCTTTTTTAATTTCCTAGTAGGAAATGGAAAAAGTATATCACAATGACTTATTCTGGACATTGTAAGGTGTGCTCCTCTAGAGACGACCTCTCATCTAGTTCCCTCAATGTACAAACTTTATTGATCTAAAATGAAAAAAGAAAACGGAAGCCATAAATATTGACACAGTAGGAAAAGGAAATTCAGCTGATTTACTTGCCCTTATAGACGAATCAAACTTCATGCAGATCTTGGGATTTTTTTATTGAGGTACAGCTATAGTCAACATATAGACAAACATAAGGCACGTGAAATATAGATAATACTGATGGTTCCATATGAAGGTGCGGGGGAGCATATTAGAGTGTAAACTTTGCACAGTCAGAGGGGCAAGAGAAGTCACTACAAGCTTCAGTTTAGGAAACATATTCAATGACCTGGGATGGGAGAAGCACATTACAAATAATCAGCACTCTGTTTAAACCTAGTCAAGTCGCAGGGCATGAAAAATCAAAATCACATCGTAATTGGTAAAACAATGTTTAGTTATTAGTTGTCACTGACTAAAACTTATAAATCTGTATATGAAATTAAAGAAATGTATTAAGTGTTTTCAGTTTGGAAAGAGCTTCACTTTAACAAAAGTCTAACGAATGCACAGCTCAATATTTGTGATTAGTCTAAAATATAATCATTTATGCTTTAGCAAAGTCTTGGACTCCTTTAATTTTCTCAACGTAGCAGATGGTATGAAACTATTACATCAGTCGCTCTCAGCCTGATTACCTTATTGTTACATACATTTACTATATGTACAAATCTCCAAAAATTATAAAAATGTAACTAAGCAAATTTGAAATCGCTCATAAATGAAGCAGCATGGACACTCAAGATGCTGCTCACTTTAAACCATTGGTTCTATGTATAAAACTGTTGCGCAGTTTTTTAAATTCCTTTTTTGAAAAACAAGTGGGATATCAAACTTCAGCTTTTATTGCGACTATAAAGAAATTTTCTGTAATCATTAAGCATCCATCGTTCACGTTGTTACTATCACCACTTGAAGCAGCAAGCATTCGACTAATTTGGGCCGAATATTGTCTTTATTAGCTTCAAAATGACTGTTTTAATTCCGGTCGTTACTAAGTTGTCTCTAAGCAAATATTACTGCAACAGTATTTAAACGCTAGAGCACGTAACATTTACCAAGAGTTTCGCTATAAATAGATTTAAATTTCTTGTCGATCTTCAAGCTGAATAAAAATAACAGAATTTCTTAACAATGAAATTGGCTCTGCAAAGCAAACTTATGCACCATCTCGTGTGACACATAGTTTTCAACAAATACCAAACATCACAAAAGGATATAAATTTTTGTTTCTTTTAGAGTGTGCTTAAGCTTTGGTTGGAAAGACGAGGTGCAAGTTGGTTTAAACACTCTGCAATAAATTGGTTATTTCTCGATGTCATTTATTTGAAATAGTTTTTCTTCAAACTTAATATCTGTTTTGTTTTCATTTCTTAAAAATAATAATTTTCTCAAAAATTCGAAACATACGATTATCCAGCTACAAAACCTTAATGTTAAAACCGTCGTTGTTTTATTCTCCACTAAAGTTCATGTTATCAACTGTTTTCATCGTCATCAACATCACCACTGCCAAACTTTAGTCACCATGAACAAAATATTATCATCAGTATCGGATTTCAACGTCGTCTTTGTTATCGTCCTTTTCCACTTCTTTGTCCTCGTCATCATAGAAGTAATGACAAAAAGACATTCAAAGCTTGAGGCCATACTAAACGTCAGATTTGCGCCATTTTCTTTTCGGATCACACAAATGGCATCAAAAGACTTTTGGTGATAACAAGCTTTCTTTTTTTAACGTTTATTCAAGAAAACGGACCAATCATGTCACGACATCGAGTGACGAAATAGTCCATCACTGTACATGTAAAACAAATAGACTGATTAATTAAAAATAATTCTTCGGCTGGAAAATATTTAATTGACTTGCTGTTTAGTCACCTAGGGTCAGGAAACGTACTGCTTTGTTGTGCGAAGCCCGGCCGAGTCAAACCAACAGCAGCAGGAGAGAGGTTGAACAGACCAAAAGCAGCAGGGCGGTTGAACCCTACAACTTTTTGATTGAGTCAATACCCAAAAATAAGGGTTCCTACAACTGGCTGGAAGAAAAAAATAGGTCAATAACGCTAAATCAAACTCTCTAACTTTTCTATTTCCATATGGTTAAGAACCGTTAATAAACCGCATAATAAAGTCATGAGGTTAGCTCAGTTTTGTTATAGTGTTGTTGACGAATTTTTTTCTCACGATTTTGCTTACTTGTAAAGCGACTCAATTACTGTATTTTCACCCTCCCAGCTGCTATGAATTAACCGGACCAACGCTCTGTATTTATAAAGGGAGGCAACTCCACATAGTAAATTAAATGATTTCCCCCCAATATATTTTCATCAAACTAAACGTATTTGTCTGTCTGTGATTAACTAAATCTCTGTAAGTTTGTTAAATTCCACTGAAAACTTAAGACACATATCGTAATATAAGGTTTTAGTATTTTCCCATAACATAACAGTTGCCGTTACTTTTACAAATCACCCTTTGAGCTAACTGTACACTGTGAGTTAGTATACGTTCTAGGCTTACTTATGCTTATCGATTTCCATGACACAGCGGTTATTTTCGTCTTCATGTTTTGTAATTTTCAATTTGATACATACAAACGGTTGTAGACTATATATAGTACTCCAATTTAATGGTTATAAGAAGCAAATATTACATTTAGCAATACTAAAGAAGGAATTACACCCACCCACCCCATTATGCATACACATCTAGGTTATCAAACAGGTTGTGCCTAGCGGATTTGTTTATCGATTATTCCGGTATTTGTGCGCAGTGGGTTATTTCCGTTTTTCATGCTGATTTATTATGATAAATTAAATTAAATTACATTACATTACATTACATACATTACAGACATACATACATACATACATACATACATACATACATACATACATACATACATACATACATACATACATACATACATACGACCCCCCAAAAAACAAAGGAGTGTTTTTAGTGTGTGTTTTAGATTTTAAACGCAGCTTTAACACTTTTTCAGTCATATAGCTATGATGTCTGCAGTGTAGCAGTTTATAGTGATGTCTAGCACTGTGGCGTCACGCCGTAGACATGTGGCATGATGTCTCACCCAGTCACATTATCCTGACACCAGGCCGACCATTCCTAACACTAATCTCTTAATGCTGAGCGCCAAGCGAGGCAGCTCTTAATACCATTTTTGTAAGTCTTTGGTATAACACTACTGGGGTTCGAACCGCGACCTTCCGCATCAGAGGCGGACGCTTTAACGACTTGGGCCATCGGCCCAATTCCGAAGAATAAAAAAGAAATAAAAAAGTGAAAAAGTCCCCCCCCAATGAAAAATGACGGCGGTACATTGAAAATCATGCCTGCTCCGCTAGAACATTTTGTAAGATTTTCAAAGAGATACTGAGCTAAATCAAACACTTTAATTTACATTGCTGGAGAATGAAAATAAGATCGGTATGACCATTTTGTCTATGTGATTAGCAGGGTAAATACGCATATCAAGTTCACCGTATATTCAGTATTATATAAACTAAGATCCTTGGAATTAACTGACTCTTCTGCCAACACGTTATACATATGTCTCGTTCTATAGGAAGCATATCTGTCAACAGTAAAATATATTGACAAATGTAAACAAATTAAAACTATAAGATATTTATTGAATACTAACCTGATAAAAAAACATAAGTTCATATATCCTATACATATGCTTTATTCGTGTCATTACCTACGTAAATTCCTGGTCTGCTTCCTAGGTATAACTAAAGTGCTGACGTCTTTAGAATAGGGCAGTCCATTGATCCTACCCTTCTAATTTTAGTGCAGTGTAGTATCACCCGATCCCTACATTGTTAAAGCCTTCAAGGCTAAATTTGTTAACACTGTTAAGGCTCTCTAGCGTTAACAACGTATACTTTTATACGGTACAGTATACGTTGTAAGCCCTTAATGCACTGCTCTTGCGCATGTGCATCATTTTCTATCAAACATCCGGCAATATCAGATTGAGCATACGCTACAGGGCTGCTCCAGAGCTGAAGATCCAATTAATATTTTCCTCATGCTCCAGAGTTGAATATCCAATTAAAATTTTCCGCGTTAACAAATTTAGTCTTGAAGGCTTTAACAATGTAGGGATCGGGTGGTAATATAAACCAAACATTGAATGCCGTTCCATTTTAAGGCTGAATTTACAAATGCATAATAGCATTTGTGCTGGGACCTTTTTTAAAAAATAGTTCAAATACTTAGTACGAAATGTTTTTATGCCATAAAGTGTACGTACGTACGTCCTTGAATCGTCTTGGTTTGGTTTGCGTTTTGATCATTTTTCAGGGAATGTGATAGGGACTTTTCGCAGCACCATTTAAATGTTGTAGCATTGATTGATATAACAAAGACTTATAAAAATGTTACAAGCAGCTATCTCGCTTGGCGTTCAGCATTGGGTGGTTAGTGTTAGGACTGGTCCGCCTGGTATCAGGATAATGTGATTTGAGTGGGACATGATGTTATATGTCTACAGCATTGAATGCCCTATACTAGATATCACTATAAAATGCCACATTGCAGACATCGTAGCGGTATGACTGAAAATATTTTAAAGCTACTTTGAAAATCAAAATCGCACACACACACACACACACACACACACACACACGCACACACACATATCTGGAAATGTCAATGTAAGTTTGACTTTAAAACACCGTGATACATATTCATTCATTCGAATCTCTGCAACAAGACGAGATTAATAGTTTCTCTATGCCATGACAACATCTCAATGCATTTCATTTAATGAATCAATATACAGAGGTTCCTTCATCATCTTGCTTTTCAAGTTGCTCTTCTTCTTCTTCCACCTCTTTCTTTACTTTCCCATGATTCCCAAGGGGTGGGGGTTGATTAGCTTTGCTACAGTATGTAGGGTTCTAATTCAGCACTCTTAGTAAATCTGTGGAAACACAACAATATTAAAAATTCAATAACTTAAAATTTCTGAACGCTTATGATCAAACCTATATTTATCAGAATAGACGTATCCTCGACTCAAGTTTCTTTGCAGAGAAAACCATACCATGTCGTGTCGTTTTCTGAATCTTCTTGTGTTTGAAACATGTGTTTACAATCCCGCACCAAAGAGTCATGTGCTATTTTTAGTTACGAGTTTTCCAAAAATCACGTCGATTAAAAGACTGAAATTCTACTAATAAATATTGTTTTATTTATTGTTAGATATAACTAATATAAATTCTGATAGTATCTTTTCACTAAACTTTTACGTTCATTATCAGTCATTCCTGGCCAGCTAAACCCATATATGTACCGTTTCTAAATTGGTTCCCATTCTTCCATATCATTAGTATGGTGTCCTAAAATCAAGCATATAAACATGTTAGTGATACCTAACTGATGTAAGCATCACTATACCAATTGTTTTCTCCATAGACCTGAATGATAATGTTTGGTGAATTAAGTATACTCCCTATTCCATCTTAACATGCATGTCACACACTATCATAGAGAACAATGTTAGATTGTCAATTTGACAAGGACAGATCCAGGTACTCCATTGCATTTAACTTTGCTGGAGATAAACAGGGGGAAAGGTTATCCAGTCACAATATGCATTTCATAGATGGGTATCAAATTTTCGAAAAATCATCGAATACAAAATATGATCTAAATATGAAAAAAACATAATCTCACATTTTTGGCAAAGAGACTATTTTTTTAAAACCTGAGAGAAACTACAACTCTTACATAATACACCAATCACAGCTAGTTTTTTTTGTTTTTTCAGTACAATGCCTCTCTCTCTCTCACGCACGCACACACACACACACACACACACACACACACACACACACACACACACACACACACACACACACACACTGAAGCTTCTCCGACTGGGGTTGTACTACCGTTATACATGTGCACTTTATTACATTGCATGAAGACCCTATTCGTCATCGCAATTCATGAGAGATAATTCTCTACGCTTTTTAAAAAGCGGAACGAATTATCGCCCGTCGTCCCGTCCAGTTTGTTATTTTGGGGTTTCACGCCGTTTTCAAAACATGATAAGCTATGTATTGCAGTCAGTATAACTGTGGTAGGAATAATCCGAGAAAACCAGGCGAATAAGCATCATCCCATAAGTAGCTAATGTTACTTTCGAAATATAAGTGGTTAACTGCACCAGAGGCGAATCAACCAAAACATCAAAACATCAAATTGACGCTTATTACACCACCCTCTTCCGAATATACATAAAGAAAAAACGGAAATAACAGATCGATATTCCCATCGAATTCGTTCATAGTTTGGTTTCAACATATTTTATTGTCACAATAGGATACAATGGGATTGGGCACAAGTTCCAACAACTTAAACTAGCCCTCTTCCTACATGATACAACTATTACAAAATGTTGAACATGGCAAGGTAATAATAATAATAATAATAATAATAATAATAATAATAATAATAATAATAATAATAATAATAATAATAATAATAATAATAATAATAATTTTATTAATAATTTTATTATTATTAATAATAATAATAATAATAATAATAATAATAATAATAATAATAATAATAATAATAATAATAACTGGAGAGAGAGAGAGAGAGAGAGAATTCTAAATGAACTTACTTTCGATTGTACTACTAGTTCTTGGTTATTCAACAAAACACTTTCAACGAATCTGATTTTACCTTTTTTCTTCTTTTAGTTGGAAGAAATCATAGAACCTGATGGGAACCAAAGACTTTGGATGGATGACCAAGTACCTTGGAAAATGATGACACATGTGATCACATCAAGGTCAGTAGAAAAGCAAAGTGAACATTTTGTCTCGTCGACGTTCTCTGATACTACTCTATGATATTAAATTATGCAACAATGAAAATCAAACCAATTAAGTTTAGCAAAATCAACAAATAATTTATTTCCCTTAAATGTTAAGTCGTGGTTCTGCTGTTTCTGTTTTATAAATGTTCAAGTTTTCTAGTCTCGTTAGGTCCGGATCCGAACTCACGTCCTTCAGGTATTCTTGTTGGTCATCCATCCCATATGTGTTTACTTACGTGACCTCTTCCAATAGGTCTTTCATTTCCAATATGTTAAGAGATTTGCTATATTTATATGTTGTTGTCTTTTATATTTGCAATTAACGGGCTTGTGAGATGAAATTCTTGTAAAGTTTTCCTTTTTTTGATTATGAAATTCATATAATGTTTTATTGTGAAAGCAAGCATACTGCTCTTGCACTGCTGTCACTCGTATACCTGCCTGTTACATTGATTTATCTGGGTGGCAACTATTTTGAATTGCATCAAACTGTTTAGCACATTTTTCAAAATTAATCACCCAGGGAAATGGCTAGTATTTGCAATATGAACATCACTTAGTGTCAGACGTGACCATCAGACATCAGACGTGCTATGAACTGCCATTGATTCGTTCACTCACGTGAATAATATTCTTAAATAAGGACATATTTACTTCACCTTTATTTTTATGATATTTTAATTTAGACAGTACATTTGCGCGCAAAACTTGCTCCGTGTAATCTGTACATTTTGTTACAGACATTTTGACCCTATTCATTATCGCAACCACAAGAGACAATCCGCTACTCTCCTTTAAATAAATGACAATAGTTATTGCCCATGGCTTGCGACAGCCATTCTTATTTGCTGTTGTGGGTTTGACGCCATCTATCAGCTCATGATAGACAATAATTGCATGAAGTTTAACTGTTGTACGCCTCCTCACCACCCATTTGTAGCAAAACACTATAGCATCAAGAAAAATGATGAATAAAAAATTGACGATTTTTCATTGGCTGGCATGGAAAATATCACAGGAGAAGGAGACAGAGTCAAATTGAAACTTCTCTTTTTTTACAGTGGTAAATGTGCGGTGCACTCCACCAGAGGCATATCACCAAATACATCAAACAGGTTATTTCGCGACGTGATGGTAATAGCTCAACGATGTTCCGGTCGAATTCATCATGCCATTTTTGATGACAGGTAAACGTAATATAGTTGTTTACAAGACAAGCTATGCTGGCTGTTTTTCATTCCGTTGTCCGCCCAGATTAAACACGAACACTAACAATTGTATTCGGCATTAGTCGTGACAAATGTATGTTAAATTTGTCATATCTTCTGAACAATAGAACTTTGATAAAGCGGACGTAACAGCTGTGTATTTTAATTAACACAAAGCTCATAAGATTTTATGAGGAATTGTAATGTAAGTCATTTTCTATATATTTTTTCTGTGTCAAAATTAAAAGATTGAAATACGCAAACAGGTCCATTTAAGATAATTTGCTGCATATGTCATTTTGATGTAGCTGTAGTTGTTTTGAGTTTAATGCCACTTTTCAGCACATGATAGGCTATAGATAGCGGACAAAATATCTGTTGGAAAACGAACCCGGGAAATTCCCTGTAAGAACCACCGACCGAAGGGAAGCTACAGCAAGCTTTCTTACATACCCACATTGGCCGAAGTCGAAACTCGAACCCATGCTAACAGAGTTGAGATGTCGGTGAGAAATGCTTCCAGATATTCAAGTGAAATTAAATGTATAAACTACTAACCTACTAAATAACACTGGTTAAAGTTTCAGTTTAAATAACCTATCATATGCTGCTAAACTTCATAATCACATCTAAGAGGTTCGCCAAAAGTGCAAATGCCTTATGAAGATAAAGATACAAAATAAAATGCTTTGTGTTATTGCCTGTCATTTTTTAAAATACATAACACATTCTATTTTACACGAAAATATACTGAATTCCTTAATGTACAAAATACGTTTTACACTTTATACATGTATCCGAGTGGCACATACCAGAGATGGAGGAATTTGAGGATGTTGATTACTACCCTATGCATTAAATGTGTGATGTGTCTAACTTCTAGATTTAGTGGGGGCCCCGAGTGGCCGAGTGGTCTAAAGCGCTGTCCGTTACGGATCACTGCCATCTCACCTCTGTCTGCGTGTGTTCGAGTCTAGGATTCGGCTAATGTAGATATGTGAGAAAGCTGGCCAGTAGCTTCTCGTGGGTCGGTGGTTCTTTCCGGTGATTTTCCGGTTTCTTCCTCCACCATTAATACTGGCCGCCATGAATAGCCTATCGTGTGCTGAAAAATGGCGTTAAGCCCAACAACAAACAAACAAACAAACAATCTAGATTTAGTACCGAATGTAGCCTACACTACAGTCATCAACATACTACAGATACTGGATTTAACACACCTTAGTCCCTTTCATTTTACATCACGTTATGTGTTTATACATTGATCCCTTATATGTATATGTATATGTATATGGATATATATATATATATATATATATATATATATATATATATATATATATATATATATATATATATATATATATGACAGAATAAAGACTGTAACGTTATGAAACAAATTTATATGCCACAAAATTTAATCAAAAATGCCATCATCGAACAGAAAGCCTCAAAAATGCATGTTTATAAATATCAATCAGAACTAGGCAGGAAAATGAGTTCCTTCTAGTAGACATAAGTCGAAGTAGACTATAAGATTCTGAATTACTTTAGGAAGTTAGCATATATAGGAAAGCATATACTTAACCATTTCCTGAACGTCCTCGGAAGATGGATGGGTATCAAATGATTTTTTTGCATCTTATTTTTAAGAAAACAACCTTATCGTGTAAACCTTTAAATGCTTGGTGTGATATGCTATCAAACACAGAGTTAAAGTAGTCAGGTCTTCTAGCTAGGAATGTGTGTGCTCCTTTCATGAAAATTTTGACATGAGGATTTCTCTGCAAAAGATGTCTTACGCTACGCGCTATTCTCTGAATTCTGTCTCTGAAAACATCAGGATGGTATTCTTCCAAATGCATGAATAAATGAACCACAATTATGACCTTTTCATTAGGTCTTATTTCTTCCAGATACGCCGAAATAGGACGTAAATATCGCCTAGTGTCCCACCTCGGTCCTACACTGAAGGGCATTGCGTGTGGAAGCCAATGAATGAAGAAATCGTGTATACAAAACGCTTTTGCAGGTTTGTGCCACTTGGCTGTTGACCAGCTTCCTGAGACTAACTTGCATTCCAAGAGAGACTCCAACGTTTCAAACCAATGACGTGTTGTTGAGTCTCCAAAAAGTACGAGTTCCTTCCCTTTTAAACACTGCTGTATCTTGGTGAGGTTTGAAAATCCCCTACAATGAAGTGGCTTCCATACACTGTTATAGAAATATCCTGTTGGCGATTGCTGATTCCACGTAATAAAAGAATTAACATTTGCACATTCAGGCAAGTTCATGTAAATGTTGGAAACTGAAAAGAAAGAGACAACTAAACATTACATGAATAATTATCACAAGATACATGTCTTGCATGCAACATGAATATGTCATGAAAGAGTAGCACAGTTATTTTCATCCACCCCCGAGTGGCCGAGTGGTCTAAAGCGCTGTCCGTTACGGATCACTGCCATCTCACCTCTATCTGCGTGGGTTCGAGTCTAAGATTCGGCGAATGTGGATATGTGAGAGAGCTTGCCAGTAGCTTCTCGTGGGTCGGTGGTTCTTTCCGGTGATTTCCCGGTTTCTTCCTCCACCATTAATACTGGCCGCCATGTATAGCCTTTCCTGTGCTGAAAAATGGCGTTAAACCCAACAACAACAACAACAACAATTTTCATCCTTTAGTGTACCCTTGTAAAAGAAACTAAGGAAGCTGTGAGTGATCATTCTCATGACAGATGTCACTTTCTCTGTCTACACAGTTTCACATTGTTTCCCAAGCACAAATGTCGTCAAGAAACCACACATCAACTTGTTTTAATTATTTTCTTTGACCAAAGATAAAAAGTGGAAAGCAAACATATTAACTGTTTTGAAAGAAAACGGCGTGCTAGAAAAGGCGATTCCAACTTCTTTACAATAACTCACACACTGCAAAACAAATGTCATTTGAAGCGTTGTTGAAACACAGATTTAATTTTCTGCTGATCCATAATGTATCGTAATTAAGAAAATTATAACAAAGTTTAATGATAATATGGCTGAGAGAGATGACAGTTTTGTTCCAAAGCCATTGTTACTCAGGGAACACTTGATTCACGCTTAGTGTAACGAAACAGATGAGTGCACTGCTACGGACGGAATCAAGTCAAATGTTAGTTTCAGAATTAATAAAATACACCGTAGTTCATAACGGTAAGTTATGATTTCTTTGGACTTAATGGAGGATAATCTTGCAAAAAAGGGTTTGAAAAAGAGTTTCTGCCTATTATTGCATTTCCAACTCATTTACAGGGATATCTGTTTTTAAATAATTTTGTGTAACCAGCAGTACGCTTCTCACGTACATGATAACGTATTATGTAGGTACTGATGACGGTCAAAGATTATTGTGCTGTTAAATTTGTAGTCTAAATATAAAATTAAAAGCCATCATGTAAAAAATTATCTACAACTCTGTTCGGTAAAACGTCCAGCAAAGCTATAACATCCAAACAATCATGCAACTGTTTAAATTTCCATATTCGATTTTCGATTGTGTCCTTCCTATAATACACGTCAAACAGATTATATAGGTTTTTAGTACAGACGAATTTGGTAATGGCTGTCTATTTTAGAAATTAATTACACATGCATTTAAATGGATATAATTTACTTTACTTGGATCACCATTCATCCATGTTTCAATTAGAAATACCATTAAACATTATGGACTATTGCAATACCATTAAACGTTTTGAACTATTGTAATACCATTAAACATTTTTAACTATTGTAATACCATTAAACGTTTTGGACTATTGTAATACCATTAAATATTTTGGACTATAGTAATACCATTAAACGTTTTGGACTATTGTAATACCATTAAATATTTTGGACTATTGTAATACCATTAAACGTTTTTGAATATTGTAAGTGCATACAACCAGATATATCCTAACGTATCAATTATAGGTACAACAAGATTCTATTTGATGAACTGAATCTGAACATTTGGGATAAGTAACCATGTTAAGATCATCTGTATAAAGTTAATTCAAATAATCTGCTTAAACATTTCTGGGAATGTTTAGAGTGTCAGTTAACAGTTATTATTAGTAATTATATATAGTAATTATTATTAGTAATTATAGTGCATAAAGTATAATGGTTTATTAGCAGAGTATTCAATAATTATTTAATAAACTTTGGATAGAATACCTAAGCATTCAATTTTAGAACAACATTTAATAAATGTACCTAGATATCCACTTTCACGTGTACCTTCTGTCACAGCTTAAATTCCGCCTTAATAATCAAGTGGCGCTTAGGTATTTAAGATAACAGCTGTGTATATGTACAATAAATTTAGACCGTTTTATTTTCATATACGAACTTAAAACTTGCATAATGTTGAGTAGCAGTGATGTAGCCTAACATGAATCATGTAGTAAAGCAAAACGTTTCATTTCTCTACATTGGTAAATGTATTAAACAATTGTGCTTACGTCATAATAACCCATACACCTACAGATGGAAAGTGCAAAACGTTCTTGTCCTGAACGATGCACGTCAGGACTTGATTTGACGTAACACATGAAGGTGTACACCGAGCACTAAAAACTATGTCTTCAGTTTTATTTGAAAAGCTATCTAAAGCTACTGATTTATGTTTAATACTTTCTCCTGAATTTAAGCTGCAACAGTTATTTAAAAAAAAACATCCGACAGAGACACCTCAGTGTATTGTGAATGATCTTATTAGTAGACACTATTTACTATTCAGACAGGTAAATGAAATTAATATATTTTGGTAGTTCCGCTTTGCTTTCCTGGAAGTATATTTGCTTATATATTTAAAGCAATCTATATAGCCATTGAACCAGATGCTTGTTACAGATCATATATGTTATTTATGCGTTGATGATATGTTTTGTTTCTCTGCACGGTGCATACATTATTAGTTACTTACGTACATCCCCGGATATCATTTTGACATTTCCGATTGAAGCAATGTGTTGACCATTACTATTACAGCTCATTGCCTACATCATCTGACCTAATTTAGTAGTCAAGTAGTAAATGCTAATATATTGTCCAAAAAGCCATGACATATGACGTAAGAAAATGTAAACAAGTTATAAGACAACAAAAAATAAAAAAATAATATTTAAAATTGACAATTTTTAAGTGCATACTTACAATTCCTAACTTCCACCTTAATGTTTCCTGGAATAGAGATTCCATAGCCACCCCTAAAAAGAGTAATATATGACAACGTAATTATGGATTTTGGATATTATTTTGCACAGAACTTTCTGGCGATTTTGCAGAAGAAGAACAAGTGCATAAACATGAAATCAAGCAACGATATAAATTCATGCATGTTTATAAGCTAAAAAGATTTTAAGGACGATGCAAATATAATGAATATTTTAAAATATAGACTTTTTTAAATAATTAGGCAGACATCTTTACAAATAAAGATTTAACTTAGTTTTATTTCATTCAATGTATATTTCAATCAATAAGTTAAAAATTATCTCAAAAACAAGGAGAATTATTAAAACTCAAGTAAATTAAAATGAAAAGTAAACCTTGAAAAATGTAAATTTGTCTAAGCGAAGGCTTACGGAGAAAGAAGACCTTTCTCTGCATTAGTCAAAGGAAGCCCATGACTTGGAGGCCTGAATATCACTTCCACCCAGTCGTGGCACAGTAATTTAATATTGGAAGGTTTCCAGCAGTACCAGGACAAACCGCCATTTTCCAATGTTAGATTACACAGTTCTCTCCCTTTAAGCATACGTGCCAATGGATGGCAGCGAATATCTTCCTCGACGTCACCTGCCTTGAACTTCCCCATATGATTTCCTACAAACTGAATTTAAAAAGGTAGTAATAATGGACAAAGTCTTCTGCACGTAACTTTTAAAATCTTTTGTAGAACGATATAGGCAATTTATAAATCTGATCCTTCGGTAAAATTTAACTCGATCGAATTACAACAATGTAGATCTAAAATGATTGACGAGTTAGTGTTCGAAATTATAGACCTCATTCCATCCCATGACGTAGTCTTTGATTTAGCAGCTATGGAATGACGTCATATCAGATCGAACCAATCATACAGTACTGAACAAGTGTATTGATGTAAATTTCATGCATGGTTGCGCCTATTTAAAATAACTGATTAAAACATTTTCTGTAATTTCTTCAGCAAAACTGGGTTTTACTTTTACAGAAAAATATCTTATCAAATTAAATCTTTTAGTTAAAGCCGTTGCTACTTTTTGAAAATGTGGAATCTTCAAAATATCTGAACTACATTTATTAATAACATCTGAGTATATTATCCATGTTTCTTCTTTCTTTGCCATTTTCTTAACATATACTGCTAAGCATTAAGTAGTCATATGGAAAACAAATAAAGGTATCGTGTCCATTTTCATACTCTATATCAAAGCATAATAAGTTCATCACGATTATAAAAAAGCTTTAACTGATTTGCTTGATTTCTGAAGAATCTCCCTGATATGGTTACGATTTTTAGGGTTGATATTGGCAAGCTTAATATCTTTTTCTTTTATTTCAAGTAGTCATGCAGAACAAATCCGATCAACTACGTTCCTTGGGGAGAAAAAAAAAATAGGAGGATATAGCGCCAAAAAAAATTTAGTCTTAGTTCATGGGAATTGTACACAGGCCCTGTGATGAGAAACACCCGGGCCTCTCCTAGTTCTTGTTCAAACAAAATGTTTCCTTTATAAAATTAAAAGGTGTTGTTCCGCCCGAAACCCATTACGGCCTCTGGCCCCGGGGATATATCCCCGGTTGCCCGATCTAGTCGGTCCCGATTGTAGATAACAAATTATAAATTAAACATCAATGTCGATATGCAACCAAACAAGTTCTTTAGAAGCAGTAATATGAAATACAATTCATTATTATTTATTTAAAATCCTATTAATAAAATTTGTAAGACTATGCAAGAAGATAGGTATTTATGTTGGTAGGCAGGTATGCAACGGAAAGATTTAAACCTGTTCACGCATGCGGTACATTGCCTTGATAGCTTCTCTAGTGTGATACAAAGTCACCTCGATTCGAGACTTTCCTTTCCAAAGTGCAATCAGTCTAGCAATGTAGCTTCCGTTACCATTATCTATCACGTAACCATTGGCATATGCTTTTAGGTCATCATTGTAAAGTCTAACTCTGACGTCATCGCCACCAATAGTCCTTCTTTTGCTATATCCATCAAATAATTCAACATTTACTTCAATAATTTGTCCCACTTCAAAGAGACGCCTTGTGTCTACCAGGTACATTCGCGAATTGTTTGCGAAAGCGGTTGCTTTAGGATCGGTTAAGGCGTCGTCTGGTACGGTGAAATTTATTGGGAGAAAATCAAGTTTTGCTATGCGTGCAGATGGTTCTTCATCACGACTTGGGAACCTGAAATAGTATGCGAACTTTTAACGCTTCTTCATATGCATCACTTCCTACAAAATGTATTCAAATGGTTTCATATGATAAATAAGCAAATAATTCGATGTAAAATGTAGAAGACTTGTTTGAAACAGTATCGTCACCTATGAATTTATTTTGCTTCATTATTCTCCATAATTACTTCATGTACGATTGCACTGTCTCAAATAGTAAGTAATATAATGATGATTTAATGTCCTTAGATAAGCAACACATATTTTCTTTAACAAAACAATCAATTAATAATGAAAGAGAAACGAATGAAGGAAATATTATAGAAGTAAGCTTGCTCTAACTTCTTTCCCTAGGATTTTTGCATTCCTTGGATAATATTTCTTAAATCACCCCATGGTAAGATGACGCTACTGCTTGTTCAAGTACTGAAATCCTTTGAATCATTATTTTCGAAATTAAATCTAAATTAAATTTTATCAATAAAATCAGTCAACAGTCATAACTTTAGTATTCTAACGAATTGTACTACAATTATTCACATGGTAATCAGAAATTTTGTTTATAACATTTGAAAGGCTATTCATTTTCTTTTGAGTTACATTGACGACACATAATGTGGATTTTATTGTCTAAAACTGAATTTGTTATAAAGTTTACTTTCTCAATAATAATAATAATAATAATAATAATAATAATAATAATAATAATAATAATAATAATAATAATAATAATAATAACAACAATAATAATAATAATAATAATAATAATAATAATAATAATAATAATAATAATAATAATAACAACAACAATAACAATAACAATAATAATAATAATAATAATAATAATAATAATAATAATAATAATAATAATAATAATAATAATAATAATAATTTTATTTAAACAAATAAACGTTGTGAAGACTTTCGTTAATGGAGAACATTTTCAATCCTTGCTTTTTTATTGTTTTTCGTGCTTTCTTAGGACTCGTACTGTTATTCTGAGAATTCGATGTGCTTTTTTTCCTGGATTCAACAAAACGCTACTTCATTTTCAAATAATTCTTAAACCATCTCACAAACTTCAAAAGTTATTCACTTTTTCATATTTTCTTGTCTAGATTATGGCAAACGCTCACATTCATTCCCCTTGCGACATGCAGTAAGAGGCGACTGTCTCATGGAGACCAGAAAACTGCTGATGTGGATTGCTTTACCAGCCGATCAAAAGGGTGTGGGTTTGAATCCCACATCGAATTAGCCTGAGTCGGCTACCGTTGTGAGTCTTTTGAGCAAGGCTCTTTATTCCAACAACCTCAACACTAACGAATTTGCATCTGCTGATGTGCCAAATACCAAAGCTAACTAATACCAAAGAAATTAACTTACATAAAGCAAAATAATTTTCTTTTCAAAAGACAAACTTGTTTAAGCTAACGTACAAACCTTTCTCTCCCAATAGAAACTATCTGTGGGCCGAATTGATATCCAACATACGCGGTGTTAAATAAAACAGCAAGGATAACAAATACATGAAATATCCACAAACGTGACGTATACCCGTCCGACATTTCAGTTCCACCCTGAAAATTAAAGATAAGTTTCAAAACAAAAACCCAGCAAGCTCGTCAAAATTACACATTTAATGTAGATATCTTTCGTCTTAATATAAATATAGTAATATTTGATACACCTGATTAAAATAAACATATTATCTATATTCCATATTCGGATTTTAAAAAAAATAAACATATACTCAGTATTGATCCACGTGCTTTACAAAATGCAGGCATTAAATACATATTTTCTTTATAGAAGAGGAATTAAAATGTTTTAATGTTCATAACGGTTTCAGCAAAATTTATTTCAAAGTTTGAAGGTTGATTCGACTTTTAGCAACAGTACTTCCCCAAAAGTCTACAGATGAATTTCAATATAGCGTATTCTGATTACAGTCGTTATTGCCCTTAAACAACCAGTAATTGACCAGTCTTTTCACAATTGTGATTACGGGGGTAAGATATGGGTTACAAAGCTTTGGTATTGATAAAAGGTCTCCTAACAATGTACCCTTATAACATGATTACCGACCGTGACCGTTACCAGGATACTGTGAACAGTCAAACAAACAATGGACAAGGACAAGGGATTAACTATGCAAATGATTTATACATACATACATACATACATACATACATACATACATACATACATACATACATACATACATACATACATACATACATACATACATACATACATACATACATACATACATACAATAACTCACACAATAACTAAAAAAAAACGTGATACATACAACAGACTCGCTTTTGCACGCGAGACAAAACTATCGATCAAAGATAACATATATATTAACAAGAACAAATAAAATAAAACGATCAAATACATTTTGAATACTAATCTGACACCAATACAAGTTCATATGGACTGAATATATGCTTTGTTTAGTTCTACCAGTACCTGCGTAATTCCACAGCCGATATCATGCCATTTTACCACTTTTCAGCTTATAATGCAGTGTAACATAAACCAATTTAAATTTGGTCTAATTTTAAAGGACATATATGCATGAATGGGAACCAGTCTAGAAATGGACGACTCTTTGGGACACTGGCTCACGCAAAATTGTTGTTCTATTGTGGATAACAATCAAAATGAATATCTTTGTAAACGTGACATTGATTTCAAGGGGATATTAAACGTACTTTCAGACACTGCAACTGTTGTCATTTAAGGGGGGCGGAATAAAGAGTGTAGATTTGACTATGCAAGGTGGAGATTTTTACACACTGGTATTATGTATGCAATCTGCAATCAGATATATGAAGTATATACAATTTATCATTTACAAAGTAACTATGTTCAGCAAATGTGATATTTCCTAGTTGTCAATTGAATTACTTAATTAATTGATATATATATATATATATATATATATATATATATATATATATATATATATATATATATATATATATATATATATATATATATATATATATGAAGTATATACAATTTATCATTTACAAAGTAACTATGTTCAGCAATGTGATATTTCCTAGTTGTCAATTGAATTACTTAATTAATTAATTGTCAATTACTTAGGTCTCATCCACCATGCTTAATGGTGATGACCCCTTTTGTGTCCCTCGAATTTCAATCACTGAATGTTTTGAAACTTCGAATTTTGCATCTTAACTTGCTTATGACTACAATACGTTAATTTTAAATTGTATGTGTTCAACATAAATCTTGGGTAATGTCTCTAATTTAATTTGCGATAGTTTTAGTAATATATGCACATATACACGAGACCGCTCCGGTGGCCTAGTGATTAGAGCAGGGGTGGGCAACTTCTCCAGTTGGCGGGGCCGGATATGGAAAAATGAAGTCTTTGGCGGGCCGGATTACTGAATCGATACCTTAATCGTGTATTTATCCACCTATGCAAGGAATAAATCGTATTTAATGTAAACTTTAAACTTGTAAACTTTAATTTTATAGCATAGAGACCAAAAACAGTATTTAATTTAACGTAATGTACTTCAATATCTGCTGAAGTCAATGAGACAACTGTGGTCGATCAAATTTGTCAACAAGTTGTTTGAACTCTGGCTGCATGTCGGACGTAGAAATCCACAGTAAAGACTGCACGTGAACATCAGTTAGATTGGAACGCAGCTTTGTCTTGTTAATGTTCATGGTCAAAAATGTTTGCTCGCAAATGTATGTAGACCCGAACAGAACAAGTAGTTTCATGGCCATCTTTCTCAGGTTGGCAAACTTGGACTCATTCAGTGACGCATAAAATTTGTCAATGCTTTCAGATTGGAATTTCTCTTTCAGGGTAGAGTCACACTGCAGATCAATCAATTCTAGCTGTAGAGCATCCGGCACCTTTTCAAAGTCAGTTGTAAATGGTGATGACAAGATATTAAACTCAGCAGCAAGTTTCTGGAAGTCCGCAAAACGACGAGCAAATTCATTGTCTAGTGCAGATATAATATTGGTGTACTTCTCAGTTGACATCATCTGGGGTGCCATAGTTTCGAGTGTTGGAAAGTGTGTTGTGATATTCTGACTGAGCTGGCGAGAAAACAGTTTCAGCTTCACCCTGAATGCCTTCACTGTTGAGTACATTTCGTGAGCAAAAGTGCCCTTTCCTTGAAGTCTGGTATTCAATTCATTCATATGTTCAAAGAGATCAACTGCAAACGCCAGATCTGAAAGCCATTCGGATTTTCTGAGTTGAGGATATTCTGTATCTTACCCTTTCATCTCTAAAAACAGTAAGATTTCCGTTTTCAGGCCCAAGACACGTCTCAGAACTTTCCCCAAACTCAACCAGCGTACAGCGGTATGATACAAAACATCAATGTGATCGGAGCCGCAATCTTCCAGACGTGTGATAAACTGTCTGTGATTTAGACCTCTCGCCCTGATGAAATTAACAATTTGCACAACTGGATCCACAACATGTTTCATGTCAAGCACACTTTTACATAGCACTTCCTGGTGTATTATGCAATGTAGAAATATCAGCTCCTTGGTGCAATCGACCTCTGCAACACGGTCACCCAATCTCTTCAGTAGACCAACTTTCTTTCCTGTCAAAGATGGACAACCATCTGTAGTAACACTAGCCATTTTCTGCCATGATAATTGCATTGTATGCATGGCATTTTCCACACATTCAAAAATATCTTTCCCGGTAGTAGTGTCTTTCATTGATTCCATTGACAGCAATTCTTCTGTGATTTCAAAGTTTTCTGAAATGCCTCGTACAATGATGAGCAACTGTGCAGTGTCATCGATGTCAGTGCTTTCATAAAATGCCAAGGAAAACAGCTGAAATGAAGATACACGCCCTTTCAGTTGTGATGTCAGGTTTTCACCAATTGCTTCAATGCGGCGAGCCACAGTTCGTCTCGATAAACTGACTTCTTCAAACTTCTTTCTTTGTTCTGGACAGACTTGATCAGCTATATCGAGCATACACTTTTTGACAAATTCACCATCACAGAACGATTTGCTGTGCTTAGCAATGTTGTATGCGACCACAAAGCTGGCATGAGAAGCAGCTTTCTGGGCTACTTTGGCTTTTCCGAATACATTCTGCTGCTTTACAAGTTTTCTGTCCATTTCTGTTGCTCTTGTTTGCCGTTCCGCTGCTGATAATGTACTGCCATAGCCTGCATGTTTCGTCGCATAATGGCAGCTAATATTGTACTCTTTAAACACGGCAATACTTTCACTGCACAGTAAACATACTGCTTTCTGGCCGACTTCTGTGAAAAAGTACTTAGGCATCCAATCTTTGTTAAATGCGCGACACTCGCTGTCAACTTTACGTTTCTTTGCCAAATCCATGGTAAAAAATTTATTGTAAATTCTAAATCTAATTCTAACTGAAAGCAAAGAATCAAAGAAAAACTAACAGTCACTATTATTCGACGTAGTAACCAAGTAGTGGGAGATTGCCGCAGAATGTGGCCGCGGGCCACATTATCATGTACGACCGGAAACAGTCTACGGGCCAGTCAAAATCCCATCGCGGGCCGGGTCTGGCCCGCGGGCCGTATGTTGCCCGTCCCTGGATTAGAGCGTCCGTATCGAATGCGGGAGGTCGTGGGTTTAATCACCGGCCGAGTCATATCAAAGACTTATAAAAATGGTACTAACAGCTGAATCGCTAGGCGCTCAGCATTAAGAGGTCAGTGTTAGGACTGGTCGGCCTAGTCTCTGGACAATGTGACTGAGTGGGACAGCATGCTACATGTCTGCGGCATGATGCCCACGTACTAGATATCACTATAAACTGCCACATTGCAGACATCGTAGCGATTGACTGAAAATTTTTTTAAAAAATACGTTAACAAATCCAAATCACACGCACATATACATGATCATCTTCACCTGATACTTGATTATCTGACAAGACTGATAATATATTTCAATCTTAAATTGAAAAGAGATAAATGGTGATAGTAAAACAAGCAATTCCATGTTAGACATATATCTTTGATTTTTTTCTGAGTATCTGTCATGAGGTTCAGTTATTTAGATGTTGCCAAAATGAGCCTTTATGATTCTTGGTGAGATTGTGGTATGGATGCAAGATTTTCTTATCTCCGAAATGTAAGAGCTTGGCAACATGTCGATCTACGCATCTCCAAAACCATAGATTTGCATAATTTCATCCATCCAATAATTTAGTTTCCGTTAAATTTCCAAGCAGAATCATTTTTGGAAAATTTTGTACAAAATTACATCAGAGTCTTCAAGACGCCTATTGACAGTGTTATACGTAGAGTTTTCATACTGGACTACCGCTTGCGTAAACATCAATTTATGTTTAATAGACAGTGTTATACAGAAAAAAAACTAGAATTATATAAATGACAAGATACTGCATTCACCACACTTCCAGTTCGCACAGCTAAGTTAATTTTTTTCAACATTGTAAATGTGTATTTTTTTTATTATCCAATTAGTGTATATTGTTATGCACATTTAATTTATACGGTGTTCTTGACCTTTGTCCGTAATTGAAGGTGGAGTGTTGACCATCCTGGCTATTGTCATGTATTGTCAACATGATGTTCGTCATGGTTATAAGTGGTAAACAAGATGCTTACTAAAATCAAAGTTCTACACCTTAAATTGTTTACGAATTACTGCAATTTTTCCATTGGAAAACATTATTCTCCAGAAAATTGTCCCTAGTCAAGATTTAAATCTGACACATTTGAGACATCTGAAATAAAACCAAACACCATTCACAATGTTATCTACTGTAGCAAACATTTTTTTCAAGACCTACCCATGAAAGGACGAGTTCCTTGAGCTTGTCGGACATTGTTATATTTCTCAAGCGAAAACGTCTTTAGGAAAACAAAAGATAAAGAATATTTTCATTAGTTATTTGGTAGGAAAGGTAATGTTAGATTAGAATGTTTGGGGTTTGATTCTCAAGTGTGTTTGATGTTTGGATAGGAAATTAAAGGAATTAAAGTTCAAACAACAAGATGGAGGTCGAATTAATCGAGCTTCAGAGAGAAACGATGAACTTAAGGGAAATAAAGCTTCAGAAAGATTGAAACGGAAAACAAACGCAAATGCAGAAAGAGGAGAAGCAGATGCAAATGTAGAGAGAGAGAGAGAGAGAGAGAGAGAGAGAGAGAGAGAGAGAGAGAGAGAGAGAGAGAGAGAGAGAGAGAGAGAGAGAGAGAGAGAGAGATGAAAGGGCAATACAAATTTAGGGTGTAAAAGAATAGATTGATGTGCAAATTGTAAACACAAATTCAGACTTTGGTCATTATGGAAATAAAACTGTTTTAGTACTTACGAGATTATTCTTTCTGGTTTGTAATTTTTATTTTACCATTGATTCATAAAGAGTGATGGGTACGCTCATCGTTTCTAAAGGACAAACGGTAATATAGTCTGACTACACATCCCCGTTTGTTTGTAAATCCCTGCTGATTTCAATCACGAAAACGTTTAGTGGAATAAAACGTGCACAGAACTATGTCAATTGAATCATTTATTTGTTATTTTTAACTTGACTGTTACAAGAATGGCACTAATACGCACATCCCCTTGCAACTTTCATGCTTAACGCACTTTTCATGCCAACACGGCGCCATACAATATTGTGTACACTATTTCCATCAGGCAACATAATGACGATGTTCATCCTATTCGGTAACTGCCGGATAATTCCGTAAATTGTCATAGCGTTCAGAGTTTGGAATTATATCCCTCTGCATACATGAACATATTTATTAAATCGCTTGTTAAATCCTTGTGAAAGGCAAATTTGTTGTTGTCATTTTTTCCCGTTGATTGAATTGACGGTGTAGATATCGGAAGCAGATGACTTATGTATGTATATCTATAGTAGTATACACACCCTTTTCCTGAAAATGGACTTGTCCAGGAACTGGAAATGAATCTCGAGCATGTCCGTCTATCATATGGAAAACTTCCGATATGGCCATTCTACTCACAATCAAGTTAGAAAATATAAATAGATGAATGATTTGACAAAGTTCCTTGCACTTTTTATCACTTTAAAGGTTTCCATTATTGAAATCGGTAGGGGGATAAAAAAAAAAAACCAAAACGGGTTGATATAGTCAGGACTATAATACGGCTGTCGTTTATACCTTACCTTTAAAAACATCATGATATTAAAAATTTAGTAACTTTAAGTTTCTGAATGTTCATGATCAAACCGATATTTATTAGTATAGACATATCATTGATGCAAGCTTTGCTGTAGAGCAAATCATAATGGCCCGGCATTTTCATTTTCTGAATCTATGTGTATTTGTAGCTGGTGTTTTTGCCTAACCATATAACCATAAAGAGAGACAATCCGCTAAAGGTAAATGGGTGGAATGGATTATCGCTCTTTCCTTGCAACGATTCGCCGGATCCTTTTGCTATGAAATACTGTATCATCAAGAATAAAAAGCCTAAAGATTAAGCGAACATATTCAATTTTAAGTAACTGTTTGTTGGATAATGACAGGATGGTGTTCAGTTTCAGCAAGTATACAATCAAAATGTGGGTGCCTGAAAATTCGACAGGATACACTCTCAAAAAAATATTACTGATTCTGCGAAATGATGCCCACCCACCCCTGTTTTTGACGTGTCGCCTTTATAACCCCCACTAACGCCTCTTATGGAGGCTTTGTGTATAAAATCCGCACGTAAGGCGGTCCACTCTTTTACAGTATTTAAGATGATTTCACGATTAGCATAAAAGATACTTTTTCATTGACAAGCATAGCCACCACATGATTAGATATATAGTATGTCATAAGGTGAATAGCAAATTTTTAAACAAGTAAACAATCTTTTAAAACAAATGAAGCAGTGGTCACCATGATATCTTTGCGGGTTCATAAAATTTCAACTGTATCGAACATAGTTTAATAATTATTTTATTACATGAGTTAGAAGATGCTTAGGGACGTACATAGATTTCTAAACGGCACGGAAGATTTGTGAGAGAGTAAATGCAGCTGGAACACATACTCGATTAGAAATATTCAAATTTCACAAGTATTTCTATGTAACTCTTTACGCTTTCTTTCACTTTCTTACTTCTTGTTACATCTCGGACAGTATTATCACTGTGTACGCCTGCTTGTGACATGGTGTTCTTCCTGTTTATCTAAGCTTGCTAACTTTAATCAGACAACTTTTAAAGGACTATGTACGCATTTATTCATGAATATTTACATAGAAAGTTCAATGAACGTCGAAACAGAATACATGTTGAATAAAATTACAGTATATACTCGCTTACAAGTTGAGTACAGCTGCAGGCTACACGGACCCATATCTACCGTTGCAGTATGCGTTGGCAGTTCTGAGTTTGTGCAGTTTTCTTCAGGACTAATTAGTAGGAAAAAACATAGACCCTAATATACCCCTGCATTATGTGATGGCAGATCAGGGTCTGTACTGTTTGTATCAGCTGGACAGGACTTTAAAAAAGAAGATTCTACAGCTTTCAATTAATTATACATTTGTAAATTGTATCACAATAACTTACCAAAATAATTATCTGGTATTGAGAAGATTTTAAAAAAAAAAAATAAAACATTCTTCGTATTATGAACTTCTGAGAGAGTGGATAGATGAAAGATGATGTTGTTTACATTTGCAACATGCATAATGGAATGAATGTTGGTATACCTGTCATGTGGCCAAAATTTCTTTGGATATTTTACTTGAGGAATTTTAAATGATCTAAGAACACTGCTAACTAAAATGACTGCTCCCTTGAGCAAAAAAAATAAAAAAATAAGCCTGAATTAGACTAAAGTACACAATCTTTGGCAGTTATTAAAATAGGGAAAATACATTAAGAATATTTCACTTGACAAAAGGAGCGTTGTCACGAGGTCGGTGACAATAGTCAGGCTCATGCAGGCATTTCATTCGGTCGGTATGAGATCTTTTGTGTGAAACAATATAACAGAAATTTTATATATGGTTAAACTGATACAGAATAACTTAAAGCCAGTTTCAAATGCTGGGATATGGCAACTCGAGTTGAAATGTTTATCCATAACACACTAGTTCTAAAGTCACCATCACCACTAAACAGAGTGTAGAGTTAAGGTGACTTGAATTTACGCACCTCCGAACCGAAGATCTGACAACGGAAAAGAGCATGAGTAGTGAGGGAGAGGGCACTATAAGGACAATGAGAAAATACATTACAGACACCACGACACCGGGACACTATACGGACAAAAAAAATGTCTCCTGAGCAGATATACGGACAAGTTCATATTGGGTCAGTACACAGACAATAGGAATGGAACAGCTGGGGTGACATCACTGTACTAGCAACAATTTGGCATGTGGCTGACCTGAATACAAGCGGCTAATCTAGGTAGGGACATATACATTAGTGGCATAGACATATACAACATATGTATAACATATAGCTAAGAAATAATAAATCTTTTCGATGCATATGAAATGGTCCTGAAAAAAGCTGTTAGTTTTTATGTTAACACCATTATATTAACACAGAGGACATGTCACTGGTCTTCTTTTTTTTCTTAAACTTTGTCTAACATCTGGACCGTAGATAAGGACTCGCTTCAGACAGCCCTGTCTCTCCACATAGCAGCTTTTTTTTAAAAAAAAAAATGGGCATCGGTAATCCGGATGGTGGTCCATGATGATTTAACACATATCGTTAAGTCCGCACAGAACAGCATCGTCGTTACGAGAGTACATGGTTCAACGTTTATCCACATCTTGTGACGAGAACAGGTGAAAGAAATGATGCGAACCGCGTTTATTTATAGTGGAAGACCGGATCGAAACGGATTGAGATTGTTCAGCAATCCCAACAGGCGTTACAACATTCAGTTACTTCGCGGAGACTGTCTTCCAATCCGAAGTGAGCTACATGTGACGTCATTTTAACTGTATAGGTTCATAGCGTCTGTGCTCAGTGATTCGATGCGACATTGTTGTTTGGAACATGACGGAAACTACTAAGGAAACATGACGGTAACTACTAAGGAAGTGCAGTAATCCCATAAAACAAACAACATACGCGTCTCAATTCCAAAAACTGAATGAAAGCGTGGAAAAATAACTTCAAGAGGTCCCAGATCCGGTGGAGGAAATCGGTGCTAAACAGCCTAATCTGGAGCCTCAGTTAGAAATCCCAGATGCTCATGATGCTCTATAACAAGGGATGAGTGTGAGTCCCATCCAAAAAGAGATCTCCGCCAGAGGCATGGCTCTATGGGGAAACTGAATAAAAAAAGGAGGAGAGAAAATGGGAGAACCACAGACCTCGACCCCAACAAAAACAAATAGAAAACAAACGCAATCAACACCAAGAGACCCAACTGAGAGGGAAATCTCAAAATTTATAAAATGACATAGAACACCAAATGAGCATGTTTACCTCGTGGTGCAAAAAACTCTCCCATAAAGGGGAGCAAGAAAAAATGGAAGAAAAAGGTCTGTTTCCCTCACAAAAAGGGAGGGAGGGGGGCAGACAAGAACAATTATCAGTCTGAAAAAAATACAGGGCTAGGAAGGCCCAATAATGTAAAAATGTAAACATGCACTCTTTTAACCATGAAAACTATATCTCCTTAATCACAAACAAAAAATGAAGGGATTAAGTCTCAAAGTTCTCACCGGAAATATTAACGGTATTAATGACAAAAGCAGATGAATTAGCCTATCTAAAAATTATTATATTATACTTGTACAAGAAACTCGTAATGGGTCTAAAGCGACATTACAAAAACTAGAGGAAAAGCGTATCTGGGGTAGCTTCAATCTTTAGATGCAACGCTAAGGGATTAAACCTTGAAGTAAAGATGACGCTCCTTGAACTGAAAGGTCGATACCTACATATTATAAATATTAACAACTTGAACATAATAATTGTTTATGTTTCTGCAAGGATAAATATCAGAAAAACACACACACACACACATATAAGGTGGAATTCACATATATGTATACCGAAACTTAAATGAAGTCTTTTAGATAAATTATATATATATATATATATATATATATATATATATATATATCGAATGCCAATAATGGTATAATATTTTCTGACAACATTTATGATCATAAACCTGTAACAATTTATCTGTGCATGAAAAACCCAATCAAGTGGGGTCAAGGAGTTTTTAAGCTTAACCGTCCTCACCTGAACGATAAGGATTATATCGACACTGTATTACGAAAAATATTTTAAAAACACTACAGAGGGAATAGAGATAAGAGCAGGAAACTTTGATGTTCTTTAAACTAAAGGAAGAGTCATATACAGGAGAATAGAATTAAAAAGAGGGAAGATAAAAAGATGCATAAATTAAAAATAAATGATAGAATGGTAACTAACAAAGGAGAAATTGTAAAGGAAATACAACATTATTATAGGAAGCTGTATGCTGCTCAAAATATCGATTCATATATTATGGAATATTATATCAATGATACACGTTTAAGTAAAATTAAGAGTGATGCTGGTGAAATGTGCGACAAACTCATCACTGTTGATGAAATCCGAAGTGTATTAAAAAGTTTTTTAAATAGGGTATGGCGCCAGGTTCTGGTGGTCTTACAACTGATTTTTATATTTATGTCAGGACCATCTATGTCTACTACTCGAACTCTTATATAGTAATATCCTTTTCACAGGAGAAATGTCCAAATCCATGAGAAAGGGAATCATCACCCTTATATATAAAAGGAAAGAAGGAGAAGAGACATCAGAAACTGGCTACCAATTATTTTACTGAATACTGGATACAAAATTCTCAGTATAATACTGACTAATCGAATTAGTGCCTGTATTGGATCAATACTTGATTTTAATCAAAATTTGCGGAGGTAAAAGCCGTAACAACCTAAACAACTTTCTCTTCATTGGCTCCATCATTAATTTGATGTAGTACAAGGGTGAGAGGTGAGTGGGAGCCATTTGGCTCCATCATTAATTTGATGTAGTACAAGGGTGAGGGGGGAGTGGGAGCCATTTGGCTCCATCATTAATTTGATGTAGTACAAGGGTGAGAGGGGAGTGGGAGCCATTTGGCTCCATCATTAATTTGATGTAGTACAAGGGTGAGGGGGGAGTGGGAGCCATTTGGCTCCATCATTAATTTGATGTAGTACAAGGGTGAGGGGGGAGTGGGAGCCATTTGGCTCCATCATTAATTTGATGTAGTACAAGGGTGAGGGGGGAGTGGGAGCCATTTGGCTCCATCATTAATTTGATGTAGTACAAGGGTGAGGGGGGAGTGGGAGCCATTTGGCTCCATCATTAATTTGATGTAGTACAAGGGTGAGGGGGGAGTGGGAGCCATTTGGCTCCATCATTAATTTGATGTAGTACAAGGGTGAGGGGGGAGTGGGAGCCATTTGGCTCCATCATTAATTTGATGTAGTACAAGGGTGAGGGGGGAGTGGGAGCCATTTGGCTCCATCATTAATTTGATGTAGTACAAGGGTGAGGGGGGAGTGGGAGCCATGCTACTATTCGATTGGATAGAGTATGGTTTCATTTTAAAAGTCTTTAAAAAATGAGGCTTTGGAGAAAACTGTATTGGTTGGATTCAAGACGTGTACAGGCCACGAGTGGCCGAGTGGTCTAAAGTGCTCTCTGTTACGGATCTCTGCCACCTCACCTCTTTCTGCATGGGTTCGAGTCTAAGATTCGGTGAATGTGGATATGTGAGTAAGCTTGCCAGTTGCTTCTCGTGGGTCAGTGGTTTTTTCTGTGGATTTCCCGGTTTCTTTCTCCACCATTAATACTGGCCGCCATGTATCTTGTGCTTAAAAATAGCTTTAAGCCCAACAACAACAACAAAAACAATAACAACAACAACAACAACAACAACCAAGTAATGTACAACGGCATCTCATCGAGAGTTACCGTTAACTGGGAACTGATGGGAGACATCCCTGTAGAGAGATCGGTGAGGCAGGGGTGACCCCTGTCAATACTCCTATATGTGATAGCACTTGCAGCGCTAAATAAAAACATTGCAACTAAATGAACATATAGAAGGAATCAGGATTCCAAACATGGAGAAGGAATGTAAAATCCATCTCTATGCGGATGAGTACTAATTTTATTCGGAATGATTATTAATTCCACCATCTACAAATAGAATTTAATAATTTCGGCAAAGCATTGAGATTCTCTGTGAATCATGAGATACCTTTAATCGATAATTTGAGTGGTAACCACGCAGGTCATTCCCCATCCCAAATTAAAGAATATGTTTTATGGAAAAGACTCAATAGACCTCATTTACATATACATTAATTTTAAAAAAATTAAGGACAAATAGAAACTTGGTCATACGCTCCACTAAACATAATGGAACGTATACCAGTCGCTAAGACTTCTGTATAGAGTCAAATTAATTATATAGCTCAAACAGCTGACATGACTGAAACTATGTTAAATACTTTGGAAGATAAAATTGTCCATTTTATATGGGACAAAAGAATTCATTATCTTCCGAAAAAAATCTATTGTATAAGCCAAAAATAGAAGGTGGAATTGGAATACCACACTTACGTAAATTAACAAACATCATATGTGATTAACAAATTAAGAATTCTACATAAAACATTTCAAAATCCATGGGAGGCTATACATTATATACTTCTATGGATATTTGTGCAAACAATTTGATTATATATATATATATATATATATATATATATATATATATATATATATATATATATATATATATATATATAAATTAACTAGATGTTTGAAAGCGTCACGAAAATCTAAATCTTCATACATACATACATACATACATACATACATACATACATACATACATACATACATACATACATACATACATACATACATACATACATACATACATACATACATACATACATACATACATACATACATACATTCAGTGTCTCTGACTAAAAAGCGTTGCAATCTGCTGGACTGGGTAACAATGAGATTGACACTCTTAGTCCTCAACACATACACGCACACACACACACACGCGCGCGCACACACACATGCACACACGTTAAACTTTAGACTGCGTTACGTTCCTTTTCCAGTATATTATTTCTCAACTATTTATTTGTTTATTTTGTAAATTCTGTATTTATGCACTTCCTAGAATGTCTTTCCAATCCCTTTTCAGTGTTTTATTGAAGAGGCAGAAATTACAGGTGTTTAAGAAAAATTTATATAGAAAGATTGAACAAGGATATCATATAAACCGTATTGAAAATGAACATGGTGTACGTCTAGCTCAATTTTCACAAGACAAAGGGCTCGTTTTGTGTTGCTGCTGTTTTTTGATCCCAGATTTCAGCGTATATAAGGGTACTTGGTCACACACAAACATGGTCTTTGGTTCCCAAATGCTCTATGATTTTATTCGCCTTGAAGATTAAAGGACTGCAAATTCACGGTAGTCCAAAGGTGCTTTATTTAGGTAATACAAACTTGTGAGATAAACTGCAAATCTCTCTCTCTCTCTCTCTCTCTCTCTCTCTCTCTCTCTCTCTCTCTCTCTCTCTCTCTCTCTCTCTCTCTCTCTCTCTCTCTCTCTCTCTCTCTCTCTCTCATTTTTGTATTGATTCTTTATGAAATTCGTTTATCAATCAATATTAAACCTACTTTTTCCCTCTTGTCCAAACATTACGTTTCTCTACAGTGTTAAGGTACGATTGGTGGTGTGTTAACCATTTTCTGCGGTTTTGTAATGATAAGAAAACAAATTTTTGTCTGAGGTCGCGTGTCACAACCAAACTTAAACGGTCTGCGTGGTCCAGTAACAATATACTCACACCTTTAAATTGCCCGGGCTCATTTCCCATTATTAGCCCGTCTTATACGATAGTTAGTGACAACCCATCTACGGTCATTCGTTATCTCCATGTTCTTTCGTTTCCTCCATCACTAAAACCCATCTGAGGCTTACTCCGCCACATAACATTCCACCCACTAACCCAGCTGAAGATCGTGCTTGTTAATATTGTTCATTTGATGTAAGATTAATACACTTCTACACCTTTTCTCCTCAGCTGTTGCAGAACGTTTGTTGTATCTAAGGGAATGAAGCCTGAGAGAAAAAGAATAAGCTAGATGTGACAGATTGACGGCGTGCAAAACACACCAACCTCTTTCACTACGGTTCGTTGCTAGGGAATGACCTCCGCGGTGTGATTAACCCAGTGTGGATAGATAGAAAGAAGAATGCAGATCACTGAACAAGTATATTGAAGAAATAAACACGACGAGCCCCCTTTCAATGAACAAATATAAAATTTAATCAGTTTATCAACAGAATTTGAAATGAAAAGAAATCAATGACTTAGTTACAAAAGAAGAAAAAAATGGTACTAACATGTACTCAAATAAAAAAGACAATACAAATTTCTTTAAATGTAAAATTACTTTCAACGTTTACCTCATTGCCAATGAGATGTGACCTTTGAGTGCAACGATGAGAGACTTCATCACCTAATTTATGCAGACATCAAGACTTCCGTTCGTCCCTGCTCTGTCGATCTTTGTCTAGATTTTTCGTCTTGGACTCTTGTCCGTCGAACTCTGGCTTAACAATCGTCTCTGGACTTAGATTTCTGCGTAGGACTTGTTCTCGTCCTGTGATTGTTCATGGATTTCTCACGTGAATCCAGGAAAGCTGTTTCCTTCAATAAGTAAAATTTCTCGCAATAGACAATAGGTCACATTCTCAGGTATATCTGTATTTTTACATTAATTAGGCTCAGAACAAAGGCATAAATTCTGCCGCAGTAACTTCTGTTGGCTAACTGTTATGTTTACCTAAACGGTCGATGCTTGTCCTGACCTTAATTCGGGTCACGCTAGGGATGGTCAATTAAATTCAACTCAGCCGTATGAACCCGTATGTAAACCCTCTCGACTTCTTACTCTGTTAAGTTACATATGGCTTAGTCCTCCAGATCTAACTATTCTAAAATAGTTTACTCGACCAATTAAATATCACAAACTAATATATAGATATACACTTAAGTGATCAATTAAATATTACAAACTAGTATATGGTATACATGTAATGTTAGGTCATACTCATTCTAAACAGAGTTAATCCATAAACTATGAAACATTACCCATCATTCCTTAGTCTTAATTCATTTAAATTCCTAATCACTCCTATGTATTCAAGATTCAATTACATGCAATCTTTTCAACTAATCTAATGAAATTTTAATTACATTCAATCTTGCCAATTCTCCAAATGAATTGATAATTAGGAAATCAAAGAATAAAATGTCATGACTAGCATTTCACTAAAATCCTGCAAAATGAAATCATACATACATACATCATATCAAGAATACATTTGAAATAGATTAAAAAATGAAATAACATTAAAATCGGGAAACTAAGATTGCGTACCTTTTGCCGTTTCTTTATTCGTTTCCACGAATCTCTCCTAACTGAGACAACTATCTGGCCCCTTACTCAATAATGAAGACGTAATTTTTACGAATTCAAAGTGTAGAATTTGCCTACTTGCTGAGACAAAACTCTCGCTTCACTGCCAAATCACGAGATAACGTCTCACACGATCCTGGAATCATTTAACTTCCCTTGCGAAAGATTAAAGATTGCTGAATTTTCCTAAAGTAAAACCTTTAATTTCTTACAGAGTTACGCCCATAAATCCATACTAACCAATCGGAATAGACTGTTTCCTAAACCTGTTCGTAGAATTTTTGGATTGACAAGAAAACTAAACAACTAATCATGCCGTAATTAATCATTACTTTGAACTATCATCTATAGCCAGCTGCTGCCTTTAACCCTGCCGATTTTGAGGAAAGATCTTATGTCATTCTCTTGTACCATAGCATCTGACTCGGTCATGTTCCGTCGGCTAGAACGAATTCCCTTTTGACGTTCAGAGATGAAATGAAAAATAATCATCTAACTATCTTTAGCTCTTTCTACTTTAATGAAGTTGACTTTGATACAATTCCTTTAAACAAAGCTTCTAAGAGTTTTCAAAATTCGACACATCACACTAGATACGAACGCTGCAAATTTCCCTCTCATGGATTTTAGATGTACTCTTCGAAGACCTGAAGAACTAATCCTATTGGCGTGCGTATATCGTAGCCCCTTTGCAGTTATGTGTTGTCTACACCACTTCTAAGCTACATAGTCTTCCCCTAAGGTCTAGATCTAACATCAAGCATGACTACCCGAACGTATAGTCGTACTTACATGACGTACTCCTTTAAGAACATCAATCGTAACTACCCGAGCGTATAGTTCTATGTTCGACATATTTTGCTAACATTTTCGGTCGTTTTTTATATGTTGGCTAGTTTGGCTTGTAGCTACTTTTTTTCAGCATGGTCACCATCTGTTATTGTTACGCCTTCCCGAATTTATCATCAATGAAATCGTCGTTAATTGAAATACATCATTTTATCGTTGTTTGGTATCGTCATTAAGATCTTATTATGATCATGCCTAACTACATGATAAGGAGTTCGCTACCATTACAGGACAGGGCATGGATAAATGTTGAGATGAATGTTTGATATATTTGACTTAAATTTCATTCGTTTTATGAGCATTAAATCTAGATTTCCCTATTAAGTTATCTTATCACGCACTTCATCATATGCGATCTTTTTCTCAAAGAGTATGACATAGGCTTGCTGAGACAACTGTTTCTCATCTTCATTAGTGAATTACCAGAGGTTTTATATTTCGGAGTTTTCATTCTCCATAAAACATTTGGTGATTTTACGCATCTTTACTTTAGTGTTACCTGCTTCTCTGTCAACTTTTGGTTTATAAATCTCGTGCATTGACTTAAAGCAGAAATGAACCCGGATGGTTCGTCTTTACTTCCATTTGTGTTTAAGAAACTAATTGGTTTTTTCAAATATCGCGAATGGTCATATTGCATCGTTGTGGAATGAAAACTTTATCTGCTTTCGCAGTGATTTGTTCAATAGCTATGCGCGTATTCTTGAAAATAATTCCAAACTCCAGACAGATTCCCATGGGTTATAAATTAGAGTCGCCGATTAATGCCCGTCGCTTGCGGCGATGTTAGTGTACTTGCTAATTTTATTGTACTTTGAAAGTCAGACTTTAAAAACCCTGCTCATGAATTTGCAAATAACACCTTAAATATAGTCAAAATCTTGTAAATTTTCCTGGTCCCTGTTTTGACAAACGAATTTACCTACACCTACACTAGTATGGAATTGGCCTTGTAAAAAATAAATGTTAAAGCAATTTGGAATATGTAATTTTGATTACAGTATTTTTTTTTAAATCTGGAGTGACATCAAATTCCTTAGCTCATTTTACTAAACTAACTAATGGTGATTTCCTTCTTTGATGTCATTTTTCACTCCGTGAACGAGGTACATCGAAGGCACAACGTCATCACCAGTCTTTGTAACAAAGATTAACATATCAACATTTTTTTCTTTCTTGTTTTGTGTTATTCTCACCGGTGCAGTTCATCTTTATTTTACTGTCTCGCAACACGAACAAATTATCAATTTCATTTTAAATTTATCTGTATCTTAATATGTTTTAAAACCAGTTCTTTTAAACCAATGTATGTATGTAAATTATGTTTACACACACCAAGACACACACACACACACATCCTATGCTATAAACTTACAAACCAAATATAACTCTGTTTCATACTCATATGGCTTGAAAATACATAACTAGCTATTGCTCGTCTTTGGACGGGAGTGATACATTTTCAAGTTAAAAATAAAACGTTATCAGCTCATTTTCTGAAATAGCTATGCAAATGTAGCACTCCTGTACGAGATGGCCAACAACAGTAATGCCTTGGTGTGTATACCCAAACCGAAACTAGCTCCATCAATCATATATCAAAATAAATAGAATTGTTGCTTCTTTTAATCATTTCCTGTTCTCTGCGTAACTCTCGTTCAACATGAGTGTTATCGTTCAGGAGAATCAGTGGGAAGCCTTTTCCCTTGTGCAAAAATGAGAAACTCGCCAGCGGAACCTAACGTAAATGGAAAGCACGATAAGAAGATTTATCCCACTCAATCAACCATTGACGACCCCTAAATGCATTCGCACCGAAAAACGTCTAAAACCTGTCTGAAATTGCCACTTTCTGTAACGCCAATTTGTATAGAAAGCCATCGGAGCATGGAACATAATAGTTTATTTTGTGTGTTTGAAGTATGGGTAAAAAGTTCACGCTCGCGCACATTTTATATATATTTATATATATATATATATATATATATATATATATATATATATATATATATATATATATATATATAGAGAGAGAGAGAGAGAGAGAGAGAGAGAGAGAGAGAGAGAGAGAGAGAGAGATAGATAGATAGATAGATAGATAGATAGATAGATAGATAGATAGATAGATAGATAGATAGATAGATAGATAGATGCTTGTGTGCACACAATTTAGATATATACAATGGTTTATACCTGTATAAAGTTAGGATGTGACTTATTTAAAGCATATTTTCAATTTAACAAGCAGGATTTTAAAGTCTGACTTAAAACTACGATAAAATTAGTAGCTACACTGACAACGTCGCAAGCCATGGGTGTTGATCCGCTACGATCGCATATAACCAATTTGAACCTTTCTGGAGATTTGATTGTTGTTGTTGTTTGGGTTTTTTTTGTTTTTTGTTTTTTTTGTTTTTTCAAGAATATGCACAAAGCTGCTTAACAAATTACTGCGAATCACAAATCTCAATCGGAACCCAAAATGACCGTTTATATTGTTTGACTGAACCAATCAGTTTCTTTTCTTAGCACAATCAGTTATCTATCGATAAAACTTTTAACTTCCTGGATATGTATGGTATTGTTACATTGTGCCGATGATTTTTATTTTTATTGTTTTTTTGTTTTTTGTTTTTGTTTGTACTTATGATAAGCGAGGAAGTATATACAACGGTACTCATTGGTTATAAAGGAAGACAGCGGATTGTCGCATGTGGCTTGCGATGACCTACACTTTTTAAAAACGTTATTCTTAAATCGGGTGCAATTAAAACTGTGCTAAGATGGGCAGATTTATTCTTAAGCAGAGGACATACGTGCCAGAATGTGAAATTTTCTGACAGTTTTATTGCGTATCCTTAAATAATTACAGACTAGATATTAAACAAGCAAAGATACAAATGCAAAGACAAGCAAACACGAGCCGTCAGGGCTGTTTGTGCTATAAATCAATGCACGGGATTTAAAAAACCAACAGCTGCCAGAGAAGCAACACTGAAGTAAAAGATGAATACAAAGACAAAGCGTGTGTGTGGAGAATTTTAAAACTCCAAAATTTAAAATCTCTGATAATTCACAAATGAGGACGAGAAACAGTTGTCGCAACCAGCATATGACATATCCTAAAGAAAATGATCATTTATAATGAAGCAGGTTAATAAGATCACTTAACGGAAATTTTGCCATGCAGTTCCCATAAAATGAATGCAATCTGAGTTACAAATATCAAACATTCATCCCACTATTCATTCATAGCCTGCCCTGTAATGGCATCCAACTCTTTACTACGCATTACTGTAAAATTCTAATAACAAGTTAACGAACAACGATCAACATTTATAGTTCCATTAGCAACGATTTTTTTTGTTGATGGATTCCTGAAAAAGGCTACAAATAACAGATGATGACCATCATTACCATCAAAATACAAGCTATCAATAAAATTAGTGTCAAAACTTTCACATCACACACTACTCATTTTCTACAATTTAAATTCAAACAGTCAACTGTCCCAATTCCGAGTGTTTGCTCTTGTCCTCCTTTGTCACGCATACTTTCTAGATTTCCAGAAATAGATTCGGGGAACCTATAATCTATTTCGACAGGTCGATATATATTTTTCTTCTAAAGGTTATTTGATTATTCAAAAACAACTATTCTGCATTGTTTCAAAAGTCTTTAAAATGAAAATGCTAAAAAATGTGTTTAGAGGGATATTAATAATTCATTCAGATTATTTTGTTGTTTTTGATAACCTCGTTTCATTTCTACACGTTTCTCTTCTAAGTATTTTGATCTCGGGGTGGGGGCGGGACATATTTCCCTGGCCTCAAGCACCAAGAGGCATCGAAAAGCGTCTTTCTTTTCTAAATGAACAAATCTGAATAAAATAAATAGTATCAAACTTTTGTCCTACTAAGTAGAGTGTCGCGATAAAATTTACTATATATCGTACTAGAGTTCAACTCTTTAAAACTTTTAAAATTTACAACCAAGTTTCAACCTGGTTTCCAAAGTTTTGCTAGATCTTTTTTTTTCACTCAAAAAGATTTCAACAGGAAAATCTTGATATTAAAATATAAATGGTAATGCTGAGGGAATGAATTACCCGGTTATCTGAGAGAGTTAGCTGACACGTTTTTGTTGGGTTTTTTAAATGTTGTTTCAAATTACAAGAAATATCAGTATCCAGTCTAAAATAAAGTAGTTGGACTAGTCCGGAGAAATACGTTTGAATTCCATTCATAGCAATCTGTTTTGTTTTCCATTGCTTTTATTCTTGTTCAATAAAACTTGTTATCACTTTTATTTCTTTTCTTTAAACAAATTATATGGTGGTAAAAACTTCATTCCGTCACATTTAGAAACCGTTCTCATCAATGTTGTTGCCACAGACATCGTTGTTTTTATCACCATTAATACTGCTATCAACACAATCATCACGAATAATTAATATTTCGGTTAGTTATCATTATCCCAAAGGTTATCGTCAATATTATCGGCAGCCTAACAACTGCAATTGTTAATCCAATGCCTGAGAATTAATCCAATTAGATTTATCAACATCTTTTCCTCTTCGTTCTCATTGTCGATATCATCAATATCATCAATGAATCCTCACCTTCATTGTTGTCGACGTTAACCCCATGTTCTTTATCACAATGTGCACATTTCTATTGTGTGCGAAAATGATGAAGACAGTTAATTTTATGGGTAGGAGCAAGGCAAGGTTGACTGCTAAAGCCATCAACATTCCTCGAAGACCGCTCAGAGATAAATATGACAATTAGATAAGCACGAGAGCTTTAGTAGATTTATCATGATGACACAAGGCATGCTATTGTTTAATTACATCCTAACATTTTGCAGTGTTCTATAACGCAGGTTGTTTGATCAACAAGGTAGACGAACCCATGTTTGCTTGTGTAATTAAATGATTCAAGTGAATTCAATTAACATCATCTATATTACAAAATATTACTGCTAGCATTACTTAGTTTGCGTTATTGTAACTGCTAAGTGTACCTACATCACAATATAACAATCCCGTGTAGAACAATCATTACATTATAGTAATTGCTAGTCGTACTTGGATAACTTTGTAGCTTTTGGTATTAGTACAGAGATTACATTATAATAATTCTTTGTAGTTATTATATTATATTATATTATATTATATTATATTATATTATATTATATTATATTATATTATATTATATTATATTATATTATATTATATTATATTATATTATATTATATTATATTATATTATATTATTATAGTACCAATATTGGTCGCAGTACCTAGATTACGTTATAGCATTTTCTTGTAGTACCTATATTATATTATTGTAATTGCTTGAATTATCCAGGATACGTTATAACAGTTGCTTCGAGCACCTAGATTACATTATAGTAATTTCTTGTAATAACTATATTACAATATTGTAATTGCTTGTATCGTCCGGATTATGTAATAGTAATTGCAAGTAGTACCTAGACTGTATTATAGTAATTGCATGTAGTACCTAGACTGTATTATAGTAATTGCATGTAGTACCCGGACTCCATTATAGTAATTGCATGTAGTACCTAGAATGTATTATAGTAATTGCATGTAGTACTTAGACTGTATTATAGTAATTTCATGTAGTACCTAGACTGTATTATAGTAATTGCATGTAGAACTTAGACTGTATTATAGTAATTTCATGTAGTACCTAGACTGTATTATAGTAATTGCATGTAGTACCTAGAATGTATTATAGTAATTGCATGTAGTACTTAGACTGTATTATAGTAATTTCATGTAGTACCTAGACTGTATTATAGTAATTGCATGTAGTACCTAGAATGTATTATAGTAATTGCATGTAGTACTTAGACTGTATTATAGTAATTTCATGTAGTACCTAGACTGTATTATAGTAATTGCATGTAGTACATTGATTGCCTTATAGTAATTTCATGTATTACCTTGATTGCCTTATAGTAATTTCATTTATTACTAGGATTGCCTATAGTAATTTAATGTAGTACCTAGACTGCATTATAGTAATTGCATGTAGTACCTAGACTTTATTATATTAATTTCATGTAGTATCTAGACTGTATTATAGTAATTGAATGTAGTACCTTGATTGCCGTACAGTAATTTCATGTATTACTTTGATTGCCTTATAGTAATTTCATGTATTACTTTGATTGCCTTATAGTAATTTCTTGTATTACCTAGATTGCCTATAGCAATTTAATGTAGTACCTGGACTGCATTTTAGTAATTGCAAGTAGTACCTAGACTGTATTATAGTAATTGCATGTAGTACCTAAACTGTATTATGGTAATTGCATGTAGTACCTAAACTGTATTATAGTAATTGCATGTAGTACCTAAACTGTATTATAGTAATTTCATATATTATCTTGATCGCCTTATAATAACTAAATGCAGTACCTAGACTGTATTATAGTAATTTCATGAATTACCTAGACTGTATTATAGTAATTTCATGTAGTACCTTGATTGCCGTTTAGCAATTTCATGTAGTACCTTGATTGCCGTTTAGCAATTGCATGTAGTACCTTGATTGCCTTACAATAATTTCATGTAGATCCATATTACCTTATAGTAATTACTTGTATTATCCAGATTATGTTGTAGTAATTGCTTGCAGTACTTAGATTACCTTATAGTAATTGCTTGTGGTACATAGATTATCTTATAGTAATTGCTAATGAGTAAAATTGTTTTATAAACCCCCAAGGAACCACAATTTATTTATTGTTAGTTCTTAAAGCTTCAGTCTGATATGAACAATTCCAAGTATTTCAAAGCTAGCTTTAAACAACACCTATAAAGTACAGAATTGTTACAGTGTCAATGTCTTCTTACTAACGTGGTTAGGTAATCAAATCAAGAAGGTCAGGTTAACAAATAAGTGGTCAGGTAATTAAATCATAGTGGTCAGGTAATCACATCATTGCTATCAGGTAATCATAGTGGTCACATAATCAAATAAATGGTCAGGTAGTCAAATCAGTTGTCAGGTAATCAGACCACTAGTAGTCAGGAAATCAAATCAAAGGTCAGGTATTCAAATCATTGGTCAAGTAATCAAATCAAACGGGTCAGGAAATCAGATTATAAAGGTCAGTCAATCAAATCATATTGGTCAGGTAATCACCTTATATTAGTGAGTTAATCAAATCATAGTGGTCAGGTAATCAAATCCAATCAATGGTCAGGTAATCAAATCAAAGTGGTCAGATAATCATATTATAGTGTTTACTGATGGTAGCAACCTCAGCTATATATTTACATGTTTATGGGTTAAGTTCTTAAAGAATGCCAATGCTTTGGAATTATCCAATCTTTCTGAAGTTTTGGAAACTAAAGAAAAGGTACACGTTGCTTATTCAAGTTGTCGTATTTCAAATTATTTTAAAAAATTAAATAAACAAATAGCTTTATGTAATATAGGCTCTACTTTCAGTAATATTTATATATAGTCAGCGACTTTTGCTGTACTCATTTAAAGTCATAGCCAAAAAATGGTGTAGTGAAGGTTGAAGAGGCATCAATTTAAGGCATACGTGATGTTTCAAGGATAATTCCGATGGCTTAGATTAAAGTGACTGGTCGTAAGATGTTGGCAAGATGTTGCTATAACGGTTTATCATCATGCAGCGTTGCATTAACTGACATCCGCAAGCAGCATTTCCTTCTTTCCTTAATTATCGATGGCTCATACAGTGCAATGCCTGGTGCAGCTGCTGGTAAATACATTTACTATCATGCATCAGACATCGCATAGTCTTTGAAGGATCGCAGCCATAATTACACCACACCACCCCATTTCCAAATTCCTTATTACTTTTTATGTTATCATTTGATTTATTACAGCTACATATATAACATTTATGAACGTTGCTTCATTTGTTAGAATCAGTCGAAGCTGCTTTGTTTTTCATTTCAGAATATTTAGCGTTGACTAATGCACTTAGCTTTAGATGTTTTTGAGGTAACGAGAATTTTACAGGTTCACTAACTGCATTATGTGTGTGTGTGTGTGAGAGAGATGTGTGTATGTGCGTGTGTGTGTGTATGTGTGTGTGTGAGAGAGAGAGAGAGAGAGAGAGAGAGAGAGAGAGAGAGAGAGAGAGAGAAAGAGAGAGAGAGAGAGAGAAAGAGTTTCCTAAAAGGTATGGATCTAACAGGGTATGTAATTTAAACATTAATAAACCAAAACACTTAACAGTTTAATACATTTATTTATGCATATCATTATATATTATCAAATATTTTACAACACAAATGATTTTAACGTTGATGCAAATTGAAGAAATTGAAGAAAAATGAAATGGACCGTTTCCTGCAACGTCGACTGAATATTGTCCGATTTCAATGTGAAATATTAACCACAGGAAGGTGAAAATCTATCAAATAAATATATAGAAAAGATATTTAACTTCAACTATCGCTTTTGCGTGAGTTATTTCTGCTTCCATTCTCCCTGGGTACGTGTTTCCTCTCAACACAGGACAATACACCCTTTCTGCAACGGCTGAAAAAGAATGTATAAAACTGTGAATATCGTTGTTTTCACATGTCTGCACGCGCAAATATGCCTGATATAAGCCTGAATCCGCACCTGGGGTCCTGGGCTATGTTTCTAGGCTGATCCGCCTCAATGATCTTGGGCTATGTTCCAGGTCTCAAACTGTTCAAAATTTACGACAAGCTTCCGGTTGACGAAAATTTCTCAAATCATTCACATGGAAATACTTGATACTTGTGTTTTATCACAATATCTCGCTTTGCTCTCATCATGAAAGTGTGCAAAATCATAGCGTGTAGAATGGGAGAGGGCGGATATTTGATGCGTTACATGTTTTTAAAAACGCTAAAAATCAGTTTATTTAAGACCCATGGTAAATGAGAGTGCTCCATATATGTTCAAGTGGATGGATGGACAGGTAGTGGCGTGCAAGAGGGGTTGAAAGGGGGCAATTGCCCAGAGGTGCACATCTTCGCTAGCCAAGTTTTGGATGTGATAATCCTATCTAGATTGGATTATCATGTCGGAACCTTGGCAAGCGAAGATGTGATGTGCCAGGCGAAGAGGTCGCCGTCTGAGCTCGTTTCTTGCAGCTGATATTGTTTACGTTCAGTTTAGTGTAACGGGGGGTGTGTGGTGCTATTCTTCAAAGGTCTTATATTTAACAGAGCTTGAGGGAGGCAGGCAACTGAGATAAAAGCACAGTATAAGCGCCACTACAGAAAATTGTTCATTGGTGCCTCGATCTGTCGTTCTGCCACTGTGTACCGGTTACGGGTTGACGTGGGAAGGTATGATGTGCGAGTCGGATTATGTTTTGTGTCGTCTTGTAACCTGAAAGGGATAATGGATGCATCGTCTTGCAACATGAAAGGGATAATGGATGCATCGTCTTGTAACATGAAAGGGATAATGGATGCATCGTCTTGTAACATTAAAGGGATAATGGATGCATCGTCTTGTAACATGAAAGAGATAATGGATGCATCGTCTTGTAACATTAAAGGGATAATGGATGCATCTTCTTGTAACATGCAAGGGATAATGGATGTATCGTCTTGTAACATGAAAGGGATAATGGATGTATCGTCTTGTAACATGAAAGGGATAATGGATGCATCGTCTTGCAACATGAAAGGGATAATGGATGCATCGTCTTGTAACATGAAAGTGATAATAGATGCATCGTCTTGTAACATGAAAGGGATAATGGATTCATCGTCTTGTAACATGAAAGGGATAATGGATGCATCGTCTTGTAACATTAAAGGGATAATGGATGCATCGTCTTGTAACATGAAAGAGATAATGGATGCATCGTCTTGTAACATTAAAGGGATAATGGATGCATCTTCTTGTAACATGCAAGGGATAATGGATGTATCGTCTTGTAACATGAAAGGGATAATGGATGTATCGTCTTGTAACATGAAAGGGATAATGGATGCATCGTCTTGTAACATGAAAGGGATAATGGATGCATCGTCTTGTAATATGAAAGTGATAATAGATGTATCGTCTTGTAACATGAAAGGGATAATGGATGTATCGTCTTGTAACATGAAAGGGATAATGGATGCATCGTCTTGTAACATGAATTGTATAATGGTATGTGTCGTCTTGCAACTGGGAAAATGATGTCACTGTGGATTACATAAGTTTTCAAAAGAGGTGGGAGAAGGCATGAAGGTGACGAGTGGCTTGACTATATATGCATGAGTGCAAGGTAACCACACATGTGGATTTTTCGGCAAACCCTTGTTTGGTATCAAGGTTGCTGATTTGTGGCGCAATTTACGATTATGAGCTTTCTCATTATATCCCGAATTATGTAAATATAACATTAATCACCATGCATTATTTCACTGCATTAAAAAAGCATTAAATCTTCGAACAAGTTACAGCATTAAACTTTACGTTGATGATAATTACATACAGATGATGTTGGGCAATACCTATAGTTTAAAATGACAAAAGGAACAAATTATCAATCGCTCGTGAATGTATAGAATTTCAATCAGTGCCCAGTGAAATTAATATTTGTTCTTTTGTTAATATTTTGTTTTTATACTTTTGTTAAGTATTTATGGCCACATTTGTGTACATGTGTGTATGTGTCTTACCAGTTCTTATCTGTGAACACCATGACTGCCCCATCCAAAAGGTAGTAATTATCTATCAAACATGCAGTTTGTCCTCTCAGACCTGACGCCTCCTCTTTTTCCTCGGACATGACTGGTAATAAGTATGAAAATTACGAAATGTTATAATTAAGCCAAAGACAAGTGTACAAGACCAAAATCCCATCAATACAGCATTACTCGGGACTTTTGAACTATTACCAGGAAGTTGTAATTTAAAATGAGATGCTATAAGAAGGCACTTGCAGTGGACTAAGACAATAATAATAATAATAATAATAATAATAATAATAATAATAATAATAATAATAATAATAACGTGTTCATTAGTGATTCGCTTGTCCATGTCAATCAAGAAGTCGCTTATCACAATATTTTATGATCGTACTGGAGTCAATGGAAAGGTAATCTATACACGATCCGCAAAAACTCACCCAATTTAAAACAATAAAAATAAAATTATCTAATTTCTTTATGCAAGTATTTTGTAGCAAGCATCTAATAACAAACGTTCAGTTTATTTTTATAAAATTAGTAAAGAAAGAGAGGAAACAATTGCGAAAGATGTTCTGATGTGAGAAGAGAGAAAAACGCGAGTTATTACTGTTTAATCCGTGAAAAGGATATATATCTATGGTTGGTCCAAAACGCTAAAGCATGTATATCAACAAAGTCAACATTCGTCACTATGAATGAATGGAGGGCCGTTAATATTTGTCACTTCTTTGTTTTTCTTACGAAGAATGTAATTTGGATCAAGTCGAACGTTCTAGATTTGGAACTCTGTCGTCAGACGAAAGAACGACGATTGTTGGTGCTGTTTTGGGTTTAAGGCCATTATCAGTGCATGACACATAGTGGCCTGTATAATTGGTGGAGGACGAACCCGGGCAAACACCCGGTAAGAACCACCTACCCATGGGAAGTTAATGGCCGCTTTCTCGCATACCCACGCTGGCCGAGTTCGAGACCCAAACACACACAGACAGAAGTGAGATGGCAGTGATCAGTAAAACAAATGCATGATTCTGAATTAAAGACGAGCAATCTAATTACAAACAAATAGTGGTTAGAGCATCCGCCTCGGATGCGGAAGGTCGCGGTTCGATCCCCGGTCGAGTCATACCAAAGACTTACAAATATAGAACTAACAGCTGCCTTGCTTGGAGCTCAGCATTAAGAGGTTAGTGTTAGGACTGGTCGGCCTGGTGTCAGGATAATGTGACTGGGTGTGACTTCATGTTACATGTCTGCGGCATGATGCCCCAGTGCTAGACATCACTGTAAACTGCCACACTGCAGACATCGTAGCGATATGACTGAAACATTGTTAACGCTACGTTAAAAATCATAATCACATCACCAACATCACAAGCAAATCTGAACGCTGATTCAATCTACAATGTACTTATCGAAAACGGTGGCACAAGCGGTTAAGTTCATTCACATGGAATCAGGTCGTAACGCTGGGTTCGGTAGTGGAGTCGATGTTAGAGAGACATGTGTTATCGAATTCCTATTTACATAAAATTCTCGCGTTATGGACTTCCGTAACACTGCTCCTGCCCCTTTTCCTCCGACTTTGTTACCAATCCCTGCATTTATGGTGCAGGTATGTTCCGTTAACACATCGCCTCCCCCAGCCCCTTCAAATCGAGCTCTCCACACAACCTTCTCTTCACTGTTTATCACTTCCGTAAGGCCTAAACCCTTGTGGTTCAAATAACGTTCCATGTAACCAATAAAAGCGTCACGTCCAATTTGCACGCTTATTCGACTTCACTCGGTCTGAAGAAACTGCAGTGTATGAAAGAAAGAATTGGTTCGTAGTATGAAGCAAAGACTTTAATTAGTTAGAAAAACACATACCTAGTATGAAACAAAGACTTTGATTAGTTAGAAAAACACATACATTTTTTTTATATTTTCAGTGAAATGGACTGTATTCTGATGTATACAATTGTCCTGCAAGTTCTGATTGAAAATGCCTACAGCAACCGGAGATAACTCCTCTGTGTTTTATGTGTTCCTTCAGAAATCACGGCACTAATTCAGTTCCCATAGTAAATCTATGCAAACACCATGATATTAAAAGTTCAAAAACTTAAAATTTTGGAGTGCTCATGACCAAACCTATATTTATCAGTATATATAAAACCTGGAAGTCAGCTTCTGTGCAGAGGAAAGTATATCAGACGCGGCATTTTCTGGACCTGCGTATATTTGAAACATGTGCTTTTAACTCCGCATCAAAGAGTCAGATGCTAATTTTAGTGTTGAATGTTCCAAACTCAAGACTATTAAAGGACTGAAGCTCCATCAATAAAGCAATGTCTTTATTTTTTATTCACTTTCAGCTATGATAAGGTCTCAAAAGATTCTTTTTCCGAAACCATAACTTACATTATTAACCAATCCCGGTCAGCCCAACTTGTATATACTCTATTTAATTTTCACCAATTTCTAGGCTGGTTACCATTTTTCAATACAATTAGTACAGTGTGTCCTTTAAAGCTGTGGATGTGCGTACAGTTAATGTGATAATTACGTTTACACTACTTCAGTCAGTATGAACTTATTTATGAACTTACGTATGTCGCTTATTTCCTTCACACAATAACCTCGATTCGGAATCCCTTTCTTCGGATTCCCCGGGTTTTCTATGTGACATACGTAACCATGAGGGCAAAGTAAGGGGTCTTCGTCTTCTTCTACAGGGGATGTGCTGCAAGACTCCACTAGTAAAAAAAAAAATAATTTATACATATGCAGAGGAGGCTAAAATACATTGTGCACAGAGCCTAAATAATAAATACTTTAAATAAAATGCAACTGAAACATGCGTTAAGACAACATAAAATTTACTTTGAATGAAATTCGACTGCCATACTGTTATAAGAGAATTAACAGAAAATTTTTATGTATAAAACTATAAATGTATCTATCCATCAGGCTGTCTGTTTACCTATCTATGAATTTATTTCGATCTAGGTTATTGTTGAGCATTAAATTGGAAATATACAGCAGTTACAAAAGCATTTAAATTTAATTGGCATTATTTATAAACTGTGACTTCCATTTAACATATAATTTGAGACCACCTACTATCATCTGTCGTTCTTCTCGGTCCAGAAATCAGCCACGAAACACCTGCGAAAAGATTTAAACGGTTTAGCACCAGTACATGTTAATTAATTTAACACAAATGCAGTGTCTGGCTTAGACTTTTAGTATATTCCAAAATGCTGAAGAGAAACAATGTTTTGAGATGGAGATTAAATAAAAAGGAGTTTTCAGTTCTTCTATTTTAATTAACTCATATTATTTGCAACTTTAACTGCCTTTCACTGCATGTACATGTATCATACGAAACGCACAGGACTAGATTAAGGGTGATGGAGTCACAAAACATGGGAAACTGATTACAAAGTCATGTCTAAAACTCTTATAGCAACTGCTTCGAGGGTCCTGAAGTACGAAACTTCTCTGAGCATAAAAGTTAAATTGTAACTTAAAATTCCAAAATACAGCAAATATTCCCCAAACCGGAAACCAACAGGGCCAAAAATTTGATCGATTTTTGGAGGTTGTCGGTGCACAGTTGTTTAATTCGAATTAAACTAGTTGTATTGGGACCAGGCAATGTGGGCTGAAGAGGGTTGGTTTAGAGAAGTTTTGCTATAATATAAAAACATATGAGTTTCTAAATATGGTTACAATTAGCTAGTCATGTGGAAGAATGTATTAGAAATGTAATAGACAATCTTTTTTCTTTGTTAGTCTGTGTGTGTGTGTGTGTGTGTGTGTGTGTGTGTGTGTGTGTGTGTGTGTGTGTGTGTGTGTGTGTGTGTGTGATTCTGATGTAGATTTAACAATTTTCCAGTCCGATCGCTTCTATGTCTGTAATGTGGCAGTTTATAGTAATGTCTACCATTGGGGCATCATGCATTATGTCCCACCCAGTCACATTATCCTGACACCAGGCCGGACAGTCCTAACACTAACCTCTTACTGTTAAGCGCCTAGCGAGGAAACTGTTAGTACCATTTTTATAAGTCTTTGATATGACTCGACCGGTGTTCGGTCCAGCATCTGAGCAGGACGCTTTAACCATTTGGGCCACCGGAGCGGTCAATCTGAGCAGGTGTTCAAATCGAGTATTCAGATTTTAACAGAATATGGGACCAAATTTTTTAACTTTTCAATTTAAACTAACGTTTCATTGCGCAGGCTCCGAATTATGATAGGAAGAAATTGCTTTAATAATTCGATTGTTCTTCTGTGTGAAAGAAATACTCCAATTTGGACTTTTAATTGGTAATTCATTATCTCCTAAACAAAGTAATAATTAATTCCTACGCCTGATTATGAAAACGTCTTAATGTGTCCATTATTTTATTCTGCATCATTCCTTATGTTAATCAGTCTAAAGTTGTGTTCACTTGCTTACTTAATGTTGTAGCTCATTGATATGTACGATTTTTGAATAACACTGATGTTGATATATGAGGGAAAATTATCTTTAGAGTGTATCAGGTTTCTTTCGCTGACTTTTCAACCTTTATTATTTATAGTGTGAGCACAGATAAGACTGTCCTTGAATGAATTCACAATAATATTACTTACTGGTTTAGTCCTAAATCAATGAGAACTGTGTAATTTTAGTGAATAATTTAAATAAATAAATTAAATCCATTCAACTTAACACAACTAAAATAGATTCAATTAAGACAAATGTTAAGATATGAAATGAGTAATTCTGATGTAAACAGCTTTATATACACTTCCTCCTGACCATTCTTACAAAAATCATTTTCTGAAAATGCTCCGTCATCTTAATGGAATTTCTCATCAAATTCGTAAACAAGGTCAGGTCTGTTTATTTAAATTTTAGCAAACTATATGGGAAAGTGCATGCTAACCATTTTTTCCCTGGGGAAACCAATATCCTGAAGTCGAACCCATATAAACATCATTATCTCTTCCTAATAATAATAATAATAATAATAATAATAATAATAATAATAATAATAATAATAATAATAATAATAATAATAATAATAATAATAATAATAATAATAATATAGAATCTACAATCATGACGAGAAGGCCCAGCTCCTACCCTCTATTAAGGACAAAGGTCACATACACAATACCGATTAATTATGCACTGAACATAACATATAATCACGGAAAAAAGCGACCACAAAATACAAATTAAATATACATAATATTCTAAGTCAAGATGTTTAAAAGGAATGTTTATTTGTTTTATTGAATTTTTACATAACGAACTAGATAGCAAATGACCTATATTGACCTATATTATATAAAGATATATCGTCTTTGTGTTAATTGTGCACTTTTAAAGTGCACTGCAACAAAGTTTTAATGATACAAAAAAATTTAATCATCTGTTTACCACGCCTTACGTCAAACTCTACAAATGATAGTGTTGTAGTGTTTCTTTCGAGCATACTCGGAGATAAATTGCAAACTAGTCCCTTTAATAATAAATATGAACTAAGCAACTGCCACAATATATCATATACAAACTCAGATGGATCTAACTTTAACATATTTCAACCATTTTACATGAATTTTCAGTATACACAAATACACACAAATAAATAAATAAATAAATAAATAAATAAATAAATAAATAAATAAATAAATAGTAATTTTGACATAAAGAACTATATAGCAAATGACCTATATTACCATATATCATATATAGATATATGGTCTTTGTGTTAATTATGGACCTTTGAAGTGCGCTGCAACAACGATTTAATACTTAATGATACAAATGCTTAATGTAATGCTTAATTGTATATGGTGTTTTGATTTTATACGGCGTGTTTGGTTGCATATGGTGTGTTTGATTGCATATGGTGTATTTTGCTAATAAGAGGGCGTGTCTGTCTCTGCTCTAGAGACAGGTCAATTTAATGTTCAGCTTTATAGACAGAATACGTTTGACCAGTTGTATTTTGTCTATTATACTCTTGGACATCGGGGGCATAAAATCCTTTCATCCATCCATCAATCACGTAATACATGGCTCAACCAGTCAGTCAATCAATCAACCCATGTACCTACCTGATTTCGATCTTTGGGGTTCTTTAATCCAATCTATAACTAAAAAGAGAAGGAATCTGTGCATCATTTATTTGCTTCATAAAACTGAAATTCATTATTATGCGTGCAGCACATGTTACTAATAATAAATGCATGGTGCGCGACTTTTGACAAAAATATAAAATAAACGAAATAAAAAATACTAATTGTGGTAATACTAGAAATATCATATAAACAGACGTCGATCGCACCCAATACTAAAGACAGATTTCACTTCAGTGGGACCTACACGTTTTCTACATGTTAACAAACATACAATTAATTAATTAACAAAATAACTAAAAACATATTAAAAAATGAACGAAATAAAAAAATAATTTAAAAAAGAATTCGAAAATGCGTAATTTCGATACATGCTATTGCTGCACATATTTGTCTAGTAATACCAATATTTTATTACAGACATTTTGCAACTGAAGAGAGGTAAAATCGAAAGAGGAATAAAATGGTTCCAGTTTACCATATGAAATTCTGGGAAATCCGCGAATTGTTTTACGTTGCAAGCAACTGCACAAATGAGGACTTTTTCGGAGGGGGAAGGATATTATCAGTTCCTTATTGTTTTCAATAGATAATGCATAACGTATCCAGTTTAACGAGAATAATTATAGATTACTGCATTTGCATGGAAACGAGTTTTTCTGAGTTATACTGCACGACCTTGGGAGTGCAGTATTAGCCCGAAAAAGAACGAGGTCTTATTTTCCCATACAAATTTAGTAACTTTTTTTTATTATATACTCATGCATTCTTAATAAAATAATACACTACAAGAAACAAAGTAGTTGAATTTATGCTGTATTCCTAAATAATTACGCCACCGTAGATTCATCAATAAAGAGTACCAATATTAATATGCACACAGCACCGCCCAGCGACCTTTGAACTTTTCGCATGTTTGACATTAGTTTAAAAAGATTCATCTTTTAGTCTACTTAAAATTGATACTTAGTGTCATATTGTGAATGAATGCGCATTGGGGTTTTTTTGTCGATCAAACTCAGTTCTGGGTTTCTGCTTGTGATGGACTGGATTTATTAGGTCAGTTCTTTACATCATATCAGAACACAATACTTATTAAAAGTACGGCACTACTGCACGGCCCTTCAATACTTGCAGCATCACATGTGTTCCAAATCTAGATACTCTAAAAACTAGTGTTACTACTGAAAATAAAATTCATGTAATACAAATACAAAGAACACTTGAGCATATCATCAAAGTTCTTAGTATTTAGGGCTCGTCTAAACCGACATAACTGCGAAATTCCGTAACCAGCAGATGTTAAATAAATTCCTCATCTGCTATATTGTGAAGGAACACAACAAGAAGAAGGTCAAAGTTATATATAATTCTAGAATGTGTTTTCAAAAAATTCTCTTTTTCGCACAGCATGGAATCCTGTTAGTGCCAGTCACTCCATCTTGAAGTATTTGACCGAGTCATAGAACGATGAAGTGATGCGATGGAGCAATGAAATTACCATCGCTTCAACGCACCACTTCATCGCTCCGTCGCATCGCGTGATTGCAATCTCATCGCTTCGACGCTGCACCGCAACGCAGAAGGGTTCACGATGATGCGATCTAGCGATTGGCCATAACAGGATTCCATAGTACAGTGCTTTTGTGACAGCAAATACGTGCATGGGTCATGACCTCTGTTTAAGAATAACTGCAGTATTTACAAATTTGCATGATATTATTTAGAACCATTGTCAGAACTTTTACATGGAATGTAAATAAAATTGTTTTTTTATATATAGAAATATGAACATTTCGTTGAATCTTTTGCAGCAGATGTCACAATGGCACAGGTTTGCAAAACAGGTATTCATACTTACAAGGAGCGTGTTTATAATGTGTTTCCATTGTGTTTTTCCTGTAAATATTTGGTTTCATTAATACATATTATATTTGTGCAAAATGTTAGATACATGGGGAATAAATGCTTCCAGTTTGTAGCATCTTTTGAAGAAAGGGATAGACGAAATCTGAATTAAAACATCTGTGTATATATATATATATATATATATATATATATATATATATATATATATATATATATATATATATATAACATTTTATAACAAAAAGTTATATATATAGTTATATATATCATATATATATATATATATATATATATATATATATATATATATATATATATATATATATATATATATATATATATATATATATATAGTTCAGTTTCCTTGTGTTAATTTCCGATACATATGTCTTCATCCGCAGGAAACACTCGATGGTTCCTGGCCGTGTGGTCAGGTGAAAGCCTTGCAGAATTTTGGTACGGTGATGCTGAAAAACATCGAGCTTTCTTGGATATTTGAGACTGATGTTTGACCAAACATCACAACCATAAAGGGTTGATGGTGTCACGATTTATTTTGTTCAAGCTCAGATAGGTAAAAAAAAAATTGATCTTTGCCAGCTCTAATAGGAAATTAATATGATTTTCTACCTTTAGTACAAAATTTGACTACTTTTGACCAGATCGACCCTAAAATAGCTGCAAGCAGCTTCCGCTCTAGAAGGACAAAGCAATCGGCGCAAACCCCCCCCCCCCGATAATTGTTCCTTAAATCTGGTGCCCTATGCTTGCTTAAGACATACAGATTATTTTGGAACATACAGATATTCCAATATACGCGGTTCCATTTAAAATGTGAATAGTATGATTTCTTAATTTTCCAGTTTAACTTCTAACGTATTTTTTTTTTCTCTATTTTGATTGACCACTAATAACTCAGCTTTTACTGATGTTAATGGTGAAGTTCCTTGTCAGGTAGTAATCTATTACACATATGAAGCATGAAATGGAGGGGGGGTGCGAACAGAGTTATATCATCGGTTAGCAGTGAATTTTAAGATTAAGTCGATCCAACAAGCAACCCTAATTTTGACTAATGTAATTCCAATAAACGGTCCCTGATATAAAATAGATATAAAAATGTTCATAAAACACATTGCTGTGTTGGAAAAAAGTTTGTATTTCAATTGATTCGTTCTTAGGACAATACTTTGAGTAAAATCTTTCCTTGATTTATATTGATGGAATCGTGTCAAATTATACTGTATAACTTCACCAATTAGTTATTCTTTGGAATAAGCTCATTTAAAATACTTCGTGTGATGCAGACAACTGGAAATAATTCTGTAATTGACAGGGTCAATTTAAGATGTGTCTCCACCTCCTACTGATTAATGCTAACAAAACGCATGTACCCAGACCTGCTACCGCTTTATGCTAGGGCAAATCTGGGTCTGTGCAGTTTGCAGTTGGAAACTCTACTTATAAACAAGTTTATGCTGTATTTATCCATTAGTACATTGACAGATACCAATACGAAGTATTTACCAATCCGTTACAGTAGTCATGTTCCTGAAGGTGAAATTTTTTTATTCAGAACGTATAGTTGCTAACTATAAATTTACAGCAATAATGCAACGGCCTATCAGATAGAGTGCTAAAAATAAGAAGACAGTGAATAACAAAGGTCACCAGGACATGAACATTAACATTGATAGATGCCTGTATAGATCTCCGCTTTTGTGAGAGATTTCGATTTTAATCAGATCGGCTTGCAATGATTGACAAAATTCTATACCTTTGTCAAGATGTTACAGTTTGGTTTCACCATGTACCATTTAGGGCACCTGACTCGGAGAGATAAAATTTATCAGTTTGTCAGCAAATTTTGATTAACTTAAATAGCTGCTGTGTTTTCTCTTAATATGATAACGACATTTGCAAATCGTTTTGGCTGAACATGTGTTGTATCGAAGCATTAATCTAGAAGCATGCATGCTCGTATCTTTCGTTTATCAACAGGCTGTCGGGTTCATTTTAAAACGTCCCCGACTTAAAAGAATACTGACTATTTTTTTATTCCTACATGAATTATTCACATATTGGAATTGTCATTTTGGAATTTCAAGATCCCCCAAGATTTTTAAAATGTGTATTAGAAATAGATTTGCTGATTTCGTACAAATAATATTATTGTATAGATTAAAGAAGTTTTAATATGTACTCTACTGAGATTCAAACCTCACTAAACAATAATGCTACTGAGTAGGTGTTATATGAACTCAGGCCTAACGTACATACTCGCATGGCGACCTATTAATGTGTCACATTTCCTAAGCACCCAACTATAAAGTCATATATAAGTTACAGTGTAGCCGTCTTTGGAATACTACAGGGACATTTATTAACAAAGGCTTGCCGTTAAAACACCTATATGTTAAAGGTTAGTTCAGATGGATCAGAAGGAAATCCAACGTCGTGAATGGGGCGTGTTCTTATCCGTCCCAATTTGAGAGAGAGAGAGAGAGAGAGAGAGAGAGAGAGAGAGAGAGAGAGAGAGAGAGAGAGAGAGAGAGAGAGAGAGAGAGAGAGAGAGAGATTGCATGATTACAATTCAGACCCAAATGATACCTTCCGAAATGGTAACATTAATTTAGTATTTACCAGGAAGTATTTCAGATCATTAGGGTTTACACCAAGCCGAGAAAGAAGCAACCCGTAATCTGGAGGCAGAACTTAGAGGTAGATTCTAAGGAAATATAAAGCTTTGAAATAGTCAGTGTTATTTGCTCGATTTTGCCGAATATTAAGGCATTATACTTGTAATTATTTGTAGTATGTATACTACATTACTATGATCGTTTAGTATGCATAATTACCTTTGTAGTGTTTCATTTACATGCGTATTTGAGAAATGTGCTTGAGCTACGTAGAGAATTATTAGATGCGAGGCGGAATTATGTAGACTGTTAGCTTGTGGTCAGATTTAATTTTGTAATTCGCTATTAGGTTACTTCGTAGTAAACCAGTGTAGTTATTAATGCGTTATGTTAGAATTTATACATGCTTAAATTGTGAAATTGGAAACATGGTTGTATATAAGATTAGTTATTATGGATGCATGCATATATTAGAGCATGGATATTTAAATATTTGCGTACTTTGTATGAATTGTGAGGTAAATAAATGCGTCTGATCATTGTGATATTGTTTAGAATAACGGGATTAGTAACATTTATTGATGTAATGGAATGTATTGATGTATGTATCAGAAATAACCGATACCGTGCTGTATTATGACGTTTGTTTTATTACACACAAACCTATGGGTATCTCGATGTGAACGAATGCATGACTGAAGAAAGTTAATAGCCGTTATCTGACGATAGGCTGTGAGTAGTGTTCGATGAAAGTTCTAAGAGAAAGAATGATAGGCTGTGTGTAGTGTGAGATAAGACGATTAAGGAAAAGATCGTACAGTCCATATGTTTTCACATGAATCTTTTTACGGGACAGAGAACTGGTTCCATTGGGTCTCAAGCCTTCAAGAGTTGGAGACGGAATTGAAACTAGCCGAGACAGCAGAAGTCGACAGAAGTGTAGTCGTGGGGGAGAAAGTGGAGGAGTAGGAGAAGGAGTCGAGAGAAAATTAAGGAGGAGGTGGAATTTGGAGAAAGGACGGACAGGAAGATGAGAAGGAATTAGGAGAAGTTAGGGAGAGAAATGACACAATAGATGAGTAAAAACATAAGGACGTAAACATAAACACAATGTCACATTACTAATTAAGTGATACAGTAGCCTTATTAAAGGCTCGAGCAGAAGGAGTGTAATTGGAATTGGAGTCATTTTATTATTGAATTGTTATTGAATTACAACCATTGTTGTCTATTTAACCATCTAACAGTCGGCATCGCTGACTGGAGGCTCAGAGTTTTACATCTATCGTTCACTAAATTCACCTTTCAACAAAATAGAGCCTAGGTGGGAATTATACAATAGTTTCAATAAAATAGTGGAAGCACCAACCCCAACCATATAGTTCGTAACATAATTAATTATCATCTATCTACACAGTCATTCCGGATTTCTGCTAAAGAAATCAAGGTATATGTGATTAATTATGGTGTGTGTGTGTGTGTGTGTGTGTGTGTGTGTGTGTGTGTGTGTGTGTGTGTGTTGCCTTTATCTCTGAAAGCTTTCATGAAGTGGCTATGATTTATTTGTTAGGACCGACTTTTTCCGGTCGCTGACTAACTTTGTTATTTCTATAGACTTGACATGCCCTATTAATGTCTAGCGATTTGTTATAGAATGAAAAACAACTGTGCACAAGTTCCTTGGGTTTTGAACGAAAAGAAACAACAACTGTAGCAATAAGAATAAAAACATGTTTGAAATGTTTTCCATTTTTGACATTAAAGAATATATCCAGCCACAAATATTAAGCTATTTTTTCTTCGTTTTCAAACAAACACTCGCTTAAGTGCTGTCACTTCTTGAATATCAGTTAATTTCAAAGCTTTATTACCGCCTGTTGTATTCAAAAATTCTATAACGCTAATCTAGACATATTACATTCCTTCCAAAGATATAAAACAAATGTTTGGCAGAATCCCTGACATATGTTATCTCAAATAATTGCCATAACTCTTTTTTGGAAGATATAAGTGTTACCTTAACACTTATTGTTTGGATATTGATTTTATCCCGTTAATAGCATAACAACTATCGCCACTTCTGTCGCGTAGATCTGTTTTTAATTACGAGAATATGAATCTAACCCATACGATATCATAGTATTTTGAACGGCTATCGAAAATGACAGGTATGCACACGACGGTCACAGTCTCTACTAAGCAAATGTTTCATTTCTCAATCACTGAAAGACTCCTGAACGGAATGCCTATATACAGTATATTTTCATTTAAGATTACGTCTATAAACGTTCAACCTTTTATCTCCAAAATTGAAGCTAAGTGCCTGAGGCGCGAAAGAAATATTGGCAAGCAGAACTTAATACTCAGCTGTAAGCACAATCCCAATCAGATATTTGTTTAGAACTACAAAGTATATACATGAAAAATAGATGATAGACCAGACAGAGATGAAAACGCTTTTATTTATATATATATATATATATATATATATATATATATATATATATATATATATATATATATATATATATATATATATATATATATATATATATATATATAACGCTTATCCGTGGATCCCACTTTATCTCACTGATAGAATCCAGGGATAAGCACTTTTCTCTGTCTAGCATAATGTCAAAATATATAGAATTTCCGTCAATATGTATTGCCGCAATGTTCCATTAGAGCACAACAGCCTCAAACCAGTCTGAAGTCTGATTACTTGCTAGATAGAACAATTACCTAACTCAAGCTGGTGTAAATTGAAGAAGTCATCCCAGGAAGGAAAATTATTATAAAAACACATGAGCAGACTTCAATATTGTGAGAAAAATAACCCCCGCATCTTGTAGCACTTTAAAGACTTGGCTGTATAGATTAGCCTTTACGGAAAATGGCTGCATTCAACATGTCTCTCCCAGTTTGCATCAGTCAGTTTAGTGAGTAAATGATAGATGTGTTGCAATGAAGTAGGACAAATTAGTCTGGATGTCTGACGTTTATTCGTAGAAGACGGTGGTTTTGTCGAGGGAAAAAAACAACAACTTGTTACCTTTTTCTGTGTCTTCCCATTACATTTAATAGAACTGATAGAATTAAACGATAGGCTTATCTAAGACAGAGTGGATTGCATTTGACAAAGAGGTAGAGGACATAAAACACGTTGGCTTTTGGTTCGGAAAATTCGTTGGAAAATTATTTTACAATTGAATAGTGTTCTAATCAAAAGTTTTAAATGCTTTTATGAGATTACGGTTTTCGTTTTTGGCTAAATTGGTTAGCTGGTTGGTTGTTTGAATTTTTACGGCGCACCAGCACAATGAGGATACTTAGCGCCATACAAAATTTTATATCTTTCATTATTTAAAAGTGGTAAAAGGGTTTCGTATAAACCAGCGATATGAAACCAAACAGTTAAATGTAAAACGATACAAATGGTAACGGTGATAAATAAGTAAAGTTTCCTGATCGATGGGGAGTTTAGATAATGTATGACAACGAAAACAGATGAATGGTAATTAAAATCTGGCGACCGTATACAATTGTTCAAAGTGATAGCATAAAAGCTATAACTTATGATAAATGTTTACTTCCTTAAGGAAGTATATAATATAAAAAATGCTAACTGTATCAAAGAGCTCCCTCATGTCTTGCACTTTATTAATAATGATTAGGCGTAGGTTGGAGGTCGAAACACTCCAGAATAGCGTTCAACAGTGAATGGCTCATTGCAAGATATGCACTCTGGTGGGTCTTCTCTTTTTAGTATGTAAGAGTGGGTTCAATAAGTATGGTCGATTCGAATTCTAGCAATGAATACCTCCTCCCTTCGGTTGGCTCTATGGGAAGGAGTCCATTTTCTTATGGTTGGCATGATGGCATGAAGTTTGTTAGTCACGGCATCATTCCATGATGCCTGCCATTTCTGACGTAAACAGTATTTGAAACTACGTTCAAAGTCAATATACGTTGTTTTAAAATCAGATGGTTCTAATGATAGGATCATTTTAGCAGCGCGGTCTACTTTATCATTACCTTTAATTCCAACATGGCTGGGTAACCAACATTATAATATATTGTGCGAGGTACTCAGCTCGGTATGATTAAAAAGAATATTAGCTAATAATGGATTTTCCAGTTTTCTATTATGTAGTGACTGAAGTACTGATGGTGAATCTGAGAAGATGATGCTGTTTGAAATAGGCTTGCTTGCAATGTATTGCAAAGCAAGGTCTATTGCTGTAAAGGACCAAATTTTTATTCGATCTTTCTTTATTAGAATTCTAGTAGAACACACTTAGCTGCATACATGTACCATTAACGAGATTTATGGGAAGATGTCCACCTTGTTCGAGCCATAAAGCACAAATTAGTTCAGGCGAGGCCTAAAGTTATTAGTTTTTAATTAAGGGCCAAGTTTGTTTAAACTTACCGAGCTTTGTTCTACTTTGAACTGATTTTGGTAGTCAGCAGAGTCGCAGACATTTATTGATTGAAATAATGCAGTGTTTAATATTGGAAAAGCGAGAATTATTAAAAATCTGATTGGTCACGTAGTGGAAGTGGGCGTAGTTTAAACTGAAAATCTTGAGTTTAAATATACTGGAGAAATCTTGAAACTTCAGTCTACCATTTTCTATGAGAGGGAAGGGAGTAATATCTGAGACTCCGTGAAGTCTAAAGAGTAAATGTCTCGAAAATAATTGTCATCCAATGGAAAGACGTTTGTCTGGAGGTTTGACAGACAAAACAGCAGAAAAAGGAAAATAGGTAATTTCATAAATGTTATATTATTCTTATTTTTATATGATTTAATTGCTTGTAGGTACTTGTATTTGCAGGGATGTGCATACGTCGTATGCTATGACTTAATTGCTCGTAGAAGCAAGTATTTGCAGGAATTTATTTATTGAGACGTAGATTAATTTTTCTTGATATGGTATACTTGTGTCTAGTTTGTTTATCTGAGCCGCGGAACGATATTTTCTTTTAATATGCATTGGCGGTTTGCTAAGTTATAGTCTTGATTATTGTAGGAATTGAGTAGGCTGAATTCGTACTTATTTATATACAGAATTATGTATCCGTCATAACTGTGTTCAAGTTATTTCACTGATTATATTGTATTTATAGTCAATGAATGAATTGATGATTGATGTTACGGAAGTAGTCGGAACTATCCGAACGAATCCATTATATATAATGGTAGCCTTGATGTATAGTGTGGAATTTTATTCATTTTCCTGTAATGAGGCCGTGTGAAAAGGGCCAATGCCACCTGTGGTGTAAACGGCATTCAAAGTTCATTAGTCCAGGAAATAGCCGTGTAGACTGTTTGGAAGTTGATAGAATAATTTCTGACCTGGAGGGGTCAGTCTAATTATGTATTTCAGTTAATGTGACGAAAGATTTAGGCTGTTTGTTTATATTTTCATAAGGAGAGATAGTCTGAAAAGAGTACACCCCAAACAGTGAGAGAAAGAAAAACAGTGTGGAAAAGAACAGTTTGGAACGAAGGAAAAGGACAGGATGGAACGAAGTAAAAAGAATCTTGAAATGGTGGAACGACAGAAGGTGGAACGAAAGACGTACTGAAACAACGGAACCGAAGTACAGTCGGGAGGGGGGCCTGTGCGACAGAGACAGTCAGCAGGTTATTTTTTATGCCAGGCAGAGTTATTCGATTACTCGGACTCGTATAATGATTTAGACTATCTTAAACAGCATCGGCTAGTATATAGATGTCTTTGTATTTTGAATTTCCTTAATTGTCGTTGTATTTTGAATTTCCTTGATTGTCATTGTATTTTGAATTTCCTTGATTGTTGTTGTATTTTTTAAATTCCGTAATTAGAAATAAGTAAAGAAAGAAGTGTATCTTTAGAACGGTCATCGTTTATTCGTGGACATCTTTATTGTTTGAATTTTTATTAAATTTTGTTTTACTTGTAACGGGGGCTCGTCTTATGTGTTCTATATATTAGCTCGGATCACTACTTTATCCCTACTTGTAGTAGCTTATATTCGATAACTGGCAAATTTTACCGTTGGATTTTACCCCATAGACACGAAGCCAAAAACATATTTTACAATTGCATTTTGGTTAAGAGATAGGAAATAGTAAAATGTATGTGTCATGAATGTTTGTAAGAGATGGATCTATATTGTCCCTAGTTAGAACCTATATTAATGGATAAATATAAGGGAAATTTCGATTTTTGTTAACAGAAAATATAAACATGAACGAGTTTCAAGCAATAGCTTCAACATTCTCATGGTATTGAATATTCTTTCTTTGAAATAAATGCTGAATGAGTTAAGTAGAGATTTTCAAAAAAAATTGTGTGAAAATTGGAGATTATCTGCAATCAATTTAATGGTCATTTTTGTCAAGTTATGTCTAGAGACGTCGCATATTCAGAGACTATTTTACTCGCAGTACAAATTATGTTGTAGTCTTTTTGACTTGCCTCCTTCAGATCACAGACTACATACAATTAAGGAATCACCAAAGTCACAGATTTTCAGGTGCATTAATTATATTATTTTCTTTAAAAAATCAAAGATTTTCCCCCAAAATATAAGACTTATTTAATACCACACCTCCTCCCTCCTACCCCTACCTCTTTATTTTTCTCCAGCAGTCATCTATTTTTTTTTGTTATTGTTCGATGCTTTTATCCATAAAATCACTGATAACAAATATTTTGATTGAATATCATATACTTTAGTCTGTATTAAATATACAAAATTGAGTCAGGATCGTAGAATTGAGTCTGGATCGAGTATAATGGTATTGGGTCTGGATTAAATAAACATAATTGAGTCTGGATCGAAAATCATAGAATCGAGTCCGGATCAATAGTTTGTTACTCTATGCTACATAAAACATTCAGTGATTATATCACAAAAGAAAATACCAAAATCATCAATAAAGCGCCTACATCGTCCTAAACACACCTACATCATTTATTTCTTCGCATCTGTTCCACTTGCATTGAGTGGCAAACCAATTCTATTCCGAAAATGAATATTTCCGAAAGGTGTCCTACGTCTGAATGTCTTACTACTTTTGTAAAAATACAACAAAAAAGAATATGATACACAAGCCAATGGCGTATCTAAAGTAGCTGGCACCCGGGGCGGATCCTTCCCTTGACACACGCACAAATAATTTTTAAATGCAAACACATATAAAAATATATTATGTTTGCAGGTAGATTTTTAAACAGAACAGTCCTGTCGTAAGCAAATTCGAAATAACATTTACTTTGGCGAATTTTAGTGTTTTGAAAACTTCTACTGGCATTTCAACTGGCACTCATTCACCCCTTTCTGGCTGTCACCTCGCAGTCAACCGCCCCCTCGTACCCCCTAAGTACGAACTCTGATCAAAAGTAAATGCATATATTCTGATACTTAATACGTGAATTTATAAAAACTTACAATGTTTAACTTATATTTTCCAAAATAAATATAATATTCCTTACAAAATATATTACAGGACGTTAAAACTTTAACATCTTTTTAAATTCCTTCAAAATCCATTTACGAGTCGATCAAATTCGTCGGCCATTTTCAATGGCGAAGGTTTCTATGGAATTAGGAATGCATGTGCTAAATTGTACATGTATTTATCTCCATCTGGGTCGTACAAAGAAGATCAGAATGAATAAGTGAGAAAGCGTGGAAAAAGTCACAGCTAACCATACACACACACACAAACACCTCCACCACGAGTACCACCACCAGCACCACCACCACCATCACCATTACGGTCACCACCACCAATTTGCTTTTAAAGAACGCCAAGTTTTTTTATTGCACTTACAATAAATCTACATATGAAGTAATTCCGATTACTCAGCTAGCATGTATATGCTTTCTGTCTCATAACGCATTAGCTGCAGTTATAAACTTTCTGCACTTATCAGGTAATTGCATTTTCCAACGCTTCGTTTTTAATACAACAACATTTTAACCAGAAATGTAATAAGGGGTAGAAAAATTATTTCAACAGTTTGCAATCAGAATTATTTTTACTGCATGGTTTTGACAATTCCAACATCCCTTATTTCAGCCAAATCTCACTGACTTTGTGTGAGCCTTAGTTCGAAGGTTGTAATAGTTAAACATAAATACCATTGGATCATTACTAACTCTGTAACACAGATAAGGTAAGTAAAAATAGGCGTCTTGGTCACAATGTATATACTTAGATTATAACTTGATTGTACTTTGATATTTATTACATTTCTACTATATTCCACTTGAAACGTGTATTGGTCAAAGATCGCGCTTATTTCAATTTCATACAAACTTGTATTCATGAATCATCTCGTTTTCTTCAGTTTATGTTATGTTATTTTAAATAGTTTATTATTTCAGCAATATAAGTTCAAAGATGGTATAGTGCATGCTTGTTCCATTGAACAAGAAGCGGAACTTCAAAGTTATTAAAGATTGTATCTGATCCAACTCCCTTTTTGTAATCCAATTTACTGCAGTAAAACAGTTTAAATTAAATCTACAGAGTTCGTTGAAAGGGCAAAGCGTCTAGACGACCCAGGAATTACTACGATGCCTACATTTTTCTTGGCAGTTTGAATGTTTTTTGGCAGATGCTGAGGACTGCATTTTTGTAAAGTGAACATACCGTTGGTTTTAAAATCATTGCATCAGTGGCGTAGCAACTGCCCAAGCAACCTCGTAATTGCAGATGACGGATGGGGGTAAGGGAAGGGGCAAAATTCCCTTAAAACAAATCGTTTTAATTGGGAGGTGACCCCAGATTTAACTTTACTTTAATCTTAGAAACCAGAAATGAATTGAACTATAAAACAATAATAAGAGAACTATAGGGGAAACAAACTTTTTCTGAAGTATTATCTGCGATCGTAAATATTGGCATATCTTCAAGGAGCTGAATTTGGGTGACCACGTATGCAAAATTTCCGGGCCTATTCAGTTATTTTCGTGATGTGACGTAAAAGACAATGATGTTTTTACGTTGCTTACGGATGTAATAGCACATTAAGAAAAGGTTGTGGACATTTGCTTTATTTTCCAAAAGATAAAGACATAAAGAAAGTATGGATACATTATTGTAAGTGAGTCGATTTCAAGGTAACACCATACAGCAATATGTGCTCATTACCTTTCTCAAAGCAATGTTACAAAAGGAATTCTGACAAAAAAAATGGCACCTCTAGGCCTAGACTAAAAGCTGGCGCTGTTCCAGACATATCGTTAGAGAGTTTAAAATCTTGGGAAAAGTGTTAAATATATGAGTTACGAAAATAGGCAGAAGGCTTTATGGGGCCGGGAAAAGGGGTGAGGGCGTGCAAAATTTCTAACGACGCCACTGTTTTACATTCATGGAATTGCGTCATATTGAAGTGCCATATTGCCAGTCGGTGTCTCGTACGCATTTTAGGTTTATGAAGTATGGCAGGTCAATGGTATCCTTTTCAACCTTGTTTTGTACGTGAGTGCGTGTGTAATGTCTCACACATCGGACAAATTAGATAAAAAGATGAAACTATTAAACAGATATTTTACCAATATAGACAAAAATACAGTGAAGCAAGCTAATGAAAAAGGAAATAAATGAAAATTAAAAAGACATTCATAACCATGTAGATAAAAAGACAATCATTAAGGGAAATAATTTATTCAGACAAATTAGAAATTGAAAAATCGTTAATTAAATTAAACATAAATATGGGAGTAAAGAGTATTTCCTATTGATGAAAAAAAAAATAGAACGCTAAATAAACATAACACAAGACTGAATGATCGTAACACAAGATTGAATGATCGTAACAAACGACTGAATGATCGTAACACAAGACTGAATGATCGTAATACAAGAATAAATAATCGTAACACAAGACTAAATGTTCGTAACACAAGACTGAATGATCGTAACACAAGACTGAATGATCTTAACACAATATTAGATGATCGTAACACAAGACTGAATGATCGTAATACAAGAATAAATAATCGTAACACAAGACTAAATGTTCGTAACACAAGACTGAATGATCGTAACACAAGACTGAATGATCTTAACACAATATTAGATGATTGTAACACAAGACTGAATGATCGTAATACAAGAATAAATAATCGTAACACAAGACTAAATGTTCGTAACACAAGACTGAATGATCGTAACACAAGACTGAATGATCTTAACACAATATTAGATGATCGTAACACAAGACTGAATGATCGTAATACAAGAATAAATAATCGTAACACAAGACTAAATGTTCGTAACACAAGACTGAATGATCGTAACACAAGACTGAATGATCTTAACACAATATTAGATGATCGTAACACAAGATTGAATGATCAAAACAAATGAAAAAAGATCACAATAAAAGACTAAATGATCATAACACAAGACAAGAATGAACATAAAAGAAGACCTAAAGATCATAACACAAGACTGACTGATCATTTACTAACTAAAATGATTGCTTCCTTGTGCTCCAAAAATCGACCTGAATTTGTCTAAAGTACACTATCCTTGGCAGCTATTAAAATTGGGAAAATGAATTTTGCCAGACTAGACAATACCAGCTTCTGAAAGTGCAATGAATGAATTACCAAATATATAAAATGTAAAAAAAAAAGTTATCGGCTCGTTTAGTTAACATTTTACCTCTAAAGATCAGGAAGTGAAAATGAGTAAGTGGATCTATCACGTTTTACAAAGGTGCACATCTGGAGTAAGGCCAAGATGTATAATCTATAACCCATATTGCATCCATCAATCATACACCACAATAAAGAAAATTTAAGTTTCTTTGAACAATACCTACGATATACAAATTTATTTTTAAATAGCCAGTATAATTAGTGAGGAAACGAGGGGAAATTATTTTACTTTAAAATTCTAACCCTATGCTAAATACGAAACTGTAGAGCGCCACCATATGCAATCTCTGGATGCAAACAGACTTAGTAATCTTTAACCGTTTTTATGAAAAAATAAGTACTGTATATTATTAGTTAAAATAATAATTGGTGCATATTTTAATATAATTCCAACGTTTATGAAATGACTGCGCTTACTACGTTTTGAACGGATGTAAACGGTCACGTGATACTGATATGGGAATATTTACATATCTATAAATTCTGCGGACTACTTTTAGTTCTCTGTTTCCAGATTATTTGATGTGAAGTTTTATAATATATCAACGCCTTACACCCTAATAGTAACAACAACAAGCTCCACCCACTTACTCCTATGAATTCGGAAAAAAAATGACAAGTCACATATTAAAATCGACCATTGGAAATTAAAACAATGTATTTGCACAGGCCTTCCTACACTCCAACACTCACCCTTTTTCGAAAAGACATATGGCAGACTATAGAAGCCAATCTTCGAAAATTAATGCATTTCACCTGGACGACTTGTTACAGCAGCAGTTATTTAAGGTCAGGGTCATATGTCAACCAAGGGATCTCACTAAGCATGGACACCATTTAGCTTTTGAAAGATCGAAATGCGTAGAAAGTAACAACGACGTTTCTATAACAACATGTGCAAAAGGAAGTAAATTGGAATAATAATCACTCACAAAGTAAATAAAGTCTGAAGGACTTTATGTAAACTTTGTGAGTGATTAGTTTAAATTCATACATCCATAAATACCTAACCATAATCATTTAATCCTATATTAATAATCACTTTACATAATATTTTCTTACCTGGAGCTGGTTGAATTTCATGCATACAAACGTATACACAACCGTTAAAGCAACATCGCTTCATGTCCTTGCAGGAACTGTCGCTCTCGCAAGTATTTTTTACGCATGCGTCGTCCGTGATCACATCCGGTATAGGCGGACATAACTGCATATCGCCTGTTACTGTTTGCCCGTCACTAATGTAATCATCTTTGTAATTGATCTGCAAGTAAAAAATATTTTTTTAATTAAATTATTCTGAGCAAAGTTCTACTGGAGGCAAAAGCCTCGCTTTGTAGCAAGCTCTTTAGATTTGCAAAATCATGATATGGTGAAAGCTTCACTGCTACAGCCGAACCTCTCAACATTTTAATACTGAAAAGCCTCAGTGACATTAAAAAGGCAGAAAATTTACTCATTTTATTCATTAACTGCAATTTCTACCCTATTGTCACTAGGAGGCCCTTAACATTATAATGGTATTCCTCATTCCAAATAGGAGTTTCTTTACTAACGTATTTGTTTGAGTAAGTCTAGTTTTTGACACAGGAGTAACGTAGTTTATCGTCTTCGATAAGCTCCGAATAATTCCGTACAATTTTAAAATCTCAAAGAGAGGCGGTGTACAAACTACGAGCGAGGGGTGGAAGTTGGTTGGAAAATACTCTAGCATTTTGAAAACAGTAGACCAAATAATTATTGCAGTCATCGCTATTTTTTTCTTTTGCATATCCATAAATAAGGAAAGGAACGTAATAAGAAAAGAAAGTTATCGTAAAGTACACTATATATTATTTGTTATGTCATTGAACTTATGCATCGTGTGAAGTTCATTATTTTCTATTTTCTACAAATATTTATTGATAATGTCAATAACAATTCCTTTAAATGCAGAAAAGAATGAATCTATAAAGTCATAAATGTGCACGTTCCACATTACTTTTTCTTCGTGAACTCGTGAATAATCAGTCAATAAAAACATTTATCAGCATGCTCCTCGACTCACTCTTGCCTATTTCATAATATTCTTAGATAATCTGGCTGGTCCCAACTTGCTGCATTTATGTGTGATTTTCTATCTCTAGCAGGGCGCGAACCAAGGTCTGGTCCCTTGTTTTCATTATCACCCATGATTCTAAAACTTTAAGTATTCGCAAACCCGATTTAACGAAACGGAAGAATCGATATTTTATATTTAAAAAAATGAAAACAAAAAAAAAACAACAAAACAATTTAGTGATTTCATCCATCCATTTATAATTTCTAACCTGTTTGACGTCGGGGTCGGGGTGGGGGCTAATATTGTCTTAATATTTCAAACCAATAAGGAGCTTCTCGCTGTAAACATTCAAATTGACTGCTCAATGTCCTATTTCTAGTGTCTACTATTTGCAATATCTAATTTTGATACTTTAAAAAGAATGAAACAAACAAAATGGAGTTACGCTTGCATACCTATGTTAAAAAAACATGTATATCCTAAGTTTACGGAATTAATGAGATTTTCGAAGAAGGTGAATTACATTACATATGTTGCTAGTAAACAAACACGCCCAAGCAAATACTGCGACCATGCTACTTAAGTTACCCAAGATTGATTCGAAATTCCAACAACTTGACAGTATTTGGGCCGCTGACGGGTTAGTAATTGCATATTGATGAGTGAAATGACCAAGTTTTGTACCTTTTTTATATCATTGATGCATTTACTTCTTTAAATCGATAGTGAGGAACAAACAAACTATAATGTGTGTGCAAATACAATAGTGTGAGTCATGTTTTCGGTAGGCGAAACGTTTGGTCTTAATTGTATTTTAACGTTCATCATACATTAAAATTATCAAGTGCATTAATGGAATTTCTGAAAATTAATGCCAGAAAGAAAAAAAAAACACTTTTCTATATCTTGATATAAAATTTCGGATCCGTAACACAGAGAGAAGCATAAGCTGTACCGGAAGTAGATAGTGTACATATATATATATATATATATATATATATATAAATATATATATATATATATATATATATATATATATATATATATATATATATATATATATATATATATATATATATATATATACTACTGGTAACTGTAGCCCAGGTGTTAACATAACAGTGTCAAATTGGGGATAAATAACATCAAAACAAACAAGTATAGGTACGCATTTTATGTTAGCAAATATTTGTGTGGTTTTTGTTACAGTTGCTGTTCTTGTTCTGAATTTATTTGTGTGTGATTGGGTGGGTGGAATGTGTAAGATTTAATCTCTGCATTTCTGCATATACTATATAGTACTTAGGTTAGAGACTAAAGAACTTCATGGTGCCAGCCCGCGGAACGAACTGGTGCGATAGCCTAAAAGGCAGCAAGTTTTGTATGTGTGTCGTTTAACGTGAATGTTATTTTATTGACTGTTTTACAAATTTAGGATAATTCCGGATAATAATGAAATTTCTAACAACCGGAGAGAGAATAAAATGTTTGCCTTGTGCATTCCTTTTTTCTTTTTTTTTGTCAGACATGAGAAATGATTCACATGGGAGCCATTAATTTATGAGCTCTACTTGTATATTAGATGGGGAGGTGGTTTTAGGTGTTTGTCAGTGTCATATAGGTCAATTTGGAGTTTGTTAAAAAAAAAAAAAAAGACAGGCTCTAGTAAATGAAGTTTCCGGACTTTCATCTTTGTTTCAAAGACCTCACCCTATCGTTATCCGTAACACCGATCTAATAATCAGATGACCCTGTAATGACCTGTGTTGACGTTACTTAGTAATTGTGCCACATGGGTTATGTGTCACAGTAACGACGTGGTTGGAGTAACAAACCATGGATCGGAAGATTGCAGGGTAGCCTTCAACCATAATCATTTATTTTTGCATTCTTTTGCTTTTATACAAATGTTATGTTTACGATCTCTGACTTTTTTTCTATTGGAGCATGCTGTAAATGTGTTTTTTTTAAAGTTATATTATACTAAATAATTGAATAAGTTAAACAGTTTACTTTTTAATACAATGTATATTTTACGGATATAAAAGTTTCAAACAATAATATCTAACACAATTTAGATTCCTAACTGATATTTAATGTTCACCCAATGTAGGGCTCAAGATGACTGCCTCTTACACAGAACAGATTGGTAATTTTACACCAGGGCAGTAGTTTATCTAAACTACATAATAGACAAAGTGAAGTTTCATTAACAGTATAAATATTTACTTTTACAGTGATGACAAATACAGACTACAATTTCTCTGGGTAAAAATATGTATCAGTCTCAGATGAATGAACGATGTAGAATTTGTTTCTATCATTACCATATCACCGCTTAAAATCCTTTAAACTATCACTACCATATACACCCATGTATCTTATCTTAATGATACTCAATATTTTTACAATAAATGGGGGTGGGTGTAAAGCATTAATATGATGGCAATATTATAACTATGGCGGTAATATCCTTTCCTTTGTTTTTTTTTTCTTGTTTCAATCTTCTTGCAAGAAGATATATAAATCATGCATCCGAATAAATGCAATTTTTATTTATCTATTGATATCTAACCTATAAATGTTTCACTGGAAAATTATCCTGCAATAGTTGAGTATCCCAAATGGGATATTCAGATAGGACAATAATTGTCATATCTATTGTTGTTTATTGTTTATTTATTCTACCCTTTAAAGTGCGTTCAGTGATAGTTGAAATTAATTTTTGGGTAAGTTAGGAATGCATGTTTTTCATGCATGTCTCCTTGCTGGTTGTGTGATACAGAATAATATCGATGCGTCTACCGGCAGATTGTGTGATGTGGGAAAAGCCCGATGCGTCTCTGTGCAGGTTGTGTGATGTGAAAAATGCCAGATGAGTCTTTCTGCAGCTTGTGTGATGTAGAATAGGCATTAACCTTCTTCCTACTGGTTGTGCAATGTGGAATAGGCCCGATGAGTACTTCTGCAGGATGTATGATGTGGAATATGCCTTAATCGTCTTCCTACTGGTTGTGTAATGTGGAATAAATTCGATGCGTCTTTCTGTAGGTTGTGTGATGTGGAATAGGCCTTAACCTTCTTCCTACTGGTTGTGTAATGTGGAATAGGTTCGATACGTCTTTCTGTAGGTTGTGTGATGTGGAATAGGCATTAACCTTCTTTATAATGGTTGTGTAACATGAAATAGGCCCGATGCGTTTTAATGCAGGTTGTGTAATGAAGAATAAGAATTAACCGTCTTCATACTTGTTGGATGATGTGGAAAAGACCCAATGTGTGGCATGGAAAAGGTCTGATGCGTCTTCTGCGCTCTGTGTAATGTGGAATAGGCCCGATGTGTGATGTGGAAAAAGACCTAAGCGTCTTCAGGCAAATTGTGTGATTTGGAATATGCCTGATATGTCTTCCTGCATATTGTATAAGGTGGAATGACGTCTTCATGCCGTTTGTGTGATTTGGAATACGTCAGATGCGTCTTTCTGCAGGCTGTGCGATGTGGTATAAGCTAGACGTGTCTTCATGCAGGTTGCGTAATATGGAATATACCCGATGCGTCTTCCTGCATGTTGTGTATGATGCGTTTTCACGCATGTCTGTATAAGCGACTAATGGAAACAACATTTTTGCAGTGGAATGCATAACTTGGTGATATTCCAACTAAGGCTTTTGACTTTTATGACGTGTACTGCTTATACAGAAAATGATGATTTGGTACTTTTTGAATTACACTGCTTTTGTTTCATCTTTTTTTGCACGGTTTTTGGGGCACTTTTTATAACTTCTGTACATTTTATTTGTTGTCTAATGGAATATATTTACTTTTGTTTGAACGTTTTGTCTTCCTGTGGATTCTGACAAGTGTTCAGCCTTTACTATTTGTGTAACCTTGTTTCTGCTAAGCACTCTATAATTCTCATTGTGATGATGTGCCGTTAAATTTTATACCTGAACATACATACATACATACATACATACATACATACATACATACATACATACATACATACATACATACATACATACGTACATACGTACGTACGTACGTACGTACATACATACATACATACATACATACATACATACATACATACATACATACATACATACATACATACATACATACATACATACATACATACATACATACACACACACACACACACATACATACATACATACATACATACATACATACATACATACATACATACATACATACGTACGTACGTACGTACGTACGTGCGTGCGTTCGTGCGTGCGTGCGTGCGTACATGCATGCATACATACATACATACATACATACATACATACATACATACATACATACATACATACATACATACATACATACATACATACATACATACATACATACATACATACATACATACATACACACATACGTACGTACGTACGTGCGTGCATGCGTTCGTGCGTGCGTGCGTGCGTACATGCATGCATACATACATACATACATACATACATACATACATACATACATACATACATACATACATACATACATACATACATACATACATACATACATACATACATACGTGAAGAAGTATGGTTATCATGTCTGCTTTTTATTGCTTACTAAGATTTGTTTGCAAGTAAGTCCCAATACTACCAATGTTCAGTGGTTAATTGACGAGCTCACGACAAGATCAAAATGCGTATTTGAATTTTAACAAGGGATCTACTGTACCAGTAGAACCTCAGTATGTACTTGTGTCATAAGTACGAAAGTAAAAAGAAAACAAACCATGGATTCATTATTCCTGATGTACTGTGATACGCAAGGAGAATCACTACCGAGCAAATTAAACACATTCTGAGCCTGTTTGAAGTCGGTGTTCCCTTGTTTCCAAGGTCATTAAGACGACAGTCGTTGTCAATGCAAGGGTTCTTAAGGGTACAAATACTAAAAAAAAAAGTTTTCTCTAATCTCGCAAAGACAACACATTACGAAGCTCTAATTTCACGCTTACATGGGTTGTCTTACTTCACATTTGCTTGACACATAATTAAGCCTTTCCAACAAGAAGATCGGTACTTTACGCCATGCACCACGATGCACGACCCCAACTCCCTAAACACCATCTCTAAATTACAAAAATAAAAGATTTTTATTAAAATATATAGAGAATTCTGTATGTTAAGAACTAATTCATGCTACCATAAAATTTCGTGAATAGTGTATCATATCATGGCCTTGAATATTAATTGTTCCATTTTAAAATATCTTCCCAACATCGAATTCCAATAATTAAACTAATAAACACTCAAAATTCCCAATGTTCTAAACGGAGACACTTCAAAAAAAAAATCGTGCATACCCTAAAATTGTTTCAGTCCTTAATTTATTTGCATTCAATGTCTAAATATAACTGTCTTGTAAAAGCTGCATGTCGTTAACAAAATAATTCAGTATCAACGAATACCCTAGTGGAGTGTTGATATATAATATTTGTATTGCCATGTTTTTTCTTGTTATACACTTTGGATATATTTACCTTTAAGGCGTGGCGTATTCTACTATAACGGGTGTATAAATAGTTTAGACCACAGAATGATTCTACACTCAAAGATGATGATGACCTAACGAGAATACATTAATTAAATATTACATTTATGTACAAAACTCCCACTGACTCACCTATTACTCTGTTGCACCTATGAAATAATATAATTTATCAGTCTGATAAGGGATTTGGGCGTTTCCCTATATTAGGACTGCGATTGTTTAATAAAGTGACACAATGGTAGCGCTATCAGAAACACAAGTGGTTAATAAAAAAAAAATATTACGACATTTTAGGCCACTCCCTTCCGTCGAAACTAAGAAAATCAACGAAGATGCCATACAAGTTTTCAACAAAAAAGAAAGGCAAAATAAACAAAGGTAATAACAAAGGATAATTAGCTTGTTGAAAGTTTTTGTCCATGATGAGTCCTTACCGAGTTAACCGTGGAGTTAACCGTGCAAGCATTGCATGCCTGATATGAAGTGATGCATAAACATTCTGTAAGTCGGTTTAAATCACATATCATGTAATTTTTAGTACATATATTCATCACAAGGTACCATCTAAATTCATTATTTGGGCAAATTCACTGACAATTCTTCAATTAGAATATTCCTTTTACTGCGCAGGTATTTAATATATTACAGTCCCTGCAAAAAACGCTATTGTGGAACCTTAGCGCTCGAAGCGTGGGTTCCAGTTTTACTTTGCAAAAGGAATAAAAAGGACATGATATTAAGCAGACGTACAAACTGATTCAGTACAATCTCATTTTGACTGTAATAAAATATCAGGATAGCATTTTTCCTTTCAGCCACTGCGTTTGTGCTACATCACCAAAAATCTGTGTTGAATGCTTCGTGGTGGTCTTCCACAAAACATGAGACGCAAACGAGTTAAGAAAAAACAAACGTTTCCTTCCGCATGCCGAAAAAATCAAGGCTTGGTTAAATACCGTGTAATACGCTCATGCACGACAACTAGACGATAAGGGCCTTTAATAGCGACACGAGTTCGATTCGTGCTTGAAACTATTAATAACCTTCTGGTCTGTTTCTTCTGTTAGTCTGAATCAATAAAAAAATTTTATACAGCAATGTATCCAGACATACAATGGTAGTATTTAGGCATAAACATTATACAGTAATGTATCCAGACATACAATGGTAGTATTTAGGCATAAGCATTATACAGTAATGTATCCAGACATACAACGGTAGTATTTAGGCATAAGCATTATACAGTAATGTATCCAGACATACAATGGTAGTATTTAGGCATAAGCATTATACAGTAATGTATCCAGACATACAATGGTAGTATTTAGGCATAAGCATTATACAGTAATGTATCCAGACATACAATGGTAGTATTTAGGCATAAGCATTATACAGTAATGTATCCAGACATACAATGGTAGTATTTAGGCATAAGCATTATACAGTAATGTATCCAGACATACAATGGTAGTATTTAGGCATAAGCATTATACAGTAATGTATCTAGACATACAGTGGTAGTATTTAGGCATTAGCATTATACAGTAATGTATCCAGACATACAATGGTAGTATTTAGGCATAAGCATTATACAGTAATGTATCCAGACATACAATGGTAGTATTTAGGCATTAGCATTATACAGTAATGTATCCAGACATACAATGGTAGTATTTAGGCATTAGCATTATACAGTAATGTATCTAGACATACAATGGTAGTATTTAAGCATAATCATTATACAGTAATGTATCCAGACATACAACGGTAGTATTTAGGTATAAGCATTATACAGTAATGTATCCAGACATACAATGGTAGTATTTAGGCATAAGCATTATACAGTAATGTATCCAGACATACAACGGTAGTATTTAGGCATAAGCATTATACAGTAATGTATCCAGACATACAATGGTAGTATTTAGGCATAATCATTATACAGTAATGTATCCAGACATACAACGGTAGTATTTAGGTATAAGCATTATACAGTAATGTATCCAGACATACAACGGTAGTATTTAGGCATAAGCATTATACAGTAATGTATCCAGACATACAATGGTAGTATTTAGGCATAATCATTATACAGTAATGTATCCAGACATACAACGGTAGTATTTAGGCATAAGCATTATACAGTAATGTATCCAGACATACAATGGTAGTATTTAGGCATAAGCATTATACAGTAATGTATCCAGACATACAACGGTAGTATTTAGGCATAAGCATTATACAGTAATGTATCCAGACATACAATGGTAGTATTTAGGCATAATCATTATACAGTAATGTATCCAGACATACAACGGTAGTATTTAGGTATAAGCATTATACAGTAATGTATCCAGACATACAATGGTAGTATTTAGGTATAAGCATTATACAGTAATGTATCCAGACATACAATGGTAGTATTTAGGCATAATCATTATACAGTAATGTATCCAGACATACAACGGTAGTATTTAGGTATAAGCATTATACAGTAATGTATCCAGACATACAATGGTAGTATTTAGGCATAATCATTATACAGTAATGTATCCAGACATACAACGGTAGTATTTAGGTATAAGCATTATACAGTAATGTATCCAGACATACAATGGTAGTATTTAGGCATAAGCATTATACAGTAATGTATCCAGACATACAAAGGTAGTATTTAGGCATAAGCATTGGTATACATGCGCAAATTTATAATGAAAATATATTGCATATACCTTTAAATTCGAATAAAAAAGTGGGTTTGTGCTTTAGCTGAACGTTAAATTCCAGGATGAGTGGGTTAGGGCGCCCTGTTGCATCAGAACAGGAGTAAAATTGCGATACTCCTGTCAAAATGTGGGTATTTTATAGTTTATAGTCCCTGCATAAAACGCTAATGTGGATTACATTATTGTATTATTGTACCCTCGTATTACGGGCTCGATCCCTGCTTAAAACGCATAATAGCTCTTTAACCTCTAGCTCGTTTGATTAAATTGGTATCAGGTGTGTGTGTGTGTGTGTGTGTGTGTGTGTGTGTGTGTGTGTGTGTACATTAGTACCTTTTTTATGAAACCGACACCAGAATCTCTAAAGTTCTATACATTCGTAGTCAATCATTTAAAATCAGAAGAAAATGCGATGATGACGTAGCTTTCTTAGAACAGTGAGCTAAGACGCTATTTGAAAAAGAATACTACAGAAAAGATCCGATAATACTAATACCCAATCAAACAAACGTGATGAGATCATAATATAACAATGTACAAAAACATAACACACGTGGAACGAAAACGCTTTATTTTCACGTTCCACCCATATAGTCCAAAAGTATTTTACATTATTCCTAAACTGGCAAACTGTTAAATAGTGTCAACCGCTGAAAGTTACTTTCCAAGCAAACCATTGTTATATTTATTAGACCCTTAATAACTGAGACCCATTCTAGACAGGACAAAAAATAAAGCCATTTTTAGATCAAACATCTGGGGTATTTAATTATTTTATACTTAACACCAAATAAATAAAAGAAACATATTTTAAAGCACGGCATAAATGAAAATTTAAGCTTTGAAAGCCAGACTATAACATGGAACACAGAAAAAGTGATGTTCCTCATTACATACAAGGTATGAAACAGCCAATACGTTAGAGAGACAAAGAGATTAAATATGAGAATGAATCTTCATGGAGATTTGCAAATGAAGAAAAAAGAATGTAATGAAGCGCAGGGCGGAACACTTCTCCGCTTGTTACACTTTCGGTTAAATCTTGACTAGAATCGCTCATAGCTCAAATCTTGTGCCTTTTATACAATTCTTCATACCAATATGTCTGTACATTTTCATGTAACCATAAAGCAAAAAGAGTTTTCATATTTACTCATTCATTTGCAACAGTAATATAATATAATACCAATGTCAAGGAGGCCCTGTTCTTATGTTATTCACCTTGGTATCAGACACATGGCGAGTATATTTTTCTTGTTCCGTTATTGCCTATTACGATTACACAGTTTTGCATCAAACAGTCACGAATGAACTCATATCTTTTACATGCAATACTCATCTTAACTACTGTGTAACTCCTCGTATATTTTACATTAACTCCTGCTTAACTCCTCGTATCTTTTACATTAACTCCTGCTTAACTTCTCGTATATTTTACATTAACTCCTGCTTAACTCCTCGTATATTTTACATTAAGTCCTGCTTAACTCCTCGTATATTTTACATTAACTCCTGCTTAACTCCTCGTATCTTTTACATTAACTCTACTTAACTCCTCATATCTTTTACATTAACTCCTGCTTAACTCCTCGTATATTTTACATTAAGTCCTGCTTAACTCCTCGTATCTTTTACATTAACTCTACTTAACTCCTCGTATCTTTTACATTAACTCCTGCTTAACTCCTCGTATCTTTCACATTAACTCCTGCTTAACTCTTGGTAACTTTTACATTAACTCCTGCTTAACTCCTCGTATCTTTTACATTAACTCCTGCTTAACTCCTGGCATCTTTTACATTAAATTAATTCTTGCTTAACTCCTCGTATGTTTTACATTTAACTCCTGCTTAACTCCTGGTATCTTTTACATTAACTCCTGCTTAACTCCTGGTAACTTTTACATTAACTCCTGCTTAACTCCTGATATCTTTTACATTAATTTCTTGCTTAACTCCTCGTATCTTTTACATTAAATCCTGCTTAACTCCTCGTATCTTTTACATTAAATCCTGCTTGACTCATGGTATCTTTTACATTAAATCCTTCTTAACTCCTCCTATCTTTTAAATGCAATACTCATCTCTAACTCTATTGCCCCAAGTCTAGTGACCTGCCTTGTCGTTTCAGATAATACCCCATTAGCTTCATATTTCGCTTCGATCTGGGTCACCGTGACGACTATTAATTTCATAGTTATCTTAGATATGGGGCACTGTGACCCCATTAGTTTTTAATTGGCTTGGATTTGCGGCACATTTCATAATGTGCTTGGGTAGATTGACTTTGATCTGGTGCGCCATAACACAACATTAGAACAAAACATTTACTAGTCTGAAATAATCATCAATTCAACAAAATAGTACATCCGACTACACACTTTTAACTGAAGAGCTGTTGACAAACCTACAGAAAACGCAAATTTTCCATTACTGCCATATTTGTTTACGTCACTAATTAGATTCTTTTGTTGAAACCACTTTCCGCCTTGCGATCGTCCAATTACGTCATCTCAAAAAATAACGCTTTAAAATTGTGTGCCTTTTTTCAAGTGTTTCTCACAAAGATACATTAGGATGTGACGTTCACGCTGTAAATAAAGACGGTAATTGAATAAATATTACTCTTTTTCGGTACTTGCTAATCCCGCTTCCTCCTTTCCAACTTTCCCAGTTTCAATCACGACTGATAGAACGACAGCGATAGATTATTTCATACCAACTATTTCACGATATATATCTGCCCCACCGTACGTGCGCTCCATTTGGCGTTTAACCAATTTTTTTATGACTTAGTTAGTAATAATGACCAATTTGCTTAGGTACCTAGAGAAAAACTATTTCTCCCCCAAACCCTCTCCAGGCTTTCTTTCTTTCTTTCTCTTTTCTAATTACTCTATTAAATTACTGATGAGTCAAAATAAAACAGTGTTGATAAATGGATACTTAAAACCCATTAAACCCTTATGGTCTGTGTAGAATCGCATAATTGCTACCGTACTGCGGACCATATATACACATACATATACATATACACATACATATATATATATATATATATATATATATATATATATATATATATATATATATATATATATATATATATATATATATATATATATATATATATACGAAAGTCATCAGTATAACCTCATTAGGATCTATGCGGAAATTATTAGTATACAGCAGATATTTACACCTATTGCACCCGGTGCAGTACCCAAGAAAGTAGTCCCAGTCTCTTTGGTGGTGCTCTACAGTTTCGCATTTAGCATAGGGTTAGAATTTTAAAGAAAGAGTTTCCCCGGGTTTCCTCACTAGTTATACTGGCTATTTAAAAGAGACTTTGTATATATTAGGTATTATTCAAAGAACCTTTAATTCCCTTTATTTTGATGTATGATTGATGGTTGTAATATGGGTTAGAGAGTATACAAGCTTGGCCTAACTCCAGATGTGCATCTTTTAAAAATGTGCTAGCTCTACTTGCTCATTTTCACTTCTCGAACTTCAGAGATAAATTGTAAAAAATAGAGCCGATAACATTTTTTTTTTACATTGTATGCATTTGGTAATTCATTCATTGCACTTTTAGAAGCTGGTATTGTCTAGTTTGGCAAAATTTATTTTCCATATTTTAATAGCTGCCAAGAATAGTGTACTTTAGACAAATTCAGGTTGATTTTTGGAGCACAAGGGAGCAGTCATTTTAGTTAGCAGTGTCCTAGGATCATTTAAAATTTCCAAAAGTACAATATCCAAAGAAATTTCAGCCTCATTACATGAAAGTAGCATATAAGTATGCCAACATTCTATCCACAGTGCATGTTTAAAATGCAAACAACTTCACCTTACGTACATCATTCTCTAAAAAGTACAAAAAACTGGTGAGCATCACCTTTAGAGACTTTGTTCCTCTCTCATTTTCTCGGTGACGCGAGAGTTAGATCTAGACATTATGGGTATTATTTTAAAGGTAGCTATTTATTCTTTAGAATATCAGCATTGTGTATTTTGGCGAAAGTGCACAGTGAGGAATGAGGCGTTGATGTTGATCAGGAAGTGAAATCTGTGACCCACCGCTTTGTTTACAGTCCAGCCTCTCGAAACAAAGTGCCAGCTTATCTATGCCAAGAACCTAATAGTTAATTGATCTTTAACGGTACTTTAGATGAACAGATGATTTATTAGGATTTGCACGCGGTGGAAAATTTAGTGCTGAGAAACAAATATAGAGACAATAAAGGAAATATAATTGTGAATTGAGTCCATTTTAGGTGTCCCGAATTTCAAGTGTCCCGAGTAGTACGGTCAGATTGAAACCGCAACCCTGCACGGATAATGACATACAAAAGTTTAATTATTCATGATATAGGAAGCACTAAGTTAGCAAAGGTTTGATACAGGGACTGTCTGGAGCATTATTAGTGCTCAGTGCTCAACTCTAACGAACATATCGAGTTTCATCTCAATTGAAATTCGCTTTTTTATTTGGCTCTTAATTTTTTTTTTCACAATGTATAATGTAGTGGTTGTAAATCATGTAAGGAGAAAAAAAGAAATTTGCAAGTGATTTTTGATGGCTCAAGTTTTACATATTTTTATTTAGGAAGCATTATGGTATATACGTAGTCAGCTGAAAATCTATGTTAACTTCCAGATTGCTATCGTTTTTATCCAGCCCAAATATATCTTCAGACTTATTATTTTTTAGCTAATTACACAAACCGTCTTTCGAGTTTCATAGACATTTTGTACATCGCGCTTAATAATTTAGGTGGTTTAGGTTCCGCTCTACAATTTCGAACTTTGCACTAGCTTTGATTTACAATTTTAAAAAAAAATAATTTCATAGATTTCATTCACTAGTAGTACTGGTTATATTTTTTTTTTAAAAAAAGACCTTGTATATATTAGCCATTGTTAAAAGAACTTTTAGTTCCTTAACTTTGGCGTGTGATGGGTGGTTGAAACTTGCGATACAGAGCAAGAGAGTATACTGCTTGGCCTTAGTTCGGATGTGCATCTCTCAAAAGACTGCTATCTCAGCTTGATCATTTTTACTTCCTTGACTTCAGAGGTGAATTGTAAGAACAAAAATAGCTAATAAGGAGTTTTACAAATTCGTTTGTTGCGTTTTTAGGAGCCACTATTGTTTACTCCGGTAAGAAGAAATTTTTCCCGATGTTAATAACTGCTATACTTATTTTTCTTTTGGACATATTCAAGTTCATTTCATGGGCATATGGAAACAGCCATTTCAATTCAAGTTCATGTCTTGGGCATCTGTAAGCAGCAATTTCTATTCAAGTTCACTTATTTGGCATATGGAAGCAGCCATTTCGATCCGTTGCCTGTTTTAAACGTCGTGTTGTTTCCTTAAAGAAAGTTCGATCACAGCACATAAGGTAGCATTGAGGTATGTCTACATTCTGTCCATTGCGCATGTTGAAATTTCAGCCACAGCACATAGAAGTGGCAAAGAGGTATGCCAGTATGCCGGCAATTATATCTGTCTTCCTTTCAGAAGTACTTAATAACTGTGGAGTGGAACCACTGAGACCAAACAGATGTTATTATTGCAGAATTTTTTTTTTGGTTGCATAGCTGAAAATTTCAATTAGCGAGCATATAAAAAGCGCTTTGGAATAATTATCATACATTACTTCCCCAGAACAGTATTAATAAGTACAAAAGCCTCACACATGTACCCCCCCTCCACCGCCACACCGTTACGACCGATGCCACCATCATCACCTCCATTATCTTACAATAGTGACAAGTGATTAGTTTCGCGATGCACGCTGCATCTTTTAACACAGGAACCAAAGTCAGGCTAATAGACAGTAACAATAAACTTGCCGCAATAAGTTCTTGTATGTCACTGAAAAATTTTACATTTAAAGAAACAGAATTTACCTAATTTTCCTCACTGGCAATCCTGTTTATTGGAAAAGAGACTATGTAGATCTTTTAAAAAAAAAAAAAAAAACCTCCACCCACCTAAACAATATAATTCTCTTTTGTTTGGTGAACGGTTGATGTATGCAGATTGGGGTGAAGTGTACAGCTTGGCCTCATTTCAAATGAGCCTGCAACCCCATTTTTCATTTTTATTTAAATTGGAAAAAGAAAACTAACCGATGACCTGTCTTTTATTGCATGATTGAATTATTACACGTTCAAAAGCTACTCGCGATTAATTTATTTTCCCTATTTTGAAAGTGGCCTAAGTTGTTTTAGCGTCCGCCTCGGATACCTGAGGTCGTGGGTTCAATTCCGGGTTGGGTAATACCAAAGACTTACTAAAATGGTACTAACAGCTGCCTCGCTTGACGCTCAGCATTAAGAGGTTATTGTTAGGACTGGTTGACCTTGTGTCAGGATAATGTGACTGGGTGGAACAGCATTCTACATGTCTGCGGAATGATGCCCCATTGCTAGACATCTCTATAAACTTCCACACTGCCGGCATCGTAGCGATATGACTGAAAAATTGTTAAAGCTACGTTAAAAATCATAATCACTTCACATGACCTATATTGATAATTGCTAAGGTTAGTGTAATTTGGAAAAGTCGAACCTTATGAAAGCAATCATTTGCATTGAGTGCCTGCTGGAGATTGTTTCTTCCCTTATGATTCATACATGGAGGATATCAAATTTGTAATGATTTAATATTGAATGTATGAAACAAGTTTCATAATGTCTAACTTAAGGCGAGCAAATGCTGGACATTATTCAACGAGTTTCATAAATTTTAATATTAAATCGTTACCCATTTGAGATTATTTTTATCACATAGTTTTGAAATTGTTTAGATAGAAGAATGAATAATATCGTTCATTCTGAAAGACGGTGGACATTTGTGCATAACAAAAATAGTCCCAAACAAAACCGAACTGGCAAAAGTAGATTGTACTGTTTAACAAACTATAAATCACAGAAAGAGCATCCATCCGAATAAACAGAACATTTTGTAGTCATAAAATCATTTTTCAAAACAGAATAATCAATGCGATGCGATGCTGCCACATTGTTTGATGATGTACACAATACAACAAGCTAATAGTAGAGTACACGTGAACCCAAAATAAACTAAACTGTACATTGTTGCGATTTTCATGTGAAATATGATTACCGGATGCAAAAATTCCCACATTTACTACAATGCATTTGTGACCTGATATTTGCAGTGTTTGATTTAAAAAATAGACGGTACACAAGACGTCAACAAATTTATTTTCGTGTCGGATTCATGTATGCTACGAAAAGATGATGCGGTTGGATAAAGATCTGTCACTTAGTAGACCTATTCATGTCCAGATTATTCTGTGAACATAGGTGATTTTTTTTACTTCTTTAAGTTAACATTTAAATCACACTTGCATATACGGTGGATTCTATATTTGTGTTACTGATTTACGCACCCCCACCCCCGCTCTCCCTTAGTTTTAATCCTTATTGTCGTTCTTGTCTTGTAGTTTTATGCCATTTTTCTTATGATGATATTGTTAAACATGACATAATGAACCCATGTGGGGGTAACATATTCATGTTGAGACAGCCAATATAATATTTTCTCAATTTCCATTTGCTAGTCGAGTTAAAAAATGGCCGCCAAAAAATGTTGATTCAAATCAAACCAACATAAAAGCGATGTTAAGAACACTTTCCCACGATCCCAGCCAATCAGTAAAGAAAATACCGCACAATACTTTCATTTGCTTATTTGGATCAATCAGAATCATATAAAGTGATTTTTTAACGTGTGGCAATATCAAAAATATTAAACTGCAGAGTAATAGGAAAACCATACCTATTATGTGATAAAAAGTTCAGTGAAAATGACATCAGAGGTACCAACATTCGCTATATTGTGCTTGTCGCAAGTGCGTACAACTTTACCTTTTACCTGTCCCACTTTCCGAAGAACTATATAACTGTGGAGTGGAACTTTCTGATCGATAGTCACAATCCATATGGGTCATTACATTCCATATTAGGTTTTATTTCTTGCTGGATCAAAACTAAATAATTCCCATCACGGAACGAAATGACTTAGTATTAGGCTTGAGATAGGTAATTTCTATTTGAACTCGGAAACTGCTTGGGTAGACGAATAAAATAAAAACTTTAGAGAAATATATTTGCTTAATTACAACAATAGATATTTGGAAGTGAAAATAAATGTTTGGAGTAACCATCTCTACTGTTTCGATTACCAAATGTAGGCAAGCTCTTGTAAATTCATGCCATCAAAATCCTGCTAAAATTACGATTTGTGCGCACGCGATTCATATGCCGCATGCTCTGTCTTGGAAATGGATAAAAATAACCAACCAATAAAAAGTGACTTCCAGGCCAAACGAAACTTGGTCTGATGGGCTCTATTCAGGCCAGGCCATAGGATGTGCGGGGCCCAAGGCAGCAATAGATGAGCGCAAGGCCCCAAGCAAAAAAAAAAAAAGCTGTATTGCGGGGAAGCGCGGTGCTCAATGCGGATGCCTCTTTCGCCTTGCCCTAGGGCCAGGACTGGTTATATTAACTTCAGATCAATCATACAAAACAACAGCGATTTAGCCTTGCTATCGCATTCCTTCTGCAAACGTCAAGTGAGTGTATGGTATTTCCGCGTACTGATAAAAAATATGGTTAAGAATATGTAAAGTTTCAAGAGAGAATATGTTTTGCAATGCCAGTTTTATAGGTGATTGCTAAAATATTGTGTTAGATCCAGCAAGATCCTAATGCCGATACGGACAAATTAGAATAAGTTTCCATAGCGCACGCCTTTTTCTTCATTTCTCATTTTCCAAATCTGTCGACAAACTTCAAGAGTTTCTTTTTAAAAAAAAATGCTCTCTCTCTCTCTCTCTCTCTCTCTCTCTCTCTCTCTCTCTCTCTCTCTCTCTCTCTCTCTCTCTCTCTCTCTCTCTCTCTCTCTCTCTCTCTCTCTCTCAACTTATAAAATCACGCTGGTAAACTTGTATTATTAGTTTGCTTCATAGGAGGTCTGCACTATGAAGTTATTAGTGACCCGGCAACAATAAAAGCGATTAATTTTGATACACTATCACTATTATCTGTAAAAATTTGTCAAAATTTCAAGGAACGTTACCCATCTAGCCCCTTAGTTCCTGACTCTATGTTAAATAAATTTTTCACGGTTCTCTTTTGTGGAGAAGGGTGAGGTTTACCAAAATTATCAGAATTATTTATTAAATGAAAGTTTAAGACGAGGATGGTGCATAGGTGCAGCGATAAAAAGAGCACGGAATTTTCATCAAGCATAGTTTTGAGCGTTACTGCACGTTTTATCTGATCCTGCCCGTTAAATAATCAAGATTACTGCCATTATGTACGTGTACTAAGACGTTGTTGTCTTACAACGGACGGATAAAACATTTCTTCAGGGTTATTACGCATATTTTAAGTTGTTTTGCAACTTACCCTATCACTGGAAAGTTTGAATAAAGGAACACAAATAATTACGAATATTGTTTGCTGATTCAAAGATTCCAAGCTATGAAAGAAGCTTCTATGGAATGTTGTATATTTATCTAATTACCTCTCCATTCACTATTAAAGACGACACCGCACTGAAAGACTCGTATCTATATACAAGTACACTGGCATCTATTTATCGATTATTATTCTAAGGAAGTATAGGCTATTTCTAATTTGAAAATTAGAATGAAACTTCGTAATTATGAAAATAACTAATCCCGCAAATAATAAAATTACTTTTCTGCTCATTTGATTTTGGAAATTATACAATGTGAACTAATTACATATTTGGTTTTCCAAATTATAAAATATAAACCAATGACATATGTGAGGATTAGATTCGCTAAATAACCATCTGCCTACCAGTTGGCCTCACTCTTCGTTTTTATGAACGTGTCATATTTTGGCATTAGTCTCAGGAACCAGGCTACAACTCTACCATTAGAGCACTAATAACCTGGGTAGGTCTGATTTAATATTTAAACCAGTAGATGCACCTTACTCTAAATCAGATTAAAGTGCGCAATTCAATCTGATTTATTCATTAACTTTCAACTGCTTTATCGCATACAATTTTTCTCCAGCTCATGTCATTGCCATCGTACGATTAATTTTACGTTCGCATATCTCTCCTTCAACTTTCGGCTCGGGATTTAATAATTTAAAGTCAATTGGGAAATAACATTAGAGATTACTCCAAAATATTATTCTAAAGTGTCTTCATTTACCCTGTAACTTCAATAACTCACAAATGACAATAGACTGAACTACAAGAGACTTTTTCACTCTTTTCACCATTTGAGAAATTAATGACACCGAAAATCAGAAATCTAGAGCGTCACCTCCATGATTTAATATGGTCATATAAGCATAAACGCCTCCATACTTTCAGAACTAAGACAAGAGGCAAATATTTGATCGTCCTTGGTTAAAAACTCAAAGTCAAAGCAAAATATAAATGTTATGTCCCTGGATTAGGGTGAAATTAGTATTTTACGACCAATTTTTGGACAGTTGAGTGCAAGATGGGTTAAAAAGAGCACAACAGTGTGCCACGAAACAGTACAAATACATTCGGCAGATATATTTTGAGAAGCGTTGACCATCGTTACAAAAATGACAATGTCTCCACCTGAATCGGACTGGCAATAAACCTCGACCAACACTTTTCCGACAAATGCACTCGCACCTCCCCTCTATGTTAACTAATTACGTTTGTTAGTGGGTTTTCTTTCATTGCCTTGAACCACTCTCACCCCAACCCCTGTATTGGGCATTTCCCAACCTGCTCCTAAAATATCAGACTTTAACAACTCCATCGACCATGCGGAAATATAGAAAAAGCTCTTCTACAATTGTTGGTCTGTCTGTCGTTCTGTCGCGTCCGCTTACAGCTTACAGCACTCTCCAACCACTAAACTTCTAGCACGCAACATGATATATGGACACGCAGGTGAACGCAAAGGGAAACAATGACTTAACTTATGTAAGAGATGATAGTAAATGGCACTTCAAAATTATTATGTATTCGACAAGACAAATGACGCTTCGGGAGCGTCAAGATATATTTGTTTCCTTGTGCTAAGACGGAACCTTCAGCGTTTGTCCAGAAAGTCTGAGCTGCAAACGAACATGACAAAATAGGTGTAGACATTAAAATAAATGACTGCCAAAAAGTGGTGCAGACACAATCCCTGCATAACTTTGGAAAGTGATGGCTGCTTGTTCAAAACGCGTTTCAAATAGCATAAATCTTTTTTTTTTTACTTTTCATCTGGAGAATTACACTCTGCACCTTTCTTTTAATGAAAACAGGAATTTGGACATGCTAAATTCTGTTAACTAGAAAAACGTCGATTTTATGCCTAAGCAAGAAAATTCTATATAGGGACTGACAATATACACAGGAAGGTCCTTCCTTTCGCACTAGATCACCTTTTCATAGATACGCATTCCAGAAGCAGAACTTCAGTGATACATATTTCTAAACGTCATGTTCTGACTTCCGCAGGGTACGGTTTGCAGTCAAAAGATCTCAGTTTTATACAGTCACAGACAATATAAACCTTTTTAACGAATGTATAAAAAGTTTTAAAAACAAAAGTCCATAAAATTTAATTTCACCTAGTTGGCAAGCCAAAAAAAAACAGAATAAAACAACAACTTTTTGAATCCAAATTCAGAAGCAAATCCAGTTGGAAACTTGCTTATACCCAGGAAAATGTTCGGAATTTCTAACATTGGAAATAAAAGCATGCCTCGTTTATATCTAGAATTCAAACCTCAGCAAATAAGAAACTAGGGCATTGCAAAATTTGTCCGAAAACAAATATTTGTTTTTAAAGAAGATAAATAATGGGAATGCTTCCGTCGGCGTGGACCGAGATCAGTAGATTCTGGAAGCGGAGTTAGAATTAAATGATTTGAAACATTATTGGCCTCTTTCAAAACCAATTTATCATGATGCAGCATTGGAAGTCAGACATTAATTTACAGGTGAGGTTTTTGTTTCTTATTTTGTTGTTTGTTTTGTTGTTTTTTTGTTGGTTTTTTTTTGCTGTTTATTTTTCAATCTTGAACTGGATGACTTAATACCAAAGATCCCTATATTTCTATCTTTTTTGAAAATTAAAAATTTCTAGAAAATGAAAGATATTAAAGGTACAAATAATTTTCTGGGAAACCGTATAACATTAATTATCATAACAAATGTTTCCTGGTTACAACAGCTATTAATCACCTTTATATTAATGTTAAGTGCGTTTATGGTTTGGATACTTGTTGAAAGGTCTTTCTTATAAATCAGATCCAACTTCATCGGATGATTGAATTTTTAAATTATTGTGTATATTAACTTTAAATTGTTTATTGACTTTTTCATTGATTATATTATATGTTATGTGTCTGTGTTTTATAAGTGACCGTAGTCCAAAATCAAATTGACGGTCTACATGATCACTAGTTACATTTATTTAGTAAACAACATGATCTTTAGCTAATACTTCTTTATGATTACAGATTAAATATTCAGATCATTTTTAATTGTAAACATTCTTCGTCAGTTTTAGTTAAAGACGCAGTCTTGAGTCTTACAATGGAATGTTCTAAAAAAAAGAAATTTTCCATTAAGTTGAAAGCGTATTTTCAGTACAAGGTAACTGCGACCCACCTCAAGTGGAGCGGTAAATAAACTTGTGTACTTAAAAATTATTCATTTTTGTCTTAACACTGGAGGCGGAATCAGGTTTACTGTTGTGTTAAGTTCAGTTTTAAATTTGAATGGATTTAGTTATTAATATCATTATTCCTTAAATTATACAGTGCTCAATAATATCTTTGGACTTAATCATTAATTTGGAAATATAGTAAATTCAGCCAAAGACATTTTAGATTATATTATTATGATAGATCAAAATAATGTTAACTCATCACCGTGTTCCAGGCCATTGGCACATTAGCAAGTTCAAAACTAAAGCCACATCAACTCATTCAATATCGGAATATACATACACATAGTTTTCATCCATGGCATACGTTCAGGACCATTATAAAATCCCAAATATTAATGTTCATTTGCAACAGTGAGTAAGATCTTCATTACATTTCCCATTGCTTTTTGCTGTCCTAAAAGAAAGTAGTTAGAGAAGAAAGTGTGGACAACGATATCTGAGAAGAATAAATATTCACAGAGAAATGCAGTAAATAATATTGGTCATTGTTCATTTAAATAAACGTTCAGTTTTTGCATCATAGCATGCTAGAAAAAATTTCAGTGACTTGTAACAAAGGTTCCTGATAGAATTTTGGAACGTGCACTTTGGTTACAGATTATAAACGAAATAAGAACATCTGGGTCCTGTACTTGAGATTCAAGCTACAGAGGAGCGACACACCTGTATGTTTTAAGCGTGAACATAGTGGATATAAGCTGTGTGGTTCTCTAATTCATTTAGTTGCAATAAAATATTGAAAACAGGTATAAAGTTTAATATTAAACATGTTTCATGTTATATACAGCATATAAACTATAATCTGCATTGTTCGCATCGTTCGAACTGTAAAATGCAAGAGTGGGCCTTGAAAGAAATTTAAACAAATAGGATGGAGGGGTAATTTTTCGAACACCTCAAGTTTTCCAGGGACTGGACATACCCCAACCTGCCGTCGGGTGCTACGTATGGTCAGTGTTTCTCCTTAAACCGCTTAGTGGTCAGCATGCCGCGCGCACAAACTGTTGCGAAATTTAACCCTAAATCAGCCGGAGTCGACTTTGACGATTCATCTCCGTATGGTGTCACGACTTTTCAACTTTTTATGTAGTGATATTCAGTTCACAGCACGCAGTTACAACGATCAGTTTTATATAATTTCAAATTAATTGATAAAAATAGCTTTAATAATATGGTTAAAATATATGTTCATATAAGAAACTAGAATAGGTTTGATTAGAACAATTGTTTATTACTAAATAGCATCGTGATAACACTGTCGAATATGCAGTCAAAGACGTTTGCGAAAAAGATTCCGATGGAATGTTAAACAAAATTTTGAAATTTATACCAAAGGGTGAATAATCATCCTAAAATATTTATCAGAATGGTTTTCTGGTACATGCGATAAGATTTACAATTGGCGACCTGTTTTATCCAAACAGTGGCACTCTTCCTGGAGCGTACGCCACTGATAAGGTAGAACCAACTGGCATGAGCAGTAGCGCCATCACACAGGGAGGTTTAGATAGCATCTCAAAAAAAGCCTCTCGTTATCCTGGACTAGGTGGTTATCATTCGGAAATATGGACTTTTTCATTATATGATGACACGCTTTGATACGAAACAATCCACAGATTCAAGAATTAAGATTAGTATAAAAGTTAGATATAGTCTGATCTGGTTCATTTAGTCAGAAGGTTTTTCTTCATAATGCCCATCAACTGTTACTGACAAGTCTCCCATATTTTCAGAACAGAACACGAAGTCGAAAAAAAATATTCTAAGTGGAGGTGGGGACATTTTTAGGAGTCACGGTACTAATTCAATTCCCGTAATAAACATAAGGAAACACCATCATATTTAAAATTCAATAACTTAAAATTTCTGGGTACTGATGATCAGACCTATATTTCTCCATGCACAGCTATCCTTGGTGCAAGCTTCTGTGTGGAGAACACCATATGAGCCGCGGCATTTTCTTGACCTACATATGCATGAAGTCCATGTTATTGATTTAGCATCAAGCGAATCAAGTGCTACTTTCATTATTGAGTAATCTTAAGTCAAGTCTTTAAAAATACTAAAATTGCATCAATAGAAATTTGTCTATATTTTTTTAAATTACACATAGGATAAGCTTTCAAAAGATATTTTTAATAAAATTTTACTTTTCATTATTAACCAATTATGGACCAAACCCGTATATACTCTATTATTTCTTCACCCATTTCTAGACTGGTTCACAGTTCTTCTATTGAATTAGTACCGTGTGTCCTTTAATAAAGTGTGAGATTTATTATTTTCAATCCATTCAAGGCAGCGTTTCCTATCTTGAACAGCTGCGAAACAGAATTTAGAAATGCTATCGAGAGAGATAGAGATAAATAACTTGACATTTAAGTAAGATATTTAGATTCTTCTTTTTTAAAAATATAAAACTATACTGTTTATGTGAACTTTTGATGATGATGTATCATGGCACCAGACAAAAACGTAAATCAAAATCTGACATTAGCGAGGGCTAATGTCAGATGTCGTGTGAAACCTGACAGTAATAGTGAATCACTAAATGCCCTGGGCAGATCTAAATAAGAAATATGAACAGTTCCCGGCATTATCATTCCACCTTCCATGCATACAACGGACAGGAAAATTAGCATGAAAACAGATATTGTGCACATCTTATATAACAAAAATCAAATAATACACAGAAATTTACCCATACGTAATGGATACATATGTACATAACGATTCAATTAAAAGTAAAAGCCACCGGTCAAATGTTGTGATTTTCTGCCAGAGAAAGGTGAACATTAAAATCGACGTATGTCTTCATCGTTTAAAGTCTCGTAGCAATTTTTTAATTCAAATTATGAAGTCCTTCAAAATTCCTTAAGCATAAAACCAAACAGATAAGTCAAACAAGGCCATAACTCCATTAAATTTTGCCTAACGTAGTGAAAATCGAACTTGAAATAGTTCTACTTAGGCCGAGTATTGAGTTTCATTTTCATCTATTAAGTGTTTGAAGGGTTCTTGAAAGTAAATTAAACTTTTGTTGGACTGAACTTTAAATAACGTGACGGGGAGGACTATATGCCCTTCTATACTGATGGCGGTGGTATAATAAGACGAAGCTGAAGTTAGAGATTTTTAATGGCGTTACCAAAGCTGAGTGAATCAAGTTACGCTCACATAACTTTATTCAATATAGTAAAAAAAAATATACCAAAAAAACCCCACGTGCAGAACCTAAGTTGTAATACAATTTGCAAACGCATACTGTATCGTCAATCTTTTGCATCAACTTGAAACGCTTTATCGTGATCAAATACTGTTATTATATGACGCAACATATTTTGATGTTCGCATATTAAATTATACACGTTCCAAAGTTGCACAATTTAAGAAAATAGATGATGTGATGCGTATATGATGCCGGATAATATATTTATGCTGTGCGGACGATTAGAAGATCTTCACTTTGTTTTCTTGTTGCGTTCTTAATGTAGTCGCCAAACGTAGATAAGCACATAGATTGACCTCGGATAATCAATAATTTTATCCAGGTTGAGAGTAGGATAATAAAAAAAATGTTAGATCTGGATTTTTATTTTATTTGTTCAACATTGCTGAAATGTTCTTAGGTTATAGTGATGTTCAAAGCCACAAATGACTACACTAATTTAGTGATGTCTAAAGATTAATATGTCTATATAATTTCAATGATGTATATAGCCCCAAATGTTTGTACAGTTTCAGTCATGTTCAAAGCTTCAAATGTCTCCACTTTCAATGATGTCAACAGTTAAGCGATATTCAACTACCCTATAGTTACAGTTTCACTGTCCGAAGCTTCAAACGATTGCAAAGTTTCAGTGCTGTCCAAAGCTTCAAACGATTGCAAAGTTTCACTGTTGTCCAAAGCTTCAAACGATTGCAAAGTTTCAGTGCTGTCCAAAGCTTCAAACGATTGCAAAGTTTCATTGTTGTCCAAAGCTTCAAACGATTGCAAAGTTTCGGTGATGTCCAAAACCATAAACGATTTTAGATATAGCGATGTCCAAAACAATGATTACAGTTGCAGCGATGTCCAAAACAATAAAAGATTGCACAGTTTCAGTGATGTCCAAATCTATAAACGATTGCACAGCTTCAGCGATACCCAAATCCCCAATGACCGCAGTTTCTGCGATGCCCAATTACACAGTGGTTTTAGTTTCAGTGATTCCAAAAGCTCCAATGATTGCAGTTTCAGCGATGCCCAAAGCCCCAGAGATGGATTTTTATTTTTAAAGACTGAGTAAGAGTAAATTATTTGAGCTCCGTGAGTATATCGAGAACAGGACCTTGATTTAGAAATATCTGAAATACAGAAGTGTTTGTTAAATTACTTTAAAATACCCATTCCAACAGAGTGCAGCACTTCTTTGCTGTACTGATGTGCTATACCGTAAAGTAAGGTTCAGGACTGCAAGTTCAGAACATTTTAAGAGATTGTTTTACGTTGATGTAATTTCTGAGTTTACGTTTGCATACATTTTTTATCGTGTATATAATCAGAGAGAGAGAGAGAGAGAGAGAGAGAGAGAGAGAGAGAGAGAGAGAGAGAGAGAGAGAGAGAGAGAGAGAGAGAGAGAGAGAGAGAGAGAGAGAGACGCCTCTTTATGATTTAAATGACTGTTCAAAAAGTGTAATTACAGAATATTCTAAAGTCAACAGCGCTTTTAAGGTCTGAAGAAATAAAATTACCTCTATTGTATTCCTTTGGAAGTACCTCCATTGTATTCTTTTGGATGTACCTCCATTGTATTCCTTTGGAGTAGAGGGAAGGGGAAACTTCCAATTTGGAAAGGAAATAATGCTTGCATTGTTGTCCTATGCAAGTGACCGTTCGACTTAGGACAGTTTTTGTCAGAGTCGAAAGGATGTGGCAGAAAGGATGACTTAATAACTAAAATGGAAAAATATGTGATCCATCAAAAGATGCAAAAGAATGATTTCATATCAAAAAAGGCTAAACATGGGTATCCATCGAAAAGATTACTTAATATCAAACAAAGCAAAACACGGGGATCCATCAAAAGGATGACTTAATATCAATGAAGACAACAACATGGGGATCCATTAAATGGATGACTTAATATCAATGAAGGCAACAACATGGGGATCCATCAAAAGGATGACTTAATATCAATGAAGGCAACAACATGGGGATCCATTAAATGGATGATTTAATATCAATGAAGGCAACAACACGGGGATTCATCAAAAGGATGACTTATTATCAATGAAGGCAACAACATGGGGATCCATTGAATGGATGACTTAATATCAATGAAGGAAACAACACGGGGATTCATCAAAAGGATGACTTATTATCAATGAAGGCAACAACATGGGGATCCATTAAATGGATGACTTAATATCAATGAAGGCAACAACACTGGGATTCATCAAAAGGATGACTTAATATCAATGAAGGCAACAACATGGGGATCCATTAAATGGATGACTTAATATCAATGAAGGCAACAACATGGGGATCCATCAAAAGGATGACTTAATATCAATGAAGGCAACAACATGGGGATCCATCAAAAGGATGACTTAATATCAATGAAGGCAACAACATGGGGATCCATTAAATGGATGACTTAATATCAATGAAGGCAACAACACGGGATTCATCAAAAGGATGACTTAATATCAATGAAGGCAACAACATGGGGATCCATTAAATGGATGACTTAATATCAAGGAAAGCAATAACATGGGTGTCCATCAAAAGGATGACTTAATATCAATGAAGGCAAAAACGTGATCGTCAATCAAAAGAAAGGTATAATATTAAAGCAAATGTCGATATCCACCAAAATACACTTTGATATTTTAAATAATTTTTGTTATGTTTTAACAATGAATGAGACTTTAGAAAAAACCGATTTGTCTTTAAAAGGTGATCAAAAAAATTAAACGAATGTGCGTGGTTTGAGAAGACTCCAGCCGATTGTATCTGTGAAAGAGAGATTCTCTTACAAGAGAGAGTGCCTCCATCATCATCAACAACAACAGCAACGTAGTCCAACTATCTGCGGTTGGTTTCTGAATATTAGACTTTTTTTTCTTAAATCCCTTTACCCTAAATAAAGTTTGAAATTTCAAAGACAGGCATTCCAAACTTCGTATGCTGGCATTACTTGCTTAGCCAGTCAATTGCTTCTCCTGCATTATTCCAGTTTGACGTAGCGACGTAATATTTCCTTGTTTTTCTTATCCTAAAGCAATGGTTGGAACTGATTATAAATATTCAAATGAGATTACAAAATTTCGAAATAAAAGACAAACTGACAACAGAGAAATGCGAAAGTGTGAAGAGCAAAACAATATTCAGCAAAATCTGCAAATTTGGAATTTCTATTTTCATTCTAAATAAAATAATTTTAAAAAATGAAGAAAAAAATACATTTGTAAATATCCCAATTTTTATTTTGTCACCTATCTAGTTAAGACCAGATATGATCAGGATGATTTGTTTTTTGCACTTTGACCAGATCATTATATAAAATTTGCATTTATATACAGTTATTTGTTCTGATAATCTGTTCTTTGAAAATATCACATCAGTAGTTTTTTTTTCTTCCAAATGCATAGCCTACCAGCATTATTAATATCTGACGCTCGTTGAATTTTCAGTCTTGTACAAATTTAAAATATTATTGCCCATATCGGACAAGACCTATAAAATGTCAGTGCCCATATCAGCCAATAGATACGCAATATCAGTGCCCATATCGAACAATATATATGCAATATCAATACAATATCGGACAAGATCTATGCATTTGCAATGCCATTTACAAACAATAACTATCAATATCAAGGTCCATATTGGAGAAAATCTATGCAATGTCGATACACATATCGAACAATAGCTATGCAATTTCAATACCAATATCGGACAAGATCTATGCATTTGCAATGTATTTTACAAACAATAACTATCAATATCAAGGTCCATATTGGAGAAAATCTATGCAATGTCGATACACATATCGAACAATAGCTATGCAATTTCAATACCAATATCGGACAAGATCTATGCATTTGCAATGTATTTTACAAACAAAAACTATCAATATCAAGGCCCATATTGGATAATATATATACAATATCAAATATCCATTGTGGATAAGAGCTATGCAATATCAATAACCTTATTGGACAAGAGCTAGGCAATTTCAATGCCCATATAGGACAATAAATATCAACATCAAAGCCGATATCAGACAATAACTATGCAATATTAACACCAATATCAAACAAGATATATGCAATTTCAATTTCGATATCGGAAACTAACTATTAATATCAAGGCCCATATTGGACAATAGCTATGCAATACTAATACCCATATTGGATAGTAGCTATGCAATATCAATACCCATATCGGAAAATATTTATGCAATATCAATATTGGATAATAGCTATGCTTATCCGACAAGAGCTGTGCAATTTAAATACCCATATCCGACAATAACTATCAATATCAATATTTATATCGAAAACAGCTATGAAATTTCAATGACCATGTCGGAGAAGGGCTATGCAATATTAATACCCATAACGGACAAGAACAATGCAATACACTTACCATGTCTTCTACCCACAACTCCTTTTCTTGTTCTGGCTTCTTGTAAATTTCCACCTCAACTCCAAGATCCCGTACATCCTTGGACGCCACAGTTGAAATAATAACCAAAATCACTAAAATGCATAAACTGCTCATTCTGTTTAAATTTTTGCAAGTACAAATTAATTCCTTTTCATTTGAAATTGCCTGCTCTATTTTATGACACTTGTGAAAGCATACCTGTTACCAAGTCACGTTATTTTGTTCCACGTGAAACATATTCTGCAGACCAATTTGCTTAAAACAAAAGAGGAAAATATTGCTAATCCGTCTCTGTCTTATCTAATCCGCCTAATCCTATCATCTCTGGGATCTTTAGGCACTCAGTATAACATGGCGTAAACAGAAATAAGAATTCGTCTGCTGTAATGAAAAACACCTTATTGTGGATCCCGCGACTGGTTTTTGGTAAGATTGCATTAACTGGATAATTTATGTTACAGACAATTGATCGGCACATACCAGTCTAGCGGCCAAAAAACTGAGCTACCTCGGAACTAAATTCGGATTTTCACCTTTCGTTCACTATAGGTCACGTCCATTGAGAGTGACCCCTGCCAGATAAAATTTTCATCGAATAAAAGCTGAGGATTCGGCTTTGATCTGATCTTGCAAACCATAAATTAGCCAATTTAAAGTTCTTATTAACACCAACGATAAGAAAATGCACAAACCAATTACTAGCACACCTGTTACTTAAGTAACTAGGTAATGTTTAATTTCTAGCCAGGAAATGTTAGAAAAGAGAAAGTGCTATGCGCTGTGCACTTCGATGGTTTCAAAGTGAATTTAGCAGAATCATGACCAATCGAAAAATAATTAAGCAGCATATGGACCATATATGTAGAATCATTTGGATTCATACCTGCTGATAGAACGAAGTGAGTTATATCTATGTGTAAATATGGTTCAGTGGGTTAATTGTACTTTTTAAGGCACGCACAAACTCACAGGACGTGTTTGTGTACCGACACAAACTTTAGGCAGGGATCACCGATCCAATTTCTCGCAAGATCACTGAAAAAGGGGGTCTAAACACGGATGTGTGTGTGTGTGTGTGTGTGTGTGTGTGTGTGTGTGTGTGTGTGTGTGTGAGAGAGTGAGAGAGAGAGAGAGAGAGAGAGAGAGAGAGAGAGAGAGAGAGAGAGAGAGAGAGAGTTTGTGTTTAAAACCGGGATACATATTTTATTGTATTTGTCCTAAATATTACATTTAAACTATGTCTATAATAGATCAACACATCACTGCATTGTTTAAGCCTAAAATACAACCATAGTTCGGAATCATAAAACCGTTGAAATTATTGAAGTCATTGCCTAGAAGACTTTGGTTTTATAGTTTGGGGAGAATAGAGGCGTAGCTATGATATCTTGCGCCCGGGGACGAACTATAAAATTGGCGCCCCAGCCCCCTCCCCGTTTAATCACATTTTTATATTTTACTTATTATAATGTAACGTTGTAAGCCTCATTTTGGCACCCTGTACCTTGGCGCCCGGGGACATATGTAACCCCCTGCACACCCTAGCTACGCCTCTGGGGGGAGAAGATAAAAGTCAGTTTTGTGTTGGACAGAATTCTAGAATTTTGAGTTCGCGACTCAGGTGATATAAAAACATACATTCTTATCAACCATGGAAGTCAATCAAACAGTTTCATTGTAGATCTGAAATCAAATTTACGGCTATTGAAACATTTCTCAGATGAATTTGGTATTAGCGTTATTTTGAATTCATGTCCCAAAAAATTAGTCTAATATAGTAGGTAACCTATTAGTCTTGATACAGACGTGTGTGTGTGTCTGTCTGTGTGTGTTATTATCAGATTTTATTACATTTACTTTCTTGTCCTAAATATTACTTTAAAACGATGTATGTAATAGATTAACATCACTGCACTGTTTAAACCTGAAATATAACGATGGTTCGGAATCATAATTCCGTTGAAGTTATTAAAGTCATTGCCATTCAAACACACGATACCTAGTCATGTAAATTATACATATATTCTAAAAAATCAAGGGGGCCTCGAGTGGCCGAGTGGTCTAGAGCGCTGTCCGTTACGGATCACTGCCATCTCACCTCTGTCTGCGTGTGTTCGATTCTAGGATTCGGCGAATGTGGATATGTGAGAAAGCTTGCCAGTAGCTTCTCGTGGGTCGGTGGTTCTTTCCGGTGATTTCCTGGTTTCTTCCTCCACCTTTAATACTGGCCGCCATGAATAGCCTATCGTGTGCTGAAAAATGGCGTAAAGCCCAACAACAACAACAAATAATCAAGATGGCGTCATTTAATTCCATCTTTGACTAGAAGACCTTTAGTAGAGTCTTTCAACTGTATGACGAAAGTACAACTGACAAGTTATCATACTCAGGTTGTTCTAAAATGTTAACTGAAATAGTATCACCGGAAGTAGAATATATTGGTGAAGAAAGGTTATTAGCTTCACTAATTGAAATATATGATAAGAGAATCGTTGTATTATGTAGCTATGTTATAAATCACGATGTCATATTGGAAATCAGAATAGCCATATTGGACATCACTCTAAATTAGTCAGAGGAAATCTATGTTAACTAAACATAAAATATGTTTCTACAAATTTATTGTCAATACCAATCTGTCATCTAAAATATTCTCACCAATCAGAAGACTGCTTTTGACTTATTCGAATCCAGATCAGATAGGAAATATTTTGACTAATCAAAAGACTGTATTGGACTTAATTGAGTCCATATTTGATTGGACATATTCCGACCAATCTGAAGACTGTCGTATTTGAAGAAGATTACTAAGTCTGTATCAACATTGATTACTAGAAATACTGATTAAAGTTTTATGACTGAGGGTTTCAGAGATTCACATACACGCACAAACACACGCACGCACACACACACGCGCGCGCAAACATGAACTAATTTTGGTCAGATATCTTTGTCAGCTGCCAATCGGTACCCATTTCCTCGAAAATTTCCACAAATATGTACCCAGTATTGTCCAACAGCATTTTAGAGTCCAAACACCTGTTGAGGTAATAAGAGATTATATAAATATTCATCGTGCAAAGCATGTAGTTATGTCATGTTTCTACTGAAAGATTATATAAATATTCATCGTGCAAAGCATGTAGTTATGTCATGTTTCTACTGAAAGAAAAAGAACTTTTGCAAGGCCTGATATGAATTCTATTTCTTCAAACAAACATTTCATATTTTGCTCTTTTTCACAATATTTTGCTTCATCGTCTTGAGGGGAAAAGTCCCCAATACATACGTATCAATTTGATAGCCCGTAAAGAGTCTTTCATGTCACGTGACATCAAAGAGAGCTGTAATTGAAGATTCATTTTTATGATATGAAGCAGTCTGGGTTAAATTTGCGGCTTCAACCTCTCAGGGAGTGATTATTTTCTTTATTCCTTCGCCTTGCAGTTAAATTGGCAGACAGTCAAAAATCCTTGGTAGATCTACCTAATTCTCATACGGTGAAGGTTTCATTAAATGAAAGCTGGTTTGCATGATCATATTGAAGCGTTCTTTTTCTCTATTCAATAAAGGATTATGAAGATCAGAAATATAGGGTAAAATCCTTGGAAATATCGTATTTAAAATATGAGTGTATTTTTCAAATCATGACATAAATGGAAGGTTCATCCTCTTTTACCCCAAATGTTGCTTTCTAAAAAAATGTCAGCGGGGGGGCGTGTTGAAGCGTGAATTGGACAAGATTCAAAACTTATTACATTCCCTTTAAGCATTTAAAGAAAAGTGAATTCATATTATATCGAATTCCACTATTCCATGCAAAAACATTGGAAGAAACACATTCACTCCGAATAATATAAATTAAAAAAAATATAAAACAGTTTCAGTTTATCAGCAAAAACAAAAAAGTTGGTTCAGTCTTTTTGGAATCAGAATACTAGTTGCTCGAATTCGAATAGAAACATCTTATTTTAATGTTAGTTTGTTTGCTAAGGGTGTTTGGCAACATTGTTAAACATAAACAAAGCAAACTAAACAATGCATTAATTAGTTTAAAAGGGAACAACTTAAAATCCTATAAATCAACCTAACGTCAAGCTCCTACTCACAATCGATCACAACATCCCCATTACAATTCACTGTACTTGAAAAGGAAACCATGTACCATGTCAAGTTGATGACTAACATTGGTGAAAAGATACCATGTACCAATGCAAGTTGATGAAGAACATTGGTGAAAAGATAATATGTATCATGGCAAGTTGATGAACATTGGTGAAAAGATACCATGTACCATGGCAAGTTGATGAAAAACATATGTTAAAAGATACCATGTACCATGGCAAGTTGATGAAGAACATTGGTGAAAAGATAAAATGTACCATGACAAGTTGATGACTAACATTGGTGAAAAGATACCATGTACCATGGCAAGTTGATGAAAAACATATGTTAAAAGATACCATGTACCATGGCAAGTTGATGAAGAACATTGGTGAAAAGATAAAATGTACCATGACAAGTTGATGACTAACATTGGTGAAAAGATAACATGTACCATGGCAAGTTGATGACCAACATTGGTGAAAAGATAATATGTACCAATGCAAGTTGATGACTAACATTGGTGAAAAGATACCATGTACCATGGCAAGTTGATGACTAACATTGGTGAAAAGATACCATGTACCATGGCAAGTTGATGAAGAACATTGGTGAAAAGATACCATGTACCATGGCAAGTTGATGAAGAACATTGGTGAAAAGATACCACGTACCATGGCAAGTTGATGACTAACATTGGTGAAAAGATACCATGTACCATGGCAAGTTGATGAAGAACATTGGTGAAAAGATACCATGTACCATGGCAAGTTGATGACTAACATAGGTGAAAAGATAATATGTATCATGGCAAGTTGATAAAGAACATTGGTGAAAAGATACCATGTACCATGGCAAGTTGATGAAAAACATGTTAAAAGATACCATGTACCATGGCAAGTTGATGAAGAACATTGGTGAAAAGATGACATGTACCATGACAAGTTGATGACTAACATTGGTGAAAAGATACCATGTACCATGGCAAGTTGATGACTAACATTGGTGAAAAGATACCATTACCATGGCAAGTTGATGACTAACATTGGTGAAAAGATACCATGTACCATGGCAAGTTGATGAAGAACATTGGTGAAAAGATACCATGTACCATGGCAAGTTGATGACTAACATTGGTGAAAAGATACCATGTACCATGGCAAGTTGATGAAGAACATTGGTGAAAAGATACCATGTACCATGGCAAGTTGATGACTAACACAGGTGAAAAGATACCATGTACCATGGCAAGCTGATGACTTACATTGGTGAAAAGATACCATGCACCATGGCAAGTTGATGACTAACATTGGTGAAAAGATACCATGTACCATGACAAGTTGATGACTAACATTGGTGAAAAGATACCATGTACCATGGCAAGTTGATGACTAACATTGGTGAAAAGATACCATGTACCATGACAAGTTGATTAACATTGGTGAAAAGATACCATGTACCATGGCAAGTTGATGACTAACATTGGTGAAAAGATACCATGCACTATGGCAAGTTGATGAAGAACATTGGTGAAAAGATACCATGCACTATGGCAAGTTGATGAAGAACATTTGTGAAAAGATATCATGTACCATAGCAAGTTGATGACTAACACTGGTGAAAAGATAACATGTATCATGGCAAGTTGATGAAGGACATTGGTGAAAAGATACCATGTACCATGGCAAGTTGATGACTAACATAAGTGAAAAGATGCACTAGGTCAATCCTCTCTCTAGTTGTGCTAGTCACAGCTGTGTTGAATATGGTTGTTAAGTACCCTAGGTCGGTGTTTTAGCTGTCAAGGGTTATCAGAGGTGCAAATTTACCAACTATAAATTCTTGGCAGGCTTCTGTGATTTTGGATCTTTCCATTTTTCAAGGTTAAATCTGATTCTTGGTTGGTTAGGCTTTTTGATCATTTTCAGTTGAAGGCAAAACGTTGTCATTAATAAACCATGATCACTTCCAACATCTTCTCCTTTAGAACTTCGAGTTCTGGCGATATATTTCGTATTTAGTTATTGATGCATTTATCATCAAAATTTCAGTATAATTTGAATTACAAGTGACATCTGTCAAAACAGATGAATGTGATGATCTGTCATTTCGGTAGTTAAATGTTTAATAATTTCAAGTGATCTTTATATATGAACAGAAAATTTGACAATTTGTTTTTAAATGTATGCTACTATTCTCAAAATCAGACACATTCGATTATGTGCAAATGTAAGGAGTAATCTGATAGGTGATTGGCTATAACAAGGTAATCTGGTATCTGATTGGCTATAATGAGATAATCTTATTATCTGATTGGCTATGATTGTCATGATTCTGGAAGGTTTATTTCCTAACCGAATTTCGTCAAATGATAGATTTATGCTTACATCATAAATATCTTGTATGGGTTTGATTATCCTTAAATAAAATGATACGTCTGAAATCCGAATTGTTGAGATTGTTACTAGACAAACGACTTCGTTATTAATCAGATTTGGACATAACTTGGTATACAAGCTTATAATGTCAAGATCTTTGATTTTTTTTACAATAAGCGACATTTTTTCAAAGGGGTTGTGTATTCTGGGTTCGGATAGGATTACATTATTTTTATCTTATCAGATATCGTTTGAATCTAATTATAAGCAGCAGCTGTACATATTAATGAAACTATCAAGCACCTAAAAGCCTGCAGTTTTGTGCCATTTTAGGGGCAGCATCCTTTGATCAGACTTTGATTCATGTTGATACGTATACTTGTTATTCACAGTGTCCACATATATTATCTTCTTGCATACAGCTAACAAAGTTTAATACCCTCGTGGCCGTATTTTTAAAATACTTATTTATCATTAAAATTGGTATGTAAGAAATGATCATCTAGATCTCATTAAAATTGGTATGTAAGAAATGATCATCTAGATCTCATTAAAATTCGTATGTAAGAAATGATCAAGATCTCATTAAAAGTGGTATGTAAGAAATGATCCTCTAGATCTCATGAAAATTGTATATAAGAAATGATCATCAAGATATTATTAAAATTGGTATGTAGGAAATGATCAAGATCTCATTAAAATTGGTATGTAAGAAATGATCCTCTAGATATCATTAAAATTGGTATGTAAGAAATGATCATCAAGATCTCATTAAAATTGGTATGTAAGAAATGATCAAGATTTCATTAAAATTGGTATGTAAGAAATGATCCTCTAGATCTCATTAAAATTGGTATGTAAGACATGATCATCAAGATGTCATTAAAATTGGTCAGAAATGATCAAGATCTCATTAAAATTGGTATGTAAGAAATGATCCTCTAGATCTCATTAAAATTGGTATGTAAGAAATGATCATATAGATCTCATTAAAATTCGTATGTAAGAAATGATCAAGATCTCATTAAAATTGGTATGTAAGAAATGATCCTCTAGATCTCATTAAAATTGGTATGTAAGAAATGATCCTCTAGATCTCATTAAAATTCGTATGTAAGAAATGATCGTCTAGATCTCATTAAAATTGGTATGTAAGAAATGATCATCAAGATATCATTAAAATTGGTATGTAAGAAATGATCCTCTAGATCTCATTAAAATTGGTAAGAAATGATCAAGATCTCATTAAACTCGGTATGTAAGAAATGATCATCAAGATATCATTAAAATTGGTATGTAAGAAATGATCAAGATTTCATTAAAATTGGTATGTAAGAAATGATCCTCTAGATCTCATTAAAATTGGTAAGAAATGATCAAGATCTCATTAAAATTGGTATGTAAGAAATGATCCTCTAGATCTCATTAAAATTGGTATGTAAGAAATGATCATCAAGATATCATTAAAATTGGTATGTAAGAAATGATCATCAAGATCTCATTAAAATTGGTATGTAAGAAATGATCATCTAGATCTCATTAAAATTGGTATGTAAGAAATGATCATCAAGATCTCATTAAAATTGGTATGTAAGAAATGATCAAGATTTCATTAAAATTGGTATGTAAGAAATGATCCTCTAGATCTCATTAAAATTGGTAAGAAATGATCAAGATCTCATTAAAATTGGTATGTAAGAAATGATCCTCTAGATCTCATTAAAATTGGTAAGAAATGATCAAGATCTCATTAAAATTGGTATGTAAGAAATGATCCTCTAGATCTCATTAAAATTGGTATGTAAGAAATGATCATTTAGATCTCATTAAAATTCGTATGTAAGAAATGATCAAGATCTCATTAAAATTGGTATGTAAGAAATGATCCTCTAGATCTCATTAAAATTGGTATGTAAGAAATGATCATCAAGATATCATTAAAATTGGTAAGAAATGATCAAGATCTCATTAAAATTGGTATGTAAGAAATGATCCTCTAGATCTCATTAAAATTGGTATGTAAGAAATGATCATCTAGATCTCATTAAAATTCGTATGTAAGAAATGATCAAGATCTCATTAAAATTGGTATGTAAGAAATGATCCTCTAGATCTCATTAAAATTGGTATGTAAGAAATGATCATCAAGATATCATTAAAATTGGTATGTAAGAAATGATCAAGATCTCATTAAAATTGGTATGTAAGAAATGATCCTCTAGATATCATTAAAATTGGTATGTAAAAAAATGATCATCTAGATTTCATTAAAATTGGTATGTAAGAAATGGTCAATATCTCATTTAAGCTTGATTATTCGTTACCTCTGCAAATATTGACTTGGCTAACTAGGTGACTGATTTCTTAAAGGTGGTATTAGCATTATGGTGTCTTTATTTCAGATCAGATTTTCATTAAAATTGGCATTTAAGCTTTTTAAAGTCATCAAGATTTTTATTTAATATTTGCTGATCTGACCTATTATTAGGTTGTTGGCTTGTTGCCACCGTGGAGGTTATACTTTTACACATATATAATTACCCCTAAAGAAGCTGATTTCAAGATGAAGTTGTACTGTAAAGATAACAGATAGTGTTGAATAGTTGGGAATTCTGTGCATATTTTAAGGTGATCTGGCATCTGGATAGCTGTTAAAGACACCAAGCCCTAAGATTTTTCATTAACTCAATATATGTCCCCCACCATCCCTGAGATTTTTAAATATTTTCGATTCACAGATTGAGTGATTTTAATCAAATTTTCTCGACATTCATCAGGCATCTTTGATTAAAATGATATAATTGTATATTGACGTACACCAAATAAGTCTTGTTTTATAATAGAGAAATAAGAGATAATTTCAAACAATCATGTACTGTTTTGGATGTCATTAATATGCAAAGACTCAAATTAATCAAGGGTCTATTTGTCTTTTCTCCTATGAATACCTTGGATAAAATTTACACACACACACACACACATATATATATATATATATATATATATATATATATATATATATATATATATATATATATATATATATATATATATATAATAAGGTAAAATAAACTTGGTATAGTGACGCAATTTCCGGAAATTCTCTGGTTAATTAGCTATGAATTTTCTTTCTATAACATTATACTACGAGCTGAAATGGCTTTGTCTGTTTGTGTTAGACTTAGTAAATAGTAAATATCGAGTCCCAGTTATACTCATGTTTGATATAAATCGACAGATAAGAACGAAAAAGTGATATTAAATTTGTCGCGTTTGCGTACGTGTATGTATGCAAAATCAATATTTATTGATACTATGATGCTATAAGATCGGAATCGATCATACATTGCATTACAAAAATGTAGCTGTCACACACACACACACACACACACACACACACACACACACACACACATCTCCACGCAAACAGTATTATGGGGCCCGATCTAATGCCGGAAGAGTTGTCTCTCTTTACTGCTACATTCGTGACGGATGTTATTACCTTTTTAAGAGTATGTAGAAGAAACCATCCCCACCCATCCCACCCTACCCCACTCCCACACCCAACCAAAGAAATTAACAACTCATTGAGACAGATTAATGTGTTCAGTCTCGCTTACTTTTCATTAGTTTAGATGTTGAAAGCTGGGCCCAGTGAGGCATTTCTTTTTCAATATTTTTGTAGTTTTCAAAACTTACACATATCAGCAAAAATTTAGAACACTTCAATGTCAGATGATCTCGCAAGTTCTTAACTACATAAATGACAGAATTGATCATACATTTCAGTATAATAAATGTAGCTGTCGTTTTTGTGTACTGTGTACACACACGAACACACACACACACACACACATACACACACACACGTCTCTACACAAACAGTATCATGGGGCTCGATCTAATGCCGGAAGAGTTGTCTCTCTTTACTGCTACATGCCTGAATATTGTTATTACATTTTTAAAAGTATGTAGAAGGAACCACTACCACCCCACCCCACCCCACCCCTACCCCAACCGCACCCAAAGAAATTAACAGCTCATTCAGACATTAATATGTTTAGTCTCACTTACTTTTCATTGGTTTAGATGTTGAAAGCTGGGCCCAGTGAGGTACCGGTATTTCTTTTTAAATATTATTGTAGTTTTCAAAACTTACACATATCAGCAAACCTTTGTCTGCTATTTGAATTTTAAAATATTACAATGTTATATGATCTCGCAAGTTCTTAACTACATAAATGACAGAATCGATCATACATTTCAGTATAATAAATGTAGCTGTCGTTTTTGTGTACTGTGTACACACACGAACACACACACACACACACACACACACACACACACACACACACACACGTCTCTACACAAACAGTATCATGGGGCTCGATCTAATGCCGGAAGAGTTGTCTCTCTTTACTGCTACATGCCTGAATATTGTTATTACATTTTTAAAAGTATGTAGAAGGAACCACTACCACCCCACCCCACCCCTACCCCAACCGCACCCAAAGAAATTAACAGCTCATTCAGACATTAATATGTTGAGTCTCACTTACTTTTCATTGGTTTAGATGTTGAAAGCTGGGCCCAGTGAGGTACCGGTATTTCTTTTTAAATATTATTGTAGTTTTCAAAACTTTCACATATCAGCAAACCTTTGTCTGCTATTTGAATTTTAAAATATTACAATGTCATATGATCTCGCAAGTTCTTAACTTCATAAATGATTAATGGTTCCAAACTAATGATGAAAAATACGCACTGGAATTGTATAAATTATGTTTTAGCAAGCTACGAATTATGCATGTGTCAGACAAAAACAAGGGGTCATTGCATTTAAAATGAAAAAAAATCAGATTAAATACTATATGAAAACTTTTGTTCTATATCTCTTTTCAATGTTGACATCAAAATTTAATATTTTAGAAATTCAAATAAAACTGAAAGTTTATTATTGAAGATAATAACCGAAGCTCAGTCGGTTTTTGTTATGAAAGAACATATATTGGAGATTGTAGAAGTCTAATTCACGATTATATTTAAACAAACAGAACTGGAAGACGTTGTAGCTACGTTAGTCGTACTTTTCTTTTAAAAAAAAATATTTTGATTCTGTGAAATGGTCTCTCATTATTCACTCTCTTAAGTTTTAATTCGGTCCATCTATCCCTAACTGGATAGAATCTTGTTATCTTGGCATATTCAGTTGTGTGCTAAATAATGAACCTGCTCACAATTATTTCTCATTATTGTTGAAGACTTACAGAAAACTCCTTTCACCATACTTAGTCATTATTAGTGTGGAATTTACCATTGCTACCATACAAGATAATCCAAATATAAATAGGATAGATTTTGCCAGTACTGATATGGTATGATTCAGTATGCAGATAACTCTAGACTTCTTGCAGCTGATGATGGAAAATCTCTTGACAGGTTTTACATGCAGTAGAACGCTTCTTCAGCTGTTAAAGTCTAAAAGCAAACTTGAAACAAATACAAGTGTTATGGAGTGGTATACAAGTGGTATGGAGTGGTACGGAGTGGTATGGAGTGGCATACAATTGGTATGGAGTGGCAAGAAAGAATGACACCAAAGAGTATTATCTGGGCATTTTTTAAACTTCTTAAATTGCGTCCAATCTTGGTGCATAAAATATTACTTTCATAAAATACGCAGACAAATTAGAAGCAAAAAAGCCAAAACAAAATATTAGCAAATTTGTCAGTTATAAATCAATCTGTTGTAGGTAAAATATCACTTTATAGTTTTATCCACACGTATATATTGCTTATCAGGAATACCCGACCCACCAAAGGCAAAGGATCTGATGCAAAGACTTCGGGATTTTCTGTTTAGTTTCTATTGGAGTAGAAAGTAGATATATCGTTTTCTACCTCCCGTAGTTCCGTAGGAAAGGTCAAGTTGTATAAAGAAACTGATCTTTATTCTACATGTCTTATTCCTGGGCTAAAACACTTGCACTTATGAAAAATGATACAACCAAATCAAACGAGAAATAGACTGATCCTAAATTTTTACTCGCTTTTGATCTCAATGTGAATATGAGTATAGAACCAGAATTTATGAGGTATGATAGCATTAGTGATCCACTTTTTGATACAAATTATCCGCAAGATAACGCAGTTAAAATATCGAGGGAGATAAACTATTATGGACAAAATCATTTTAAGTTGTGCGTAATTACTGGGCTTAGTATTGTGTATGACAGTGTGTGGAGCTGATAAATGTATCTCAATGTATACCTCTAATCAAGATATGTAACCAAGATAATTTGGAAGACATGAGACAACATACGTGCAATCAAGATAATATGCAGGCATAGGAATTTCCCACTTTTCTTGAATCATGTTGAGTTGTTTACAATATCGAGTTGAAAATGTTTTCATCCACAGACGACGCTGTTGCACTCGCTCTCACGGCAAGCCGTCTGTTGTTGATCATTTCGTAAGTGTGTGGATCTTAATTTCCCCTTGACTGGGTTAGGTCTTGGTGCCACATTATTGATCGATTCGGAGGACACGTTTAAGCGTACTTAGATTCGTTGTCTAAGATCGATTTTATCAATTTGACGCCTCGAGACTTACCAATTCTTATTAGCAATTATCTAATTATGAATTTTCATCTATGCATTACAACGTTGCTCCTCTTTGAAAAAAGTACTCACTAAACTTTCGACAGAGAACTGTCATGATATTCAAAGAGTCATATACCCGTATTACTCATTTAAAATGTATACTTAGTGATATGATGTCAGCTTCTGTACTCCAATCTACTAGCTTTACATCTTCAGGGTGTTGAACAAGGAATCAACTATTCATATTTGTCTAGACGCCCCAAATGTTCTCGCTTAGTATTCATTGTTTAATATTTTATAGTATATTTTCTCAAGTAGCTCTCTCTCTCTCTCTCTCTCTCTCTCTCTCTCTCTCTCTCTCTCTCTCTCTCTCTCTCTCTCTCTCTCTCTCTCTCTCTCTCTCTCTCTCTCTCTCCCCTGGTCCAAAAGCGCTCACCGTTACAGATCACCGCCGTCTCAATTTGTCTACGTGGGCTCGAGTCTCGGGCTCGGTCAATGTAGGTATGTGAGAAGGCTTCCCATTAGCTTTTCGTGTGGCGGTGGTTCTTTCCGGGATATTCCCAGATTCTTATTTCATTATATATACTGACCGCCAGATATTGCCTATCTGATGCTGCAAAATGGCATTAAACATTACAACTCTCTCTCTCTCTCTCTCTCTCTCTCTCTCTCTCTCTCTCTCTCTCTCTCTCTCTCTCTCTCTCTCTCTCTCTCTCTCTCTCTCTCTCTCTCTCTCTCTGTTCCTACTTCAACGTTCTTAGATTATATTATAATAGTTATGTAGTCTTCTTTGGAGATGAGTCAACCTGCGCTGATCAACAAAAACTCTCGAAATTTCTTTGCGAGCTGCATATTGATGTCAACAACAACTCTCGGTCTTTTTTTTTTTTTTTTTTTTTTTTGCTTGAAAACTCAAGGTTCATCTTTACTAGCTACATGTTAGTATCAACAAAGACACTCGCCCCTTCTTTGCTAGCTATATATCACTGGGATAAAATATCAACATTTTTTATGCCACTAATTCAGTGCATATCATCGACTTCAACAACACAGCTTAACTTTTATGTTATAAAAGCATGTTAAGTGACGAAGAACAAAAAAGGTACATAGGGAAGCTGAATAATAATATGTTGAAAACTATTGAATTGATATTATGAAAATTTTAAAATGGCGGATTTATATAGACGCGTTATTAAGGTGTCCCACTCAGGCGTGCCAAATATTTTCTAACAACCCAAATACTACAGTGAAAATGCTATCATGCTGGACTGATTTGTTTACTATCAACATTAATGGTTTGACGTGTGACAAAAAAGGGGTCGGAATATTTTACAAAATCATTCCTGACTTTCATATATTATTACCGTCGAGTCATGGACAAATATAATTACTTGCTTGCATGGCTTGAAGGACATTTCACTTCTACAGAAACTATTCGAATAAAAAGATTTATGGCTTTAATTTTTTTTTAATTAAATGTTTGATGCTATGTGTGTATTGCAAACGATGATCACCAAATATTTATGTGAGAAAAATAAAAATATATATTATACCATGTTTACGTTGTATTTATTTAGCGCAATTGGTTGAAGATATAGCAATGGATTGTTATATAGACTTTGCTAATTAGAAAAATCTGTACAAATATGTTTACTATTTTTAAATTATTGCATATTAGGAGTATTTAAAAGTTCTGAATAATAGTGCTCTGAACAGCAAAATTCCTTATTGTGATCAAAACATCAGTGCATACCTTTAAAATACTTCCCATGAACCTCTCTACACTCTGGCACTCTGAAGATCCAATTATTAAATACCTTTGGTTTTCACTTCTTGGTATGATGTTCATGCACTGGAAAACTTCATTTCCAACCGCATGGCGACTTTCAAAACATCTGCCTCTCAGAGAATCTTCGATAAGTGGATTCAGCCAAAAATCACTTAGCATTTAATCAGTGCTGTATGGAGGATGTTGCAGATCTTGGATGATGTGTTCCTTCAGAAGGTCGCTCACGAGGGCGGATTTATGTACCGATATGTTCTCATAGAGTAAATGGATACATTCAGTGCCATGTGCGGAATGGTGGCTTGGTAGTGTAATCACGGTACTAATTCAGTTCCCACAGTAATCCTATGCAAACACCATGATATTAAAAATTCAATCACTTAAATTTTCTTTTGTGCTTATGGCCAAACCTATATTTATCAGTATAGATGAAACCCGGAAGTCAGCTTCTGTGTAGAGAAATGAATATGACCCGTGGCATTTTCTGGACCTGCATATATTTGAAATATGAACTTTCAATTCTGCACCAAAGAGTCAGTGCTAATTTTAGTAATGAGTGTTCTAAACTCAAGACTATTAAAGGTCTGAAATTCCATTAATAAAACAATGTCTCTTTTTTTATTCACTTTCAGTTAGGTAAGGTCTCAAAATATTCTTTTTCCTAACTTACATTATTAACCAATCCTGGTCAGACAAACCCGTATATACTCTATTAAATATTCACCCATTTCTAGGTTGGTTCCCATTTGTCAACACAATTAGTACTGTGTGTCCTATATCCATCCTTGAATTTCTTGACAGCCATAGGAATAGTAGTTGAATAAATAAGTAAGCAAAGATTACATTAGTGAATATTAAATTATATTGCAAGTTCATTTTCACCTAAAGAGCAATGGTGCATTTCAGGCAATAGTTATATATTTGAGCTATATTTAAGAAAAAAAGAAGAAAAAAAATACTAAAAAAAAGGTATGTAATATGAGTCATCTTTTTTAATATTACCATTTTTCTTTCTTCAGTTTGATACTGAATATATTGCCAGCCTTGTCCTATTATTGAATTAATGAGTAAAAGGTCAAGGTTACTATCTATATGTACATGTATTATTACTGAAAAAGATATTTAAATGACACAAATTACCTTAAATTCCTCAAAGAGGACATATAATTTCAAACTAGAGGTAGACATAAGTCCATTAAAATGCAAAATATAAAGTTTCAAAACATTCACTGAAAGAATTAGTGGGAGTCAAAATCGTGAGAGGTCATCCCCATTAAGCATGGTGGAAGCAACCTAAGTTATCACATCTGATACATTATGTTTCAAAACACAACTAGGAAATATCATATTGCTTACTATAATTACTATATAAATGGTAAATTGTATAATTTTTTATATGCATTGCTTAGATATGAACAAATGTGCAAAACACTACACACAACATAGTCAAATCTGCATTTTGTTCCCCCTACCCCTTCTTGGCAACATTTGGTATTCTGAATATGTGTTTAATATCCCACTGAAAGTCACTCTTTAGTTTACAAAAGGTATTGATTTTGCTTGATATCCACAAATAGAACCATACGATTGCATTTATAGTAAAGTTAATTGTACCCCGATATATGGAGTTACTATATGGCTGGTGCTGTCTTTAGGTATCAAGGTACTAATTCAGTTCCCACGGTAATCCTATGCAACCACCGTGATGTTAAAAATTCAATATCTTAAAATTTTTAATGCTCATGACTAAACCTATATTTTTCAGTATAGACGAAACCTGGAAGTCAGCTTCTGTGCAGAGAAAATGATATGAACAGCCGCATTTGCTGGACCCTGCATATATTTGAGACATGTGCTTTCAATTCCGCACCAAAGAATCAGGTGCTAATTTTAGTAATGAGTGTTCCAAACTCAAGACTATTAAAGGTCTGAAATTTCATCGATAAAACAATGTCTCTATTTTTACTCACTTTTAACTAGGATAAGGTCTCAAAAGATTTTTTTTCTTCTAAAACATAACTTGCATTATTAACAAATCCTGGACAGACAAATCCGTATATACTCTATTAAATGTTCACCGATTTCTAAGGTGGTTCCCATTTTTCAATACAATTGGTACCGTATCTTTGTGTTCCATAACTTTTGACAACATTCTGAAGGCTTACAAATGTCAAGTGACAGCAGCATAGTTAGTCACAGATACCTGGACAACCGAGCCTTTTCCATCGAACAATAATACGTATAGAGCTCTCTTGAGAGGCCAAATATATCTCATAATCAATGTATTCTGCTAGTCTGCTAGTTTTTTCCTACCCAAACTTGTTTTATATTGCGTCATGTTACAAAATAAGTAAATCCATGTTTCATCACTTTTGACAATCTCATTCAACGTTTCTAGTGAGACTTTTGATTTTTGGCAAGCATTTGGCAATTTCAACTTGAGTTTGTTTTTGATCAGCCCCCATCTTGCACCACAAAGGCTCTTTACCAAGAAAATGAAATGATTAAAGGGTTGGGGTGTCCAACCTGCTACAATAAACTCAAAGGAAGAATTACGCTAGCCGTATTCAATAACAGTTCAATTTCCAAAACAGTTCAACACGCTTCGTTCAATTTCTGATGTATTGGAGAAAAATCAACAATTGTTTACCAATTATAACAAAATGACAAGAACAAGCTAAAGATAAATTATCCATTCTGTATTACATGTGAGACTAAAATTTTGCATTTTGGGAACAGCCATCAGGAAATATTATATCACGAACAAACACTTCCCCATACTTTGAAGAGCTTATGTAGATCTAAGTATCATAGGCACTTAGTAAGCATAGCAAAGAAAATCATACTGAAGATTTTTGGACACATTACACTCCTTAGCTTGACTCCACTGGTGATTGGGAATGGTTCAACTGATTTGCCCTCATAGACACGATCAATCATGTCTTCAAGGAATTGCCACCATAGAATAAATCAATCAATTCCTTCAGGCCCATAACTAATAACTGAATTATATTTTACAGACATTATTCTGAATCCTGCACTTCTGCGACATTCATCTCATAATACATTAAAGTCTTAAATTTTAATACAGTATGGAACCAAAGATCACATCGATTACAAGCAACAACATAATTGTCCCTTGCATCTCTGCCACATGGTCATTAAACTGTATTCCTTTGTTGTTTTGCTTTTCTTTTACAGTCAATATTTCTTACCGTTTTATGACTTTTCACACCGTCTTTATTTATTCGTAATTGCTGGCAAAGGGATTCTACTTAAGTTGATTTATTTCTCCCCAGATACTCTTTCCTTAAATGAACAATGTTCGTTAGCAAGTGTTTAGACATTATCTCATGAAGAACACTCTTCTGTATGTCACTTGCATCTTCATTACTGCAATCAAATGATACACATTAGTTTGTCCATAAGTCATTCAAAGGAGGACCATTTTTAACTGTAAAAGCAAAAACGTGTATAATTTGGAACCATGCAATATCAAATTTGCATCTATCTGAAGAAAGCTCGTTGACTTATCAAGAGCCATAAAAAGAATGAAGCCGTTATCAATGCATTCTGTTAGTCTTCTTCTTACGTTTAGCTTCATATTGATTTCGTTCAGTTATTCCTGTTTTCTTGAAGTGTCTACTAGATCCATTTCATCAGCTTCCGAATACTAAATAAGTTTCTTATCCTATACCAACAGAACTGTTCCATTTCTTTCTCAACTCTTTGGGTTGCATATATTTTGTACTACTACTACTACTCTCTCTCTCTCTCTCTCTCTCTCTCTCTCTCTCTCTCTCTCTCTCTCTCTCTCTCTCTCTCTCTCTCTCTCTCTCTCTCTCTCTCTCTCTCTCTCTCTCTCTCTCTCTCTCTCTCTCTCTCTCTCTCTCTCTCTCTCTCTCTCTCTCTCTCTCTCTCTCTCTCTCTCTCTCTCTCTCTGAATGTTCAGGAACAGTCCGTGAATGCAATATGACAATCGAAACATTACATTGTAATGTCCAGATGATGGAACTTGTCCAAAGTAATGATCGACTTTTCATTGATATTTCTAGCCAGTAAATACTTTATTGCGATTCTTTTAAAATTTGGTAGAATTCTTGTTTTGAACTACGTGTTTAAAAACAAAATACTTCTATCTTAGACGAAGTATCTTTTTACCATTTCTAGAAACTGTATGCCATTGTCACTAAACATTTCTTCTCTGGTGTGTTTCTGCTTCTAAATGGAAGAACACATCCGGAAATAGATCAGAAATGTTATGGGAATTCACACAAAATTACAAGTCATCTTTGTCCGGTTGTTAAGTCTGCATAAAATATGGTGACAGCAAGTGGCAGATTCTTCACAAGATTTCTTTAAAAAAATTAGAATCTACATTCATTTATTCCTTGTAATTTAGTCTAATGTAATAACAAGTTGGCCATACTGAGACATATTTTGACGGTCAACTGAAACTGTTTCAAGTGTAAGTCTCTGTGCCTAGCGGACAGTTAGAAAAAAAGCCAGCCTTAATGATATCTGCAAATGCTTGCCTACATCTCTTTGTAATTGCACACTGAACTTAGTACAAGCATAATGCTTCACAAATACATGTCGTTTATGAAAAGGGAAATACGCAGAAGCATTTGCTGTATCTGTTTCCATGACCTTTCCTATAAGTTCATTTACAAGTTCGTCAAATATATTGATAAGCAACAAGATAGGACACCTCGCTTTCAGGTGCAGTTCTTTTAGTCCATCACAACATTAAGTAACATAAACACAGATAGCTATCGAGCTTGCTCAGCTCTACCCGCTATTATAGGGTCTTTTCAAGAGGAGGTGTAGATGTTGATTTGGGTCTCATCCCCTCAAATATCCCTGTCTACAAACTTTCCTGTAAACCTTCAATTTTATAAAGAGCAGAAACCATTTCCAGAACCATGGTGTATGTACCAATGTGACAAATTTACATATTGATTTCTTTCAAGAAGGCATGCAAGACTCGATAATACAAATATGTATGCCTCAATGGTCACAACAACAACCTATCTGCCATTTATCTTTAATCGTTTAGATAAACAGTATACTCGCGATGTTTGAAACTGAAGTTTGGAAGAAATAGTCTGAAAATAAATTGAATATTTAAGATCTATGCTTTTCGAAGATATCTGTTAAAACTGTGGTGCGTTGCATGTTATGGATCAATATGTCCATTCATTAGCAACGTAATATATTTCCTCTTCAACTACTGAAGATACTTCAAAACAGCAAGTATGATTGCATACTCTCCAATGTTACAGTATATAGATCCTAAAATGTGCATGTGCACGTGTGTGCATTTGCTCCGTGACCCTCAAATATCATAGGTGTTTGTGACTTGGACCACTGGGTCAGACGTTAATCAAGGAGTACCGGTATTGTGGACAATGTAATGTAGTGCTGGGTTATCACTATACAAATACATTCTGCTTAATCATATACATTTTATCAGGTTGTGTTCAAATATTATCAAAGACAACAACAATATTTTAATGATTTATATGCATAATATGAACAATAATGTAAATCCAATAATGCTCCAAACACTGTAAGACATATATTTTGCAGAATGTCAATCAAACTGTTCCCCATGAATAAACATGCAATAATCAGCATCTACAATGTACGAACCCGTGTGTAAACCGGAATTTCATACCAGGTAGCATAGTTCAGATCGGAAACGGGCAGTGTAGATTTATCAGATATTCAAAATTACCTGGACCACACGTCAGTTTTGATTTCATAGACAGTTAGTTGTGCTGTGATTTATGTTACGAGAAATACAATGGTAATACTGACAAGAAGGAAACCAACTTAAATTTCTGTAGCAACACTTAACATATAAAGGTATGTAGACATCCAATTAACATAAACACTCTGGGCGTTTTAAATTACTTTGACAAAACATGGCCAAACTGTAGATATGTTTTTCACAGGTACACAATCTGCACGTCTTCAAATTGTACATAAGAAATTAATACCAGCTCATTTCAAACACGAACTTATTGGCACTGCATGTAACAAAAATCCATCCACGTGAAGAAAAATGCGATGTATAGCCTAGCCTGCAAGGATATTCTGAGCTGGTCAAGACTGGTGATGCACTCAGACACAGTGTACTTAATTTAAGTGACTTGCAGAATTCCAATCAGGATAATTTGATTTTTTAAATTGCCATTCTGTAAGCCCTCAACTTGGCAAAATATGTTTTCTATAATATCAGAATGGGACCTGGCTGGGCAAAGATCCTGACCAGAAAAACGTGTGATGTGCATTTTACATATTTCGGTAAATTCAGAAATTCAACTGTCATTATTATATTGTTTGCTTGGAATTATTTTTTTCTGTTTCCTTTTCTGACAAGCGCTTTGCTTCTATTTCCTCTCTTCGTGATTAAAACCAATGTAAAATGTCTAATAATGACTCGATTCGTTTATCATACATGAATTTAATAGGATTTGCGTTTTAACGAATAGTGAATAGCTTGCTTGTACAGCATCAAGTTTAACATACCACAATTCCGAACGTCCTCAGCAGGAAAATTTCTCATTTCTCGAAAGAATCTGGATGTATATTAAGATAATTTGTCATGAACGGAAGCAATTCTTATTTTTCAATGCAAAGCAATATATTGTTAAATTAAAACAATGCTTCACCTATCTGATGTCCATGAAAGTTCTACAATCAACTATGCATTAGAGATATCGGATTTTTGTATAATCCAAAGAAATCTAAAATGTCCACCTTAACGTTATGAAAATTTTAAGAAAGATTGATATGAAGACAAGTAAGGTTGTTGTATATAGTGTAGCCGCGATAACTGAAATATTATATATATATATATATATATATATATATATATATATATATATATATATATATATATATATATATATATATATATATATATATATATATATATATATAATACACTTCAGTTATCCCGGCTACACTATATACAACAACCTTACTTGTCTTCATATCAATCTTTCTTAATATATATATATATATATATATATATATATATATATATATATATATATATATATATATATATATATATATATATATATATATATATATATATATATATATATTAAGATTATTTGATTGTTCTAAACAGAAATGAGTTTATTTTGTGGAATTAAAAAACTTTGATTTTTTTTAAACGAACTTTATTTTAAGTTTTAAATATTTTCTTGATTATATACAAAATAAAGCCATAATTGGTGAGGAAGGAAAGATTTATGGTAGGAAGAGAAGATCGATATCATTTCTTTATGGCATGATATTTGAAAATAGGAAAGAAATTGGCAAGAACAAAAAATATGCACACCCTTATGTATACGTAAGGAAGTATATTGACAAAAATATTGAAATGATATATCTCGGAAGATATTATTTGTTATGAATTTAATACTTTAGAAATTTTATGCATATTAAATATATTGTAATTTAGCAATAATGAATTCTATATTCTCTAATGCAGGGATCGGCAACTTCGTCCAGGGCGGTTGCCGGAAAAGTGATTCTTAAAGCCACAACATATGACACAAAAGCTTCTGAGAAACTTTGATGGTCAGAGACTTGGCCTTTTTCTAAGAAGTGTTCTTTTAATGAAAGTGTTCTTATTCAAGAAATAGAGTGCAGCTTTGTTAATTTTCCTCTCCATTTGGAAATTGTTTGTCATCAGTCTTAGTCTTAGAACAGGGACAGCCAGAACAGGGACTATCTTTACCCATCGAGGGTATTAATTTATTACCAGGCAGTGACCTTAACTGGAGACAATGTTGAGCTTGATCCACTTGTAATTGGCAAGTCTTGTTTGGATCAGAAAGTCGATCATATTGAAAAGAAAATTCCTGATATATACCCAGCTGGTGCATTTAAAGCTCCTGAGAACGATGTTGATCAAGAAATTATTCCTTTACCTGACATATTTATCCGTCAGGCTTTTGATAGTATGCTGCTTATATTGGTCAATCAAGAGATCACAGTGATCCTCTTTTTCTTACTCATCGTCTTTATTCTAATTATAGAATACAAATCACTCATTGTCGAACAGTACAAAGATCCTGTAATTTCCGGTTTGTTACAGACAGCTATTAGCGAAACCGAAGTCACACAAGTACCTGTCTGTTGTTGTTTTGTTTTTGTTAAAATGTGATTCTTATGAGGAAATCGAGACCATCTCAGGTTCCCGATAGTAACAAATGGTCAGGAAGCTATGTGATTCTTACGAGGAAATCGAGACCATCTCAGGTACCCGATGGTAACAAATGGTCAGGAAGCTATGTGATTCTTATGAGGAAATCGAGACCATCTCAGGTACCAGATGGTGACAAATGGTCAGGAAGCTGTCAAACTGATGACTTATAGTCAAGATATCCTTAGTGCATGAATTTCCTTTGAATTGTCATTTAGAAGTCAATAAAACTTGTGAAAAGATCTTGAAAGGATCTTGAATTATTTTGTTGGCTGAAAATTAAAAGTGGTGTTTGTAAATTGTCAATGTTCTTACCACTTGTCAAATTAGATGAAAACCCAATTATATACCAAATGTTCATGTGCAACCTATTTCTGCATTTTATGAACCGTTCAACAGAACAGATCCATTACCTAAGACCAAGTCAAAAATAAAATTAAGATATTGCAAGGAAATTTCAGAATTAGTTACTTCTGATGAACTTTATTAATATAAATTTATACTGTTTCAGATAAAGGGTTTGCTCTTGTGCTTTTCAACGTTTAATCAAAATGATTACATTTGGGCTACATAGTTGTGACGCTTAAATCATCGTCACATGGAAAGATCACTGAGAGATAATTCGGAAATTATTTGACAGACACACCGATGCAAATTTGACCATTGATATAAGTAAAAGTAAGTTTTGCTGTGCTTGTCTTAAACTTCTAGTACATATATTGGGACATAAACAAGATAAACATATAGAAGCTATAGTCAAGGCTGTCTTTGAATTCCCTGTGCCTATCATTGAAACGCAGCTGATGCGATTTGGGGGTAACGCTGGTGCTAAGAGTCTGTACTCTTAAATAAATAAATAAATAAATACCAGGAACGAGTAAAAGACAGCAAACATTGTAAAATTTAACAAATAATTTATTTTCCTAGAATGCAAAGTGAAAATGAGAAGAAGAAAAACAACTAACGGTATCGCGCATTCAATCACAAAATAATCTAAGAATAGCAGAAACAAGTCCTAATAATTAAAAGTCCTGAATAAAACTCGGTACAAGAAATTCAAGAACTGAAGGCGATGTCGTTTATGTTATAGCTTATAGAGTGTTGAAAATAATCACTTGAGTTCAATAATTTGAAGAAAAAGATTCATCCTAACTAAACACAACATAACACAGCTTGAAAATGCTAGATGTTAAAGCACGAATGACCAAGTCCTCAAAATTGTAAGAGTACATTGTTCTCTATTCGACCTCAGGTCACAACAAGCATTTTCTACCGAAAAAAATAAACATTACCTAATGCAAAATAACATTCTATAATGATCTTTTGTTTACAAAATCAAAACCATAACCTGGGTTACATTCAGAAAATTCCGAAAGTTAGACCCAAATAAACATATTTACTTCTTCTGTTAATAATTATGCTGATAATAAGCACATTCAAAGAAAAAAGTTAGCTATGAATTAATTGTTTGCATAAAATGAAATTATAAAAGTCAATAGAGTCAAGAAGAAATTAGTTTTGGACAAGGTCAAAACCAGCATTCACTGTAACATTACAATAGCATGTGATACAATATTTGGGGTTAAAAAGAAAACAAAACCACAAAAAAATTAAATATACAGAACACTGGACATTATCGAAAATTGTGTTCAATATTTGTTCCATGATCGCTTGGTTTTCTGGGAGTTCAAATATAAAAAATGGCTGATAAATTCCACCCTCCGATACCAAACTTGGATGCTCTTTTAAATTATGAGAGTTTACAAACTGCGTATACTAAACATTTTGGGTTGGGGAAGGTGTTTACTTTTTTGCTAAAATTGATACATGTAATATACAGATGATAGATTGTGGAGTCTAAGTTTTTGATAGGTAATGATTCACCCTCGATGTCCCGAGAGTCAATCCACAACAGAGGTCACTGCACCATTAAAGATGGTATGAAGATACAATAAGAACCATTATATTTCTTATGTTGTCTTAGGTCAGTGCTTGTGAGGCTCTCGTTAGTAATAAAGTTATGACGTTCTCTACTCTGGACATAAAAGTCTTTTAGATAATGTTTTTTGATGCATGAACCATCGAAATTAATTTTCCCTGCTCTACGCTTGACAGGACAGTTTATGTTCGTACATGTATTATTTTTGTACATATCATCACGTTGTCTCATTCTTTTTCAAGTTAACCTCATTCGGTAAATTACTTTGTGTCTTGTACCATACCTATCCATGTATAACATATTAACTCTGGTCTGCTTTAGTGTTTTACAACATAGCAACACAAGGAAGTTTACAGTAAATTTTCTTGCCCAAGGACAGACCATGGTAGCTGGCCCTAGCTGATCCGAGGGTAAGATTCAAGCCCGTTCTTTGTCTGTCGCCATCATCATCCCACAATAATTTTGAATCTTACTTCATGGAATATCTGCAATTTAACTTGATTCCACCCTTTCTCGTCATACATTATGTTATTATTTTATTTGTGAGTTGGTATGTATTTGTGTCTGTCTGTCAATGTTGGATTTTAACTTAGCTTTAACAGTTGCATAGTCATATCGGTACGATGTCTGCCTTGTGACAATTTAAAGTGATTTCTAGCACTGAGGCATCACGCCGCAGACATGTTACATTATGTCCCACCCAATCTCTATACCCTGTCACCAGGCCGACCAGTCCTAACACCTAACCTCTTAATGCTGAGCTCCAAGCGAGGCAGCTACCTGTACAATCTTTTATAAATCTTTGGTCTGACTCGGCCGGGATTCGAATCCACGACATCCAACACCGAGGATTTCGCCCGTACCACTAGACCACCGAAGTGATTTATCGTAGTAGTAGTAGTAGTAGTAGTAGTAGTAGTAGTAGTAGTAGTAGTAGTAGTAGAAGAAGAAGAAGTAATAGTGGTTAAACTATCGTTGCATTGACATTCTAAACTTTAAATTCATATGCATGTAAATGAACTTTAAATTAAATTAGCATGTTGCATATAATGTACATAAACCTAACGGAAAATTAGCTTGAAGGTAAATATCTAATCTTCAGAAGGTAGAGATATCATCAGCAGAATCAGCATCGTCGTCGTTATTTACTTTGTTGTTACAATTGTTGATGTCGTCGTCCATTATACTTTGATTGAGGAAATTAAATCCATTTCTGAATCAATCGTGTTTGTGACCCTGACGTCATGCTACCGATAAAATCGACCTTTGAACAATGTGCTTTTTGCAGTCGCGGCAAAACCTTCACTATAGGAGTGCCGACCAGATATAAGGGACGTAAAAAAAACTAAACAAACCGTTACGTCCATTATTTTGCTAACTGTCAGCTGTCAATCAGTTATGGTGCACAGTTAATATATAGCCGACTCTTATTTCCTTGGGGAAAATTTTACAGGAAAATATCCATCTCTGTCACGTGCTCCTTCAGTCTGCGCCTGTACAAAGTCGAATGAAAATGCTTATTAGAAGGTATGTTATATTATCTAATTTGTATTCTCTGTCTTTATCTATCGGTTGTTTATCTCGTCCGTTAAATTTTTGTGTCTGCACATCTCTCTCTCTCTCTCTCTCTCTCTCTCTCTCTCTCTCTCTCTCTCTCTCTCTCTCTCTCTCTCTCTCTCTCTCTCTCTCTCTCTCTCTCTCTCTCTCTCTCTCTCTCTCTCTCTCTCATATGTCCGATAAACGCTTGAAACCGTGAAGTTTTTAGTTTGGTGCACATACATTTTAAACAAATGATATAACAGTTTCAGAATATATATTGCTTCGGTGATATGTCATGTATTTCATCTGTCCGTCTGTATGTCAGTCAGTTTATCTCCTTCTGAGCCGTTGAGTGGGTTTCACTTATCTCGATAATATGCTTGCCCATGTGTGTGTGTGTGTGTCTGCGTGTGTGTGTGCAGATATCGCAGATACACATATAACGTAACACAATTCTGTTTTTCTGTCACTGTCCAGAGGTTCTTGGTTTAGAACCTAAAATGATAATGTGCAATCAGCGTGAGAATTTGCAATGGCGGGCGATCAAAGTTTTTTCTCATCTTAGTCTTTCTTTCTTCGTCCATCTTCTTGAAAAACTGGCAACATTCAATTTGATTTGAAATTCCTGCACTGATCCTTTTCTTCCATTACAGTTGTAAAATATATGTTCACATGTGAGAAGTTTACTTAATAGCGTTTAAATTTTAGATTTTAGGATATATATATATATATATATATATATATATATATATATATATATATATATATATATATATATATATATATAAAACTGAACACAATCTGATATGCATGCAAAACTACATGTGTATCAGAATTCTGGACAAGCTGTTTATTTATTTATTTGTTTGCTTTTTTAAATTCTAATTTCAGATTGTTTTTTAGTATGTGTTGAACATCACATTTCCATCCAAACCAGAGCATTCTGCATTGTTTTAAATGCAAAATTTTGGTATTTTCTATGGGACTGAATCATAAGACTCGCATGTGGAATAGGTATGACTATCAACCCAGTTATGAATATATAAATCTTGAAGCGACATGGTTTGAATAAGAACACAGAAAATTACATGAGAGAATCTCTAGAAATTTTTATTCGGTGGCCAGATGTTCAAAACTTATTTATGTTGTTTGTTTGTTTGTTTTCGTTTGGGTTTGTTTTGTTTTTGGGTGGTTTTGTTTTTTTTTTTTTGTTGTTGTTTTTTTTGGGGTTTTTTTTGTTTTTTAATCGTCGCTATTTTTGACTCAGAAAGAGTTACATGTGTTGCTAACAAATGCAGCAAATCATTAATGATAAGGATTTGTTGAAGGAAAACTGAAATATAAGATACATGATTGCGTGACTGATTGTATTTAAGAAAAACACAGATTAGCAGAAAAAGCTTCTTGTATTACAATAGTGTTTTTAAGTATTCGCCGAAGAAATTATCTCATAAAACTATTTTTAACTTTGAATGTTATATATTTAAATTCCTTAGTTGCATTAAAAAAAAAGTATACATGTACGAATCAACACCAAGTTTAGGTCATTTGAACTATACATGTACATGTACGAATCAACACCACGTTTAGGTCATTTGAACTATACATGTACGAATCAACCCCACGTTGATGTCATTTCTTCAAATAGAAACAGTTTCCTTTTTAATAATATACTAGCTTTTGACTTCTTTGACTTTTACGTACGTGATTGTATATATATTTCCATTATCCGTGTAACACACCTGTCACTTCCATGTGGAAAATGTAAATATGAATGTTCATGTGAAGTGGTTGTCCAAATATATCTCAACTGGATTGGCTACTACTGTGAAGCATGTATGAACTAATTAAATTACTTATTTTCTAAGCATATGTAAGAATATAAGTAAAGTTTTAAATAGTGTACAGTCATTGAGAGACAGACAAACAAGCAAAGACGGATGGACTGGGATGAGAGCAAAAATTAACGTGCATTTTCTAATACAGTAAGAGGCTTATTTTAAGTGTTTTTTTATGGATAAGGAGCCCAAACATTTTCTCAAGAAAAAATACAAAGTGACCACAAGATACCTTTGATTAACTTTTGTCACGGACATCATGAATCCACGTGACGTAAATGGCATTTGCGTGTTGTTAAAGATACGGCATGTAAGTTTGAGACAAAAGGTTTGATTGGCAAATGTCAGAATATTGTACAGTTTAAAGAAATGGTTAGAAAATAAAAACGATCATGTATTCTTGCAACCATATAAAGATCATCGATTAATTGTGGGATCAACAGGAATGCTGTTTAACTGACAATATTTCTGACCAGGAGTAAGTGGATTCGTTGACTTGAGACAACTGGCATAATGTGGTGTGGTCAGAATATTTACATGTTAATAAGATCAAATTGATTAATTGATTATATATATATATATATATATATATATATATATATATATATATATATATATATATATATATATATATGTGTGTGTGTGTGTGTGTGTGTGTGTGTGTGTGTGTGTGTGTGTGTGTGTGTGTGTGTGTGTGTTTACACCTTGAAGATGCCTAAAAACCTTGAGGATGACTGGTACACAAGCTAGAATCAGTACACTCAGAGTATTATACATTTTAAGTAAAATATGTAAATAAAATAGGAGTATAAAAAAGACATCAGCATGGTGCACAATATAACATTCATATTTACATTTTCAACATGGCAGTAACAGGTGTATTACACAGATAATAGAAATATATAGTTTAATCGTTTAGTAATCAGAACTAGTTAATCATATAACATCATTGTCAAAAGAGTATTGACAAAATAAGTATTGGACAGTAAACAAATACATGTAAACAAGCACACTGAATTTATACACTTACTCACCGAATTATACACATGCACACATAATTTATACACATTTCACACCGAATTTATACAGATACACACCGAATATGCACAAACACAGAATTTATAACCATACTCAATGAATGTATACATATAGACACAGAATTTATTAATTAAAAACACATGCATACCAAATTTATACGCCTACACACACCGAATTTACAACAAATTTATTCACATAAAGACAGAATTTATAACCATACTCGATGAATGTATTCACATACACACCGACGTTTTAAACATACTGAACACATTTATACACACCGAATTTATGACCATACTCATACACATCGAATTTATACACATGCACACCGAATTTATAAACATGCTGAATAATATAATGCACACATACACCGAATCTATAGACATACTAAACGAATTTATACGCATAACACAGAATATATACACATGCACATCGAATTTATAGACATACTAAACGAATTTTTACACATAAACACGGAATTTATAACCATACTCAATAAATGTTTACACATACACACCGAATTTAAACACGTACATATGGATGTTTTAAACATACTGAACACATGTATACACACCGAATTTATAACCATAATCAACAAAATTATACACATACACACCGAATTTATACACATGCACAACAAATATATAAATATACACAACAATTTATACACAAAAAACCGAGTTTATAACCAAGCTCAATGAATGTATGCACATGCACACCCAATTTATCAATAAATAAATACTGCGCCCAAACTTATCTCGATTTTGTGTAAGAAAACTACACACTGATTTGAAATGATTAAATACACATTTGACAGCGAGTACACACAGCTTCATTTACATAATTCAAAAGTCACTGGCTGCTTCCCATATCATATAAGCAATCAAACTGCCATCGAACAATAGCGTCAGAACTCCAAGCGATGCGTCTTCAGACAGTCAACAAACATGTCAAGGTACTTTTATGAGATGCATGAACTTTGAATGAAACAATGCAAATCAAATCTTTGTTTTTGACCGGGAATATACTTTGAAATATAAACGATCTTTTAAACTTCTGTAGATCAAATGCCCCTACTCGTCTATAAATATTAAGAATACAACCAGTTTGTTTTATTTGAACTCTTTGTTTCTTATGGTTGAAACGGCGGAGAAAAATACACGTTTTGCAAAATGGCCTGCAGGCAGTCTACGATGTCGCTCTAGGGAAAACAGTTGATTCATATACATGTAGAACTAAGTGGTCAAAACACCAAATAATCAGCGAAACGTCTCTATTATGTTTTCAGTACTGGGATTAGGCTACGTCTAACCAACATACGATGCAATGATCTAGTTTCATTACAAGATTCTCGCTCCGACTGGATTAAAACCATACTAATACTAAATGGATGACTTACATGTTTGTCTTTAGCCTCTTTTTTATTAGGGTCTTTGTAGCAAATAGAGGGCAGCGTTGCCGAAAAGCTTGCATGGTTTCGAACAGTCTCAGATTCTAATAAAATGACTGTTTTACTCTACGTCAGATAAACTGAAGAGAGAGAGAGAGAGAGAGAGAGAGAGAGAGAGAGAGAGAGAGAGAGAGAGAGAGAGAGAGAGAGAGAGAGAGAGAGAGAGAGAGAGAGAGAGAGAGAGAGAGAGAGAGATGATCTATTCATCTTACAGGAAGGAATGATGTCAAGCTTTTCATACCACATGTAGATAAGAGCACTTTACTTTTTTATAAATGTAAAATTAGGAAAGATCACAGCATCACACTTTTGAAGAAATGTCAAAGTATAAAAAGCATAATCCATCCTGTTGTATGAGTGTAAAGGTAGAAAAGAGCACGGTACTAAACTATTGTATAAATATCAAGGTAGAAAAAAAAACATTACATTTTTGTGTAAGTATAGTGCTTTTTTTAACACTCTATGGCGTTAAGAGGGAGACATCCCCGGAAAATGCCAGAGAATACAGTTACAGGCAAAATAAAACCAGGTGAAAAACATTATGATACGTTTCAAAATTTTTTGGTACAACTTCAGTCAAAACAAGTGTTCTAGTGAGTGTACGCTTTTTAAAAAGCTGAATAAACAACATTTGGGAATGTTTCGGGAAAGAATAAGTTACTTAAGTCGAGTCACTGTTAAGGACCTATATAATCGATAATCGTGTATGGCGTGCACATAACATGATACAAGGAACGTGTGCATGCTACGGCAACTACTTCAGTTAACACGTTTTAATTCAATTTATATATGTTAAATTTCAAAGATGTTATATGAAAAGTTTTACCTTTAATTAAATACCCTTTATATCACATATATTTATTTTCTTTTTATCTTCTATATCACATATAAATTTATTTCCTTTTTATCTTGTATATAAAATATGTATTTACTTCATTTTCAGTCCATAATTTTGTATATTCTAAACGTACTTAATTGTATATTTGTATGTTTACTTATACAAGTGATACTTCTGGAATATAATCTTAAATTGCTTGCAGTTTCTTTCCTGTTCTGTTTATACGATCTTTATGATACAAACTTTACGTGTCATTGCAGCTCAAAAAGTAAATGCAACAGAGAATGGTACATTGATACATGTAAATCAATCAGAGCGTATGGTCTTCACCATGCCTAGTCAGTCATACACATCTATTAGTAAGCACAAAATATATTCCAATTTGTGGGGTGTAGTATAAATATGCAAAACACTCAACTTTAATGTTCGCCATAATCAAAGACGAAATATTTTTGCCTGCTGTTATAATTTGATAAAGTAATCCTCCTCCTCCCTCCCTCCCCCCGCCTCTCTCTCTCTCTCTCTCTCTCTCTCTCTCTCTCTCTCTCTCTCTCTCTCTCTCTCTCTCTCTCTCTCTCTCTCTCTCTCTCTCTCTCTCTCTCTCTCTCTCTCTCTCTCTTAATTATTAATTTAAAGCAAAACATGCATTTTATCGTATTGGTAAACACTTTTTAATTTAATTTAAACATGTGCTCAATTTTCCATCTGACAAACTATTGACACGAACAATGACCATGCGATCAATGGTAGCCCTAATTGAACATGCTATTGACACACAAAGACCGTGCGACAGGGTTACTAGCCCTAACTGAACTTACTATTGACACACACAAAGACTGTGTGATCAAGGGAAGCCCAAACTGAAGTTGCTATTGACACACAGAAAGACCATGTGATCAGTGGTAGCCCTAACTGAACATGCTATTGACACACACAAAGACCGTGTGATCAACGAAAGCCCTAACTGAAGTTGATATTAACACACACAAAGACCATGTGATCAATGGTAGCCTTAATTGAACATGCTATTATCACGTACACAGACCATATGATCAATGGTAGCCCTAACTGAATATGCTATTGACACGTACAAAGCCCTACCTGAACATGCTATTGACACACACAAAGACCGTGTGATCAATGGAAGCCCTAACTGAAGTTGATATTGACACACACAAAGACCATGTGATCAATGGTAGCCTTAATTGAACATGCTATTATCACGTACACAGACCATATGATCAATGGTAGCCCTAACTGAATATGCTATTGACACGTACAAAGCCCTACCTGAACATGCTATTAACACACACAAAGACCGTGCGATTAATGGTACCCCTGACTAAGTAAGAAGAATGCACGCACCTTTAAAACTGTTTATTATAAACGGAGTCTTCTCACTTTTATAATGTTTTAATTCTGACCTTTGACCCTTCATAATTGACGATATCAGAAAGGAGGTACACTTCTAAAGGTACTCTCTACTAAGGCCATAGTCAGTTAAAACTAATACTTTCACCATTAATGACATATTGCCGAAAGCTTTACACTCAACTTTACATACTTTGAATACACTAAGTTTCGATGAGTACTAATTTTTGTGAACTTCATGATTATTAAAAAATAAGAAAACACGAATAAAAGACACAACAAATTAGGAACCATCTGTCGAAATTTTAGGACTGCTTTCACTAATTATGAAAACCATAAGAGTCCTTTGTCAATCCACATCAAACAAATATCCCCATCCTAATATGTTAGATCACATTATTATTTTTGTTTCTTGAGCAGTGAAATTCGAATAAAGTGCATTCAATATTGTCAAAATGCATACCGGCGAAGAAAGAAACAATAATATCAGCGAAGAGAGAAATACATATCGATTTTGAGAAAATAAACTTATATAGGTGAAGAGAGAATCGATTATGCCAGCCATTTATTATAATGTTTGAAGCCTTCGTAACCTTAGAGTAAATGAACCTTGACCAGCTGGCTTGCATCTGCGTTTGTTTGACACACACACACACACACACACATACATACATACATACATACATACATACATACATACATACATACATACATACATACATACATACATACATACATACATACATACATACATACATACATACATACATACATACATACATAGATACATAGATACATACATACATACATACATACATACATATCAATATATATATATATATATATATATATATATATATATATATATATATATATATATATATAAAAATTAATATATATTTATATATTTATATTATTATTAAAATTCATAAATAAATATATATATATATATATACATATATATATATATACATAAATACATAAATATATAAATACATATATACATAGATATATATAGATGCAATAAACTGACGACGAACAGTACGAAACTAGTAACTAACTAGCCTAAGCGCTTTCGACTCTTAATGAGTCTTTTTCAAAGGCAAATACAAAACATAGTTACGACAAACTGTTTTTGTGTTTATTTGTTTGTCGTAACTATGTTTTGTATTTGCCTGTGCAAAAGACTCATGAAGAGTCGAAAGCGCTTAGGCTAGTTAGGTACTAGTTTCGTACTGTTCGTCGTCGGTGTATTGCATCTTTTTTAATTAATCCCTGACAGACGTGATCCCTTGGTGGATCCAGTACGCTTGAGAGGGTTGTTATTCGCCATATGATTTGTATTCTTTATATATATATATATATATATATATATATATATATATATATATATATATATATATATATATATATATATATATATATATATATATATATATATATATAGTTTGTTGATATTTTTATTGTGTTTATTTAATTTTGTTTCTCCTAAAAATGATGTGTTTGGAAAATGTCTTAATTGATGAATCAAATAAACAGAATGTCTTTCCGATTGCTTTAATTCATCCGGCAACGAAATTAAGCAAAAGAGGACCAATGATAATTAATGAGTTTATCTATTCTAAAAAAAGATCACTCATATTATACTGATATATGTTCTTTATCCTGTTCTTTTACAATAAAAATTAAAGTAAATAATTTTCCAAATATTGAAAGAATACTTACACAGATGTTGACATTACAGTATAAATAGCTTATTTATGCTAACATGTTATGTTTATTATGACACTCACGGTCTTATTCACTTTTAGTCAGCTAGCTCTTGAATTAGCCAGAACAAAATATGTTCACCGTAGTAACTACTGTAATGGTTAATGCGCACTCAGCCGCCAACAACATAGAAAGCGTATTGTTCATCCGCAATGGAGATTCCCGCTGGTCATTTTACCAAAGATTTCAGGTTTACTGCTTATACTCGGATCTGAGGCGTATTATTCAAGAAAAGGTTGATTTTGTTTCTACAAGATCTCAGATCTAAGTCTCTCCGGGCATTTGCTGCTACTGGTAGTAAAAATGATTTTGTTTTGTTTCTATTACATATTTCATTCCAGTTTTGACAGTACCTGTGGTCATTTTACCTGACACTAATATTCTTTAATAATTTTTTTTTACCTGAAACTAATTATCATTAATAATGGTGATTATATCTATAATTTAATACTTCATGCATGTTTTTAAAGATTGGTTTATAATTTACGCTTTTTGCAGCATTGTGTGTTGTGTGCTGAATTGTTGAATAGTTAATGAATTCATTTTTATGCGGATCGTACTTAATGTCGTCTGAGAATGGATTATTTAATATTGCTATGGTGGCGCTCACCAGTTATTATGTACTTTTGAGAGAGTGGTGTATGTAAGGTGAAGTTGTTTGCATTTTAAACATGCACAGTGCAGAGAATGTTGGCATAACTATATACTACTTTCATGTAATGTGGATGAAATTTCTTTGGATATTGTACTTTTGGAAATTTAAAATGATCTTGAGACACTGCTAACTAAAATGACTGCTCCCTTGTGCTCCAAAAATCAACCTGAATTTGTCTAAAGTACACCATTCTTGGCAGCTATTAAAATATGGAAAATGAATTTTGCCAAACTAGATAATACCAGCTTCTAAAAGGGCAATGACTGAATTATCAAATACATAAAATGTAAAAAAAAGTTATCGGCTCTTTTTTTTACAATTTACCTCTGAAGTTCGAGAAGTGAAAATGAGCAAGTAGAGCTAGCACGTTTTTGAAAGGTGCACATCTGGAGTAAGGCCAAGCTGTATATTCTCTAACCCATATTACACCCATCAATCATACATCAAAATAAAGGGAATTAAAGGTTCTTTGAACAGCACCTAAGATATACAAAGTCTCTTTTAAATAAGCAGTATAACTAGTGAGGCAACCCAGGGAAACTCTTTTTCTTTAAAATTTTAACCCAATGCTAAATACGAAACTGTAGAGCGCCACCTATAACCGTTCTCATCTATGTTGCACAAATAGTGGATATTTTTTCAGGTTGATGTAAATATGGCAAGTAAACCCTGTCTCTGCCTCTTAGCAATACGGGTATATACATTTCACAACGTCTTTAGCATTCCAATTATTCTCTATTATACATCCTCTAACTACATTGGAATCGTTTGCGACAATGGCAGTTCCAAGGATTTCTTGTAATTGGTGTGGCTGCGAAAGATTAATGTTCTTTAATCCATCACGGCCTTCTTCATGGTCAATGGAAAAGGTTGCGTATCCTAGAAAGAGAAAAGTGACGAATGCCATAATTTGTCATTGTGGTTTGTTTTGTACGAACCTCAGAGTTCAACAATCGTCTTTCCTTGCATGCGTGCGTACGTCTGTAGCGAATGGGGCAACTGCCTTGAGCCCCTTGCTTCTCCTCGGTGTAATTGGTTTGCTTGGGTACTTGCGATACTCTCTATCATGCTACCTTGGGCCCCGCACATCCCAGGGCCGGGTTTGGTGGCAGTATCGCTATCTTTCGCTCTTGATGGAAAAGTTCCAGCTTTGAAGCCTCCAGAATCAATAATTATCGATTAAGATCATTTTTGAATTCAACAAACATTTGAATATCACTAACAGTATCGAAAAGAGTCGAACCAATGTTTCGCGAAGCTCTTATCACCATTTAATGCATAGAAAGCTATTCTAATATGTAGAGAATCAAAGAGTCTATCCACAGGGGTAACTTGGGTAATTTATGTTCTACAGGGGGGGGGATTCCTTACTACAAAAAAAGTCTGCAACAACGCCGAATGTCATTTATTAACCTGTTATACGCTGAGAATATTCTTGGCAATTATAAGATTTATTATTTTTAATTCTTTTGCTAGTACTTTCATCAAACCAGGCATATCTTCAGAACTGACTTTCAAATAAACCCATCCTTGTGGCAGGAATGACATTTATCTCAAAATTATCAAGATTATATCGGAATGGAATTACCAAAAACTTAAGGTGTGCTTCTTATCATAGAATTAATAACAATCATGTACGAACACTTCTATTGTGATAGCAGAATGGGCCAGATTGATTTGCAGTTGTCCGTTGTTGTCCGTTCCTACGTTTTCGTACCAATCTATTAAACTTACGAGCCATTGAATTCTATCCGTTTATCAATTTCATATGTTGGTTACCTAATTAGGCTTTTTCAGGAAATCTATATGTTCAAATTATTTAACATTTTGATGTTGTACATTTTAAACAAAAATACTTAAATTAATTATGTTAAAACCACTTCTGGTAGAATAATGATATTTGATAGATTTTCTTATCATGACAACAATATTTCAAATTTTCTACACATTATTTGCTTCATTCAAAAACACATTGTCTGTATTATATAGTGAAATCCACTTGAGATAAACAAATTATATATATATATATATATATATATATATATATATATATATATATATATATATATATATATATATATATATAAATGACCTGACTTGTGTCTTAATGTCATCTTAGACAAGTGAGTCTCTCTCTCTCTCTCTCTCTCTCTCTCTCTCTCTCTCTCTCTCTCTCTCTCTCTCTCTCTCTCTCTCTCTCTCTTTATATATATATATATATATATATATATATATATATATATATATATATATATATATATATATATATATTTGTAAACTTAGAACTTTTGTTGCACCTCTTATGAAACATCTGTTATTAACGGTGGTCGATCCATTTTTCAGTTATTGTTCTTGTTGTTGTTCTTTTTATTGTTGTTGCTGTTGTTTAAGAAGAAATTATTTAGTTGATGTTTAATGATCATCTAAAGTCTTCAAAGTTAGAATACTTTTGTGTGAACTTCGACTACAAAGGTTTCGCAATTTTTAAGAAATATCCAGTCTTCACATCGTTGCAATATTTACAGTGCTTTGATGGATGCGGTAGTGTTCTTGTGTCAATAATAATGTTAAACAAGAAAGACAATGAAAACAATAAAAGTCGCAATACCAGTAACTGAAACAAAAACATATGTTCATTGTTCCAATTTAGGATCAAAGACTTTCCAAAATATATACGTCTTGGTGAACGTGACGAAATGTACTGCAACGGTACTTAATTGATTATTTAATATCAATTTTATGCGAAAAATATTTTTTAAAGTATATTTAATTATTTATGAGTGTAACAGTTACAGTTTTCTTTATTCAAAAGCTCTTTTGGTATGAAAATAAATAAAATCGCTTTCGTTGAGATGATATGTATCGATTTGTTCATAACGATATAGAGCTCTGGAGAATAGCATAATTTGAAAAAGAATAATTAAATGAATGCATTCGCAATTAAATAAATTTTGATAAAGTCTACGCAAGTACTTTCTGCCTGTTTTAATTTAAAAGGTTTCTTTGTTGTTTTTTTTCTGTTTGCACATGGTTTCATACTGACGTCCATTTATTGATCTGGCTATTTATTGCTACAGCTTTCTTAAAATAATTTGAATACATTTGTTAAGGTGCAAGCTTTGAGTACATATGTTACGGCCCAAGCTTTGCTTGTGGTGAATGCTAAAATAATCGAAAAGAGAACTTCGTTACTTTAATCAAATTGCCACAGTCGATTAAATAAAGAGGAAGGTATGGGCAAGTAGGTAAGAAATCGTTTGGCGAAGAAAACATAAATACTTGTGTACATTTCCGATTAGAAGGTAAGTAGAAATACATAGTTCTTGAAATTTTAACATTTCTCATTTCGAAATGAATTTGTGAAACCTGTGATTTTTAAAACGACACAATATCATTTAAAAATGAAATACAGCTGTTAAATTAAAATAAATTTTCATGTAACTGGACTGAGAATATGGTAAAAATTACATTGACTTACGAAAATATGGTGCTTAAAAACGAAGACTTACAAAATAACAAAATTATGTAAAGTAACAATATTTTTTTAAAAATATTACCTTTTGTTCATTCAGCACATATTCTTGTGCCAAATCAAAAACAAAACTAGTTTAAGAACCCTTTTAAAAGCTATCCAGAAAAGTTATAAAACTTTTCATTCGTAAACTTTCTTGCACTTTTGTCAGATTTTTATTTTACACAGTGATGATTGCAAACGGAATTTATGGAACGAGCTGAATAATTTATATCCTTTGTGAGCATTGGCCAGCAAATCATTCCAAGAGTTTCATAAATAATTTTTGAAATGATCAATAATGTAAGATTGCATTTATCACATGACAAAAAAAAATATTTGACGAAGGCGTAGAAAAGTGAAGAGTAATTACTTGGAAATACATTCGGATGTCTCGGTCATTACGTCATTGTGTTCCATGACGTCATTAGGTATCCAGTTTGTTTTGATGGCGAAATCTGTGTCTATAACAAAAATAGTCATTCAAATGAAAAATAGTTTGTGTTGAACGCTGTTTTCAAGCATACAAACTTAGGACTTGGTTCTATTTGTTCTTTTTTATTCAACGTGGTTTGATTTCTTAAAAGGCGACAATAGTGAAATAAACATAAATGTTATTAAATGTAGCGACTTAGAAAGTTCCATTCAAGAATAAAATGCCAAGAGGAGATTTTGGCGTTCTAGCAAAACTGGTTTCATTCGGCAAATGACAGACTGGTTTCATTCGGCAAATGACAGACTGGTTTCATTCGGCAAATGACAGACTGGTTTCATTCAGCAAATGACTCGAATCAAGCAAAGAAGCTACAGTGAATTTTTCTTTCTCTGGAAAAATATCAGAATATAATAACATATGCTAGGAGAAAATTGCCATGATGGCGCCGGGAATCAAATTTTTGATTATTTCCATTTTTCAATACCCGTCAACCTCTATATCAAATAGTTCTGGCATAGCGCATCAGTTAAAATTTCCACAATTTTGAAGTTAAGATGTTTGACGTGTGTAAAGGGCAGTACTACGTTCGTGCCTTAGTGAGTGCTGCTGTTGCGACACTTGCATTTACTAATGAGAGAATATCAACAAATAATCTTGGTGAATTTTACAAACTGTGCGAAAAAAAATGACATCATTTCTATTTTTACATTCATAATTTCTGTTCTTTAAGAGAAATGGGGAGCAAAACTAGGGAAATAGTATTTAATGAGATCAGACTAGTCCGGCATGTCGATTAAAACCGTTTTAGTCAGTTAAAAGAGCTGAAAGAATAACATTTTGTTGTGCACAAGGGCATGATATTTCCTAAGTAAAGGCACGCATTAATTTTTGATTGTCTCCCTTTTTCATCTTTAATTGCTAACTCTACCGAAGTAATTATTCGTATTACTGCTTTATCGAAATAGAAACAGCGAGAATGATCGCTTTTCCGTTCTGAACATTAGTCAACATTATTGTCTAGCAAATTTACCTTCTTTCACATGTTTGAGGGAGTTGGACTATACAGTTCTCACCGGGTTATATCCCTTATTTCTCTTACCAGTCTAATCACAATTAGCCTGTCACACATAAGGCAGGTGCTAATAAAAGATCACTCGTGACCATTAACACTAACCACCAGGTTTATTCCAACCAACACACACACACACATACATTCATACATTCATACATATATATATATATATATATATATATATATATATATATATATATATATATATATATATATATATATATTACTGTATAGATGTCGCTTTGGCTTGTAGACTTTTAGGGAATTATACAACGTTTTCAGTTTCCGCAACTAGTCTATACAAGCTGGTTGTATTTATAGTTTTAGCACATGTGAAGATAGAAATGTAGAGGTTTACAAACGCAACGTTTTTGTGTTTATTTCTTTGTCGTAACTATGTTTTGTATTTGCCTTTGAAAAAGACTCATTAAGAGTCGAAAGCGCTTAGGCTAGTTAGTTACTAGTTTCGTACTGTTCGTCGTCAGTTTATTGCATCTATTTTAATTAATCCCTGACAAACGTGATCCCTTGGTGGATCCAGTACGCTTGAGAGGGTTGTTATTCGCCATATGATTTGTATTCTTTATATATATATATATATATATATATATATATATATATATATATATATATATATATATATATTAAAGATTGTTAAGTCCTTCATACAATGTTACTTTACAAGAAGATATCTGCACTCATATTTAAAAGTAATTTTCTAGCGTTCATTAAACAACTTTAATCAATTAATTAATTTTATTGCAGAGTTCTGATGGATCATCCAGTCCTATACGTTATTCCCTGGATACTGTTATTACTTGGTGTGTAGCATCTTACTTTATTTGCAACAACTTCAGTCATCGACAATACACATTAAGGACGCGTATTAGTTTAAATACACATCAAATGTATTAAGGACGCGTATTGGTTTGATTTCCGATGATTTCCATAATATTGAATCAGTACGTATATTAGATTTATAGTCATATAAATTTTTAAAATTTCAACATTTTCAAATGTGTTTATTTTAATTATTTTTTATCAAATTTCAAAGACAGCCAAAAGCGTGTAGGCTAGTTAACATATTTTTTTTAAAAAAAACACCAGCTAGTTTTGACTGTTCGTCATGTGCATTTTTACAGTTACCTTAATAAATTCCTAATACATGTGATGATTTGAACCCGTTACCCTTATCATAGGTGATTGAAACAGTCAAAGTAGTGCTTCAGACTTGATCATAAAATGTTATTATTCGCTACAAAATCGAACTCCAAATCATGTACTTTATACATACATGTTTTGAAGAAGAAACACAATGCATTTCCTAAAGAACGAGTTATATTTTCTATTTTCAGGACATGTGAAACAAGTCTTCTCTCAAAGTAAATCTCTCTCTCTCTCTCTCTCTCTCTCTCTCTCTCTCTCTCTCTCTCTCTCTCTCTCTCTCTCTCTCTCTCTCTCTCTCTCTCTCTCTCTCTCTCTCTCTCTCTCTCTCTCTCTCTCAATGACATATGGTCAGTGAGATCTGGCTTATTGTATTTGCGCCGATCAGTCATTACATGCATCTACCCATCAATTAATTAACCAGTGAATCAATCTTTCATGCTTTGTATATATAGATCAAAGCATGTACGTATATCGGTATGTATATAGTTTGAATGTGTGTAATGCCTGTGTTTATGTGAATGTGTTTGCATGTTTCTCCGTCATTCTCTGTCTCTCTCTATCTGTGAGTATGCATACGTGCGTATGCAGTGAAGAAGATACATATAAAGATAATGAGTACGAACACACGAGCACGTGTATTATACGACACGAGATGTCAGTTTAAATGGATGTATTTATTTTAATGAAAGATACAAATCAAATAGTTCTACTATATATTGGAACAATTTTTTATAATTTGGTCATTTATCAGCAAAATATAAGTGATATCTCTCTCTCTCATATATATATATATATATATATATATATATATATATATATATATATATATATATATATATATATATATATATATCCATGTTATAAATTATTATGTCATATATATATTGTTCATTTCGTCGATATATTTTCCTTCCAATACATTTTTTGGCGATGTAACACTGGACAATTCATTTTAAAATGAAAGAAAAAAAAAAACGATTCCTTCTCTGATTGACAGACCATTTCTAAATAGGCAAAATATACGCAGTACATATCTCCCTGCAAAATTATATATTGAAATTACTTCGTATCAGTGAAGTAGCTAGTCTCGAGTACTCAATCACATAAATATTTGTTTAATAAATATATATTTTTAATAAAATGGTGCTCATCACAAGTTGCAAAGTGTACCGTGGCTCCTTTACACATGGCGAAGATGGCAAATAGATGCCATTGAGTTGGTTATGTCGTGTCTATCATTACCACTTAATTTATTTTAGTTAATTTTAGTTCTTTATAGACCGGCTGATTTTGCTAGGAATCAGAATATACTATGTTGTGTATTTATTGTACAAAATATATCATTCTACCACAACCTCATTGTGTAGTTATGTCTAAAAAATGTACCATTGTACCACATCCTCACGGTTTTATTTTCATGCTTCACATAAGGTCCATTATCATGAGATAACACTGGGTATTGCATATCACCTTTTCCTTGGTGTATAATATCAAGGCTTACTATTGTAACAGTTTATCGAAGGGTAATGTTTTAGAAAACAGGATTGATGACAGTGGTTTTTCATAAATTACGTTTAATTCAAATGATTTTCGCACAGTTTGAAAACACCGTGTTATTTTATTGGGTTTTTTTCGGTTTTAATGATCGAAGTAATATTTATTACATTCCACTTCTTTTCCATTCGCGTACAAAGATCTCCGTTGAATGCAAGTGAAGTCTGTTGTTAAGTAATTAATGTCCCTTTTGCTGTTGAGATGGATTTGTCAATTTTGTAAATATGAACATAAACAACACTATATGTTTAGTTTTATGTAATGGATGATTTCCACTCATGACGGCTTTCCTTGAATGTTGCAAGTTATTGTTTCTGTCAGTTGACATTCAAAATGGCAGTCTATTTCCAGCTATGCTGATTCAGATTGAAACTGAAAACTATATATATATATATATATATATATATATATATATATATATATATATATATATATATATATATATATATATATATATATACATACATACATACATACATACATACATACATACATACATACATACATACATACATACATACATACATACATACATACATACATACATACATACATACATACATACATACATACATACATACATACATACATATATATATATATATATATATATATATATATATATATATATATATATATATACATATATATATATATATATATATATATATATATATATATATTCAACATGAACCATAATAATGTCAAATCATCGTTTTCAGCATGTCCCGCGCCATCACTGACGACCCTGACGGACAATGGGTGTATCCAACTACAATCTGTACCGCAGTATACGCAAACGCCAGGTTCTCACATAAATTACACCTGTGCTGGACTGATAACCGGACTTGTTTCAAGTTACCCCCACTGTCCCGTGGAACTATGTAAAGCTGACTTTACATGGACTAGTCCGTCTATTTCATGTGGGAGTGAGTATATTTTTCTTAATAATAATAATAATAATAATAATAATAATAATAATAATAATAATAATAATAATAATAATAATAACAACAACAACAACAATAGCAAGAAGAAGATTTTTTACTGTCCAGACATTATAGGCACGACTTATCAACTTCAGTACCTGTTTAAACCTATCACATTACAAGTTATATTCGCTAAATTTAAATTCAGTGAAATGTTCATGTAAAGCTTTATTTTTTAAGTATGTTTGATCTTTAGAGAACATGACAAAAATTAAATTAATAAAAAAATTTTAATTTGAGTGTGCTCTTGAAGTCAACATGTTTTGCAAATACGCTCGTATTTACCTTCTTGTCCTTTGTGGTGAAAAAAGTGAAGATGCGTTTATAAAATCAGGATGTCCCAAAAGCTAACACGACACATGAACAGGAAAGTCAATACTTCAAACCATCTTAGGAATTCGCAGTCATTCTACCTTAACGGCCATGAAACATAGCAACAGTACCACAAAAATGCACATTGTACACCCGTCTGTGACATTATCTCTACTATAAACCTTGACCTTTTCAGCGCGTGATATTGTATTATAGCATGATTTAGTTTGGACATGCCTAGAGCTTCCTTACAGTCTATGTAAACGTGACAGCTAATATAAAGAGTCAGGCCACAAACTTGCATTATACTGTATGTAAGGTGAAGTTGTTTGCATTTTAAACATACACAGTGCAGAGAATGTTGGCATAACTATATACTACTTTCATGTAATGTGGATGAAATTTCTTTGGATATTGTTCTTTTGGAAATTTCAAATGATCTTGGGACACTGCTAACTAAAATGACTGCTCCCTTGTGCTCCAAAAATCAACCTAAATTTGTCTAAAGTACACTATTCTTGGCAGCTATTAAAATATGGAAAATGAATTTTGCCAAACTAGATAATACCAGCTTCTAAAAGTGCAATGACTGAATTACCAAATACATAAACTGTAAAAAAAGTTATCGGCTCTTTTTTTTACAATTTACCTCTGAAGTTCGAGAAGTGAAAATGAGCAAGTAGAGCTAGCACGTTTTTGAAAGGTGCACATCTGGAGTAAGGCCAAGCTGTATATTCTCTAACCCATATTACACCCATCAATCATACATCAAAATAAAGGGAATGAAAGGTTTTTTGAACAACACCTAAGATATACAAAGTCTCTTTTAAATAACCAGTATGACTAGTGAGGCAACCCGGGGAAACTTTTTCTTTAAAATTTTAACCCTATGCTAAATACGAAACTGTAGAGCGCCACCTTAAAAACAAATATAAACATTTATGAAATTATTTTTTTTATTTTTATTTTATTATGTATGATGTTCTGAGTAAAATGGTACATTAACAATGATTTTATTCATGAAAATAAGCTAATTATGCTTATTTTTGCTCTAGCATACATAATTTGATATGAGGCATGTTTGGGTGAGTAGTGACCTTCATTATGGGGAACTTAAACGTCTTAGAATATAGGAATAAAGTCAACTTAAATTGAAAAATGTTGCATTAAGTAAAAGAAATCCATAGTGAAAAAGTTTTATTTTATTTATTTGCAATGAAATTAAAAAATAAATGATAACAAAGCAAATTTGCTTTCTTCCATATCAAAGAATTAGTTAATATTTACCCTTTGACCTTTGACCTTTATGAACCTCACCTGTTATATCCCTTTTATAACTGTAAAATTTATTGTTGACATCTCAGGAATAAATATGGCTAGTTTCATGTTCCTGTCTATCAGCATAACACTGGTTGCTATGTTGACAAAATGCAATGCGCATTTTTAAAATAGTTCACTATTTATCATAAGGAGGGAGGGGGATGTACCGGTTTAAGACTCTGACTCTAATAAATGCTGTTCTGAGGGGGGAAATACATGATAATTATTACAAAGGACTGTTTTGATGCTTGCGACTTAAATATTTCAGTCGTACAATCAAAATTATATCATACAATAATAATACCTATATTCTCTTTATGGTGGCGCTCACCAGTTATTATGTACTTTTGAGAGAGTGCTGTATGTAAGGTGAAGTTGTTTGCATTTTAAACATACACAGTGCAGAGAATGTTGGCATAACTATATACTACTTTCATGTAATGTGGATGAAATTTCTTTGGATATTGTTCTTTTGGAAATTTCAAATGATCTTGGGACACTGCTAACTAAAATGACTGCTCCCTTGTGCTCCAAAAATCAACCTAAATTTGTCTAAAGTACACTATTCTTGGCAGCTATTAAAATATGGAAAATGAATTTTGCCAAACTAGATAATACCAGCTTCTAAAAGTGCAATGACTGAATTACCAAATACATAAAATGTAAAAAAAGTTATCGGCTCTTTTTTTTACAATTTACCTCTGAAGTTCGAGAAGTGAAAATGAGCAAGTAGAGCTAGCACGTTTTTGAAAGGTGCACATCTGGAGTAAGGCCAAGCTGTATATTCTCTAACCCATATTACACCCATCAATCATACATCAAAATAAAGGGAATGAAAGGTTTTTTGAACAACACCTAAGATATACAAAGTTTCTTTTAAATAACCAGTATAACTAGTGAGGCAACCCGGGGAAACTCTTTTTCTTTAAAATTTTAACCCTATGCTAAATACGAAACTGTAGAGCGCCACCATAAGTTGTTGTGACCTTAATCTTAAGGCAGAGGGTAAGGGTACGACTCTAATTGACAAGGTTCTGTAAAATTACATATACAAAGGCTAAAGTTTCATTAAAATATATTGACTGGTTCAACTGTTATTCCTGTACCTTACATTAAAAGAGATCACTTAGTTGTAATTCCCATTGCCATGACATTGACATTGAGTCAGGGGTAATGATCATGTTATGCGAGACACTATTTAGCAAATATACATAACTTGTTTGAGTTTCGTTAAAATGCCATCAGTGGCTTAAACGCTATATCCCATACAACGATACAAGACAAATTTACATTTACATTGAGTATTCTTTGGTTTGAGGGTAAGGTGGGGATAGGGGACGTAACTCTAAGGTGTGCAACATACCATCTATGCATAATATATAACAAGCTGAAGTTTCATTCAATCTTCATTGGTTCAAAAGCAATACCACAGAGATACAAGTCAGAGAATTGCTTTTTCCTTCAAAGTGAGCTTGTCCTTGAGGCAGTGGGCGAGAATATGGTATATGACCATTGCAACTTTATAAACCTGATAACCCTACCCACACCTATCCAGCAGATAGTATGTGCTTCCGGTCCGTGAATTTCATTCCCGCCGCATCCAATCAAATATAAGCTGTTCAAATTTTAACACTGTCCCTACATCGTCGAGACAAGGGGATCACACAGTTTGGACGGACTGATGAATAAGAAATGTTTAGTCAGTGTTTGCACAAATACCTTTCAGTCAATTAGATGCATGGAGTCTCTCATTGTCATGCATCAAGTCTCTCATTATCATGGAGTCCCTCAGTATCATGCACAGAGGGTGGGTGCGGACCAAACCAGAAGACACCATCAGAGGGGGGGGACACGAAAATGACATTTTGTGCAGGAAGGAGGTCAATGAGAGTGACACCATGTGTTAACACACATGACTGCCTATACAATTTTTTAATTTTTGTACAGGAAAGAGATCAATTCTGGTGACACCATGGGTTACCGTACATGACTGTCTATCAAATCTTTGAATTTTTGTGCTGGAAGAAGGTCCATGGGGGTGGCATTATAAGTAACCGCACTTTGTGACACAACCATAGTGAAACCACTACTCTCTCTCTCTCTCTCTCTCTCTCTCTCTCTCTCTCTCTCTCTCTCTCTCTCTCTCTCTCTCTCTCTCTCTCTCTCTCTCTCTCTCTCTCTCTCTCTCTCTCTTGGGTCGTTGGTTTTTTTCTGAGGTTTTCCCGGTTTTTTCCTCCATGTTCTGAAAAACTCCGTAAATCCCTCAAATTACAACTGGTTGATACAAAGTATCAAACGGCATGATGAAACTCATGAGGTTTATGATCCTTAGTCCTGTTTCTAAACTTTATTGAGAGCAGTGGATATCTAATAACGTCACTTGATACATTTAACTCGCTGCCTTTAAGATTAATGAGTACTACAGTGTCTAAATGTTACCAGTTACCAAGAAAACTGCACGTGCACACTCACTTTCAATTTAACATTTTTTTGTAGCTAACGAGTGTTATAATATTGGAAGTTCGGCCAGTTATCTAGGGCATCGCATGTGCACAATGAGCGGGAAGACTTGTCAACGATGGGACACTCAAACACCTCACAGTCACAGCTTTACAGGAACGAATTTTCCCGACGGATCTCTGAGTGGCGCAAACAATTACTGCAGGGACCCTGATGGAAGTGGCTACCCCTGGTGTTTCACAACAGATCCTCTTGTAGGCAAGGAATCATGCTCTGTCCTCCAGTGTTCAAGTAAGTCCTGGTTTAGAAGCATATAATGTCTTCAAGTGTTTGATAACCTCCAAGTATTTGCACTGTAGTGGTTAAAATTTATTCTCTTATTTTTCCAGAAATTTTAGTACCATTTTTAATGATTTGTAGACAGGTTGACGAATGAATGAACAGACGTTATTCTGTATATCTGTATATCAGATAATGAAAACAAAAAAACATGAAGTAAATATTGACAAAAAAATTCATATATACCAAATTATCATATTGCATGATATAACAGTATTCTTATGCTCAGTGTCAAGGAAAATAAATTTAAAAACCATATCCTGAAACGATAAGCATACTTTCAAATACCTGCCTGTGCTACTCTTTCTAGTTTTTTTTTTCTGAATAATTATACATGTAATAAATACTAGAAGAAAAACATTTAACATTCTTCTTGTCACATCACAAAATATATATTATAATAGTTCTTATTCGCTGTTAATTTATAAAAGTTTCTTAGTTTCTTGTATAATATTTATATATTATTTCTTGCATACAGCCGTTCCAACAAACTATGGAACTTGCACAACAGGTAAAGGCGCCCCCTCTCTCTCTCTCTCTCTCTCTCTCTCTCTCTCTCTCTCTCTCTCTCTCTCTCTCTCTCTCTCATGACGTCACAGTGAAATAAAGTGTGTATATATATCTGTGTGGGTGGGTTGGGGTGGAAGGAGTCTGCGCGCGCGTGTAATATCTTGGAGCTAAAATTATATCATCCCACCGGTACGGTATTTTGTTTGAAACTACTTAATTTAAAAGATAGTTAGAGATGACAAATTAAGTTGTTTGTATGCTACTCGCTG